>CP139507.1:165480863-165510703 GCA_021014915.2 Artemisia tridentata subsp. tridentata | reverse complement strand
ACACACATAATATATACAATTTCGGACGAAACCGTTAAATTGAACATTAACTAACATAACAGCCATACAAATTCAGACCTAAATAAATCATATCACAAATTATTCCACCTAACAACGAATCAACCGGATATTTAAATCATCTGTTAGAGTAGATCCATAAACAAATTCTCGATCTTATAATCAAACGTCCATTACATCTAAACAGATAAAACACATGGCTTCATATACACAAATACAGATCTATTTACGGCAATTTAGCTAAACGGAAACAGTTAAATTAACTATGATTCGCTCTAACTAACAACAGCACTAACTAACAACAGCATATCGTATGATGATATATAAGCATCAAAACAATGCAATAATTCAATGGCCAACCAAAAACAGATCGGATTAGGTCTAACTAACATCCAGAAGTGAAACGATCATAATCATAACGTCACGTCATATAACGATTCAATAATAAACAGAAACAGTTATTATTAATGGTGATTAAGTCTAACTAAGATCCACAAATTGAATTAATAATAATCATATACAGTTGAATAATAATTAAAGAAATAAAGGATAATACCTTGAATCAAATTGAAGAAACGAATAGAGAGAAAAATTAGGGTTTGTTTAATTGTTTGTTAATGAATGAATGTGTGAGGATTGAATTGGGGGTGATTTGTTTATATAGGGAGTTGGTTAGAGTTTGAAGTGATATGGCGGTTCGCGTTGTCTAAACTCTTAAGTTAGTGTAAAACAAGCACTTTTTTTTTGTTTTTTTTGTTTTTTTTGTTTTGTTTTTGTTTTTGTTTTTGTTAAAGAATAATAGGAGAAAAGTAGACCAAATAGACCCAGCTCGACCAAAGCCATTGTGTATTCTAGTGTAAACAAATAAAAGATAAATATGTGGTAATATAGTGCATTTACTGTAAAAATTTTGTTATTATAATACACCCTTGTTGAAAACTTATATCCCGCAATCTAGCATCTATTCGTAACCAAAACATAAAACAAATATTTTGTTTCATTTTGTCTTTTCTATATGCGAAATTGTACTTGAACACGAATACATATGTTATAGATATGCTCAAGCATTGAAGAGTTTTCTAGATGCTCTAAGTACATCCTCTATAGATGCAATGATTGCACTAGAAGGTTGACTAACCACATGTGAAGGTGCAGGAGTGGCTGATGAGATCACCTGGACCGCTGATGTGGCAATAGGCAATCGTGAGATCCCAGACCCACGTTTGTTGAAATCTTCTAATATTGTTTGTTGGTTTGCTTTTTTCAGCCCCTGTTAATCATAATGATGACGAAAGTATCACTTAATCCAGCTTTTTAATGTCACGACATATTTCCTAAACCATTGTTTCACTTTGCTCAGCCTTGCTTTTAATTTCTCTGACTTTATACATGAGTTTCTGCAAACGATAGAGCCAACTTAAATAGTGTGAATCATGGAAAGATCAAGTGCATTGAATATTTTCATATAAAAGAGTCATAATTGACAACAACAGATAGAATGTAGATAGACCTTCACATCACTTGTAGTTGCAGCTAGATCCTTCTTTGCTTTTGACCCTGAATTACTCTGGATACATGTTAGGTTGCGGTTAGATTCCAAGCCTCATTTTAGTGCACCCATTTTGCTAGTATCATATCAGTTAATTTAGGTGAGTTTCATAGCCCCGTTTTTCAATTGATTATTTCATTTCCAAACTCTTGGGGTGAGAATACATGCACATCTTTTTATGCGGGCCCAAGTATCAAATCAGTTACATTGCTTAAGTTACCTCATTGCCATATTAAAGTCCCTTTTTAGATCATGAACCGTTAATTATTAGTAAGCGAGAATGTAGTGAATAGATCTATTGAGGGTGACTCCTCCGTCCGGGTTGGTATTACCAACTGGTCAAACGGATGCATAACATTTTAATCATATTGAGAGTGTCGGGCAAAACACTCGGCGGGGCATTCAGAATTAGTCTAGCTTCGGGGTCATGAGCTTAGAGCAATTGTATTATTTTATATGGCATTATACTTGATATAGTTGTCATTCATTTTCTATACTTGTGGTGACCATATTTAGAATTATCATTTACTTAAACCTATGATCTCACCAATATTATTGTTGACCATTTTAGCATTGTTAGCATTTAAATTATAAAGTGAAGTGATGGTCATTTCGTATTAAACAACTTTGTATTTGTGTCGTTAAGTATAGAAGAGTTAAGGGCTTCGGTTGGACTTATCTAAATGTCTAAATGCTTAAAAGTCCAAGTAATATTAAGAAAAGACTACTAGTCCAATCCATGTATCATGGCCCAACCGAAAGCCCACCACAAAGCCTCTAGGGCGTCACTCATGTACTATATAAGGACACTCCCACCTCATTTGTGTGGGTGCCTCAAGACTATCTAAGGTGGGAGTGTGTGTGTATGCTTTATGTTTTGTTTGTTTTCTTTTTCTTTACAAGCTAATAAACATTCGGTATTTAATATATATGATCCACATCACATATCTCTTTCTTCTCTTGTTCTTGTTATTGAGTAGCATCGAATACTAGTATAAATTGTGTGATAAAGGTAGTGTTAGATCTTTACAAGTGGTATCAAATAGCCAAACATCGATTTAGGAGTTACTTTCTTTCATTTTCTAATCGAATCTATACTAAAGGTTGCGTCTTTCTTTCATAAAAACGCTAGCTTTTGGTACAAGTTTCGATTTTTACGAAGTTTAAAGGTAAAAAGTTGTAGCTTTTTATAGTTTATACGTTATTTAGTGAGTCTTTGGTATTGTTCTTCGATTATAATCTTCACAATCTAGTTGTAATCATTAAAAAGGCTCAATCTTTGTATCGAAAAATAGTTTAAATACCATATAGGCGATAAAAGGTTGGAACTTTATAAGTTTATACGAGATTTTGAAGTGTTTTGATGGTGAAAAAAGGCTACAAGATTGTTTGTGACTTGCGTTTGAAGCTTCATCGAATTGACGAAATATCGAAATTCTTGTATAAGAATTTAGATAGAAAAGAGGGTTTATCGTAATTCTTGTGTAAGAATTCGATAATTTCAAGGGTTTATGGCAATTCTTGTGTAAGAATTCGATAAATTTGAGGGTTTATCGCAAAGTCTAAACTTTGAGGGTTTATCGCAAATCTGAATTTGAGGGTTTGTCACAAAGTTGGAGTTCTATCGCAATTTTGGGCAGTTATCGCAATTCTGGAATCTGGGAACCTATCGCAATTGTGAACTCCTATTGCAAACTTGGTGATTCTATCTCAAAGTTGGAGTCTATCGCAATTCTGAAACTTGAGTTCTATCGCAAAGTTGGTTTCTATCGCAAAGTTGGATTTCTATCGCAAAGTTGGATTTCTAACGCAATTGTGGACTACATTTCTATCGCAATTCTGCTTTGGACTCTCTATCGCAATTCTGCTTGGACTGTCTATCGCAATTGTGGATTTGGACTTATCGCAATTGTGCACAAGGAATTCTATCACAATTCTCTATATTCTATCGCAATTGTGATTACTTGTCACAACTTAATAAATTTATCTAAATTCGAATTGCACTTAATTTCTACAACATCAAACGTGAACTCGGTATTCTCTCGCTTGTAAAAGTGTGAGGAATACTTCGACAAGGAATATATCTTCTAATTTGTATAAATTAGATAGATTTTTATCTGAATTACAAATTTTATAAAATTGAATATTTCTATATAAATTGAAATTTTTTCCAAAATTTGTATAAATTTTGTCTAAATTGAGATTTCTATAGAAATTGTGATTTTATCTAAATTGTAATTTACATAACTTTGTCAAAACTGTTAACATTTGATCTTGTCTAAATTGTAGTCTTGTCAAAATTAGTAAATTTATCAAAATTGCTACTTTTATCTAAATTGTCGTAGTTTATCTAAATTGCAAGTAACTTCAAACGATCTTCAGCTAAAGACCAAGACTTCACGACAACAACTTAACCTTCAACAATCACAACTCCTATTTCGTTGCAACGATCCTACATCAACTTTATCATACAAAACATCATCAATGGCAACTCAACAAGACATTCATGCAGCCGGGGCAGAAAACCGTCATCCTATGCTAGAAAAAGGTGGTTATCTTCCATGGACGAGCCGTATGCTTCGCTACATCAAAAACTAAACCTGATGGTAAACTCCTACTTCACTCCATCAATCATGGACCATTCAAGCCTCGTCAAGTTCAAGACCCTGGAGCACCAAATGCAACACCTCCTGTCCCACCATCCCTTCGTGAACAAAGAGAAGATGAATACACAGAAGAGGATAGGAAGCAAATTGCAGCAGATGACATGACAATGCACTTAATTCAACTTGGTTTACCAAGAGAGATCTTTGCTGCTGTTGACAGTTGTGAAACTGCTTATGATATGTGGGAAAGAGTTAGAAGGCTTTGTCATGGCACAGAAATTGGGCAACAAGATGTTGAGAACAAGCTTCTAACTGAATGGGAGAAGTTCACATCCACTCCAGCGGAACCCATTAAATCTTACTACACCAGGTTTTGCACCCTAATGAATGAGCTCATCAGAAACAAGTTGACACCAAGGCAAATTGTTCAAAATATCAAGTTCATCAACAATCTACCAGAAGAATGGGGACGATTTGTCACGATCGTTAACCAAACAAAGGACCTTCACCAGGTGAACTATGATCAGCTCTATGACTTTCTAAAGCAAAACCAGGCAGAGGCGAATGAAGTCAGGAAAGAGAAGTTAGCAAAGCAACATGATCCTCTTGCATTGATTGCTCAAACACCAACACCTGCAACAGTGAATACACAACCATCATCATCAACACCCACTCAGAACTACATGCAACAACAATACGTTCCACAAACTGCTATCATTCCACAACAACAATTCTACCCACAATACCAAGAACCAGATTTCACTGACAATGATGAGTCCACTGCTGCTTTGACTCAAGCATTTGCTTACCTAACAAAGGCATTCCAAGGACGCTACTCTACACCTACCAACAACAACCAAAGAATCTCATCGAACACTCGCAATAGGCAGATTGCACAACCGAGTTTCAACATGGGTCAACAAGGATAAATGCTTGGAGGTTATGGGAATCAGCAAGGATATGCTCCTAGATATCAGATGGGTAATCAGAATGCAGGGTCGTATGTTGGAAATTAGATGGGTCAGTATGCAGGGAATCAGATGGGTCAAGTTGTTGGAAATCAAAGGGGGCAGAATGTTGGGAATCAGAATGTTGGTAATCAGTTTGGGAATGTTGCTCCAGTTGCTGGGATTGGTGGAAATGTGAATCAGGGTAATTTGTTAAAGTGTTTCAACTGTCAAGGAATTGGTCACATGGCAAGGAACTGTCCCACCAAGCCGAAGA
Source organism: Artemisia tridentata subsp. tridentata (assembly GCA_021014915.2). Classification (NCBI taxonomy): domain Eukaryota; kingdom Viridiplantae; phylum Streptophyta; class Magnoliopsida; order Asterales; family Asteraceae; genus Artemisia; species Artemisia tridentata. Next base: position 165,505,306 of record CP139507.1, on the reverse strand, counting down.
AGAAAGATCTAGAGTATCTGCAAAAGGCAGTTCTGTTGGCACAAAAGGAAAAGGCAGGGTTTCAGTTGAATGCTGAGGAGAATGATTTCATGGCACTTATGGATGATATGGAAGACCTTGAGGACATCGATGCAAACTACATTTTCATGGAAAATCTTCAGGAGGCTAAGTATGATACGGATTCTGAATCACCTCCTATGTATGACACCAATGCAGTCTCTGAGGTACCACCATTCACTACATGTCACAATAATGAAATATTTGATATGTCACCTTAGAATGAACAGCATCCTGCGACTCCAGCACCCACTTATGATACTTATATGGACACGCCAAGTTGTAGCAATATTAATTTGGCAACTCCAGATATGGATCCTAATGGAGGCTTCAAGCCATAGCATAATGAGAATGATGAGGAAACACGTGCGTTATTTGAATCATTATTGAACAATTGTAGTATTGAAATTGAAAAAGTCAAAAAGGTCAATCGCGATGTTAAGGCCGCGAATGACAAATTGACCGCTGAGCTTGAGAGGTATAAGGAAAATGAAAAAGTTTTTGATTTTCATAAAACACGACAGTCAGAATTAGAATATGGTTACAAAAACTCCATTTTAAGAGAAAAACAATTGCAAATTAAGTTTGACACTCTCGATGTTAACTTGAACATAAAAATAAAATCCTTAAACGCGGATGTTTCAGATTTAAAAAACCAACTTTCTAAACAACAATCAACTTGTTCTGATCTTGAAAAAGAAAAGAAACAATTGAAAGCAGATTTTTCAAAACGCGAAAATGAACTTCTTGATGAAATCATTGAGAAACAAGAAACAATTAAAAAGTTGAAAGATTTGCTTGTCAAAACGGGTCATTCTGCTCAAACAATTCATATGTTAATTAAAGATCCAAACCCGCTTTTGCACACAATGAAGAAAATGGCTATCGGTTGTGAAAATCCTTATACACTCAAGAAAGCTTAGAAAGAACAGAATGTTTTGTATAATGGTAATGTGATATTTGTTGAACATAATCCTCCCGAGGTTCGGGATTCTGATGAAACGATTGAGCTTGCCGAAGAGAGTAGAATCAAAATGAGACAAAAGAACCCAGAAATAAAACCAATTGATTATAATAAGCTTAACATACTTTCTGGAGTAAATTTTGTTAAACAACAAGAAACACCAAAGGTTTTCAAAAGACCAGTTGTCTCAACAAAACAAAAAGCTGTTTCCAAAAATCTTTCAAAATTAGAACAAATGTCCTCTAGCAACCCTTTCAACACAAGTGAAACTAGAGAATGTTTGGATGATCTTAAAGAGATAGTGAAAGCACTTCAAAGTATTGTTGACTCAAAAACGAATATTAGTATCAGCAACTGGCATTCAAGTTTTCATAATGAAATGAAAAAGGTGTTTCAAATAGAAATTACTGCTCCATTATATGCAATTAATGCGAGAGTAATTCATGTTGAACAAGCAATTTTAAAAGAAACAGCCGACTTTGTCAAGGACCACAAATCCCTGGTGAAGAAAGCTAATGAAAACATTAAACGCATCAAAGTTTTGGAAAACCACAATGATACTCTCTTCGAAGTAGCTCTGTCGACTGATATTATGTCCATAATTTACCAAACATATTCTATGGAAGATGATGAAAGACTCCAAGCTAAGACTTCTAAAATTGTTTTAAAATATGAAAATGCGCTTGCTAAGCTTGAAAAAGAAAATGTCACATATTTTAAACAACTTGATCGGAAAAAGGAAGAATGCAAGTATGACAAATTGTCGTATGAGCATGCTTACAAAAACATGAAAGAGCAAAATGATCATTTGAAGTCTCAACTGAATAGTCAAAAAAGGAAGGGTGAGGAAACTAAGTTTGCAAAACCATCGACTTTGGACAAACCGGTTGTAAAACCAAAAATGTCAATTTCTCAAAGTCAGAGCCGTCTCAACGTTTTTGGAGACCTAAAGCGAAACATAAAAATGTGGCTCTTTCTAATAGTGCGGAAAAAAATTAAAAGTCACGTTTAAACCTTCCTCTTTTATCCGGGCTTGGGACCGGCAATAATAAACTAACACGTTTATCTTTGGCAGAGTTAAAAACTTTTTTTTTTTTTTTTTTTTTTTTTTTTTTTTTAATTTCAAATATTGGGAAAAAATACTTAGATAAAATTGACTTTTCTAGCTTTTTGCGAAGCAAATTGTTTAATAAAACTATCATAATCAACGTTTTTTAACAAATCTTTTTCAATTGATAAAGTAGCTAAACCGTTCAATCTTTCTTGTGACATTGAAGATCTTAAGTAATTTTTTATCAACTTTAATTTTGAAAAACTTCGTTCTGCAGAAGCAACAGTTACAGGTATAGTTAGTAAGATTCTATAAGCAATATAAGCATTCGGAAAAGAACCAAACTTTTTAATATATTCTAGTATATTAGTAAGTGTGTCACATTCTATGTGGATAATATCTCTTAAAATTTTTAGTTCTTGGTATAAATCTAAACCATTAATATCTAAGTTATCATCATGTTTCAATATTGTTTCAAGATTAATACATTTTTCTTTCAAGCTTTTCTCATCAAAAGATTTTAACTTTTTAATACTAAACAAAAAACCAAAATTACTTTCAAGCTCCTTGAATTATTCAAATCTACTTTTAAGTGAAGAACTAGCTTGATCTATTATATATAGAAAATAATCAATTTTAAAACATTCAAGAGGGGTTTTTATTGTTTCATTATCAACATTTTCATCATATTTTCTATTTCTATGAATAACGCGTTTTTCACGAAAATTAGGCTCTATACCCATCTCATTTGCTAAATCTTGAGCGGTGATCATAGACTTTTCAAATCCCTCTTTTCTATAATTATCAAAAAAATCCTATAAGACCATTTAGTTGAGTTATAGCATTATCAATGCACATATCTTTTGCTTGTAAGTTTTTACTAACTCCATTAATAGCATACAAAACATCATACCAAATAACCATCCCTAACAAAAATTCATAATTTTCAAGTTCATTTTTTAAACTATTAGCGTCACTTTTAGCTTTAACATCTAATTTACACTCTTTAAATATGACTAACAATGCATCTCTTATTTTTGGAGCTTGGGTTAGAATTGCTTTAATACTTTCAACCCGACTTTCCCAACGTGTTTGTGACAAAGGCTTAAGAGTTAAACTTGGTACCTTATCTTTTAAAATTTGCCATCTTTTAGGGGATGAAGAAAATAAGCAATATATACGTTGTACTACTCCAAAAAACACACTAGCTTGGTCACAAGAACAAGCCATATCACAAATTACTAAATTCAAGCTATGACAAGCACATGGTGTAAAAAAAGCTCTATGATTAATATCTAATAATCTTTTTTGTACGCCTTGATGTTTTCCTTTCATATTAGACCCATTATCATAACCTTGCCCTCTAATATCATTTAAATCAAGTCCTACTCGATTAAGCTCTTCAATAATAGAATCAAAGAGACCCTTACCCGTTGTATCATCTACTTTTATATATTCTAGAAAATACTCTTTTATTTGTACGGGAGTAGATGAAATATCTAAACATCGTAATATAATCGTCATTTGTTTTGTATGACTTATATCAGGAGTGCAATCAAGTATAATCGAATAATATTTAGCTTCCTTAACTTTCGTAAAAATTTGAGATTTAATTTCATACGCTAATAAATTTATAAGTTCATTTTGCATATTATGCCCTAAATAATGACTATGAATTTCATTATTTATTGCTCGTCTAATATGTTCTTGCATTATTGGATCAAATTCAGCAATCATCCCAATCATTCCTAAGAAGTTACCATTGTTTTCTTCATATAGTTTTTCATTGTTTCCACGAAATGCTAATGTACGTTTTCCAAGTTCTTTTACAACGGCAATAATTCTTTTTAACACATTTTTCCAATGTTCTTTCTCTTTTTCTATTCGATCTTGAGTATGTTTATCAATTGTGCTACTTTTTCCTAATCTCATTTCTAATTCAATCCACTTTTTCATATTGTTAATATGTATCTTACTGATGTGCCCGGTTCGGTGCAAGTTTTAAATTTATAAGGGGTGAATTACCGAATCTAATGACAACACATACGAGCAAGTATACTCGTCCGTTGTAGCAAGATTTTGATGGTAAGTCGGGATCGTTCGCAGGGATTTGTGTAGTGAATCGAATTGTAAGTTAAAAGCAACTATCTCAAACAAGTAGTAATGATATTATGAAAATTCAAATGATTAAAAAACTACACTTGCTTAGACTAGTGTACTAAAATTGACTAATATGATTGTGATAACTTTGGATAACATGTTGGCTGTGATAATTAGTTTTGACACTAATCTATTGTTTCTACAAATTAAACCTTCGTCAAGATTTTGGTTTATAAAAACAAGCATTAAGTTTAACCAATCAATTCAAGATCAATTCAAGGTTCATGAGTTGGTGTTCCTCAAACACAAAACAATCTTTTGTCTAATCAAACAAGCTTAGGAAATGGTCAATACAAAAGGTAACCAATTATAGACAAGAGGTCACAATTGAAAGCAAACAATTAATCTCTCGACCTTTAAAGTGGTTTACAATCAATCCGTTTTGATAGACAAAAGCATTTTCATTACAATCACAATCAAGTTCCTTTGTTTAATCAAGAATAGTGGAAGACAACAATCATTCATAGACAAATGATTATAACTAGTGGAATAACAATAGTTCTTTCGACCCTTAAGATTACTAGCACTAGTTAAACTTGATTACCCAAATGTCACTATGAAACTTAATCACAATTGGTTCTTAGAATCGACTTGAAATTGAATTAAAACATGTTATCACAATCATATGCCAATCAATGAATAATACACATCATCTAAGCAAGTGCACAAAGGCACTAGCCACTCATAGCAAACATAAATGTAAACTCAATACTTTGAACATTAGAAACCATGATTGAGAGTCTTACAATGATTTGAAATAAGATTACAAGTGAAAGACAATGATTCAACAAGCAATGAAAATGGTATATTCGACTTTCTCCCTTCTCCTGGACTTATGGACGAATTTCTTGAGTATTTTCTGTGAATGGTTCTCTCCTAGTACATGTATATTCTCTCTAGATTGATTGGTATTTAAATACCCAACAAATGGTTCAATAAATTGCTCTAACCAAGGGTCTAAGTGCATAAATGCTTCTCTTGCTCTCCAAGTAGTATTGAATGGTTAGAATACTGAAAAGAAGGACCTAGAACCGGATTTATAAAGTCACAATCCTTAATAAAGAAGTCTTGGATCAATCAGCGACTTCCAACCGATCGGATAGAATGGTCTACCGATCGGTTGGTCCTCTCGGTAAATCCAAATTCACTCCATCCGAATCGGTTGCGGGCGGCGACCGATCGGATGGTCACTGCTGGTGGACCTTTTTCTTGGACTTTTGCATATGACTTGTTTCTCGGTCGTGGCTCTTGATTCTTTGATCTTTCTCTTCATCCTTAAGCTTATTAACTCGACTACTCGGACTTTAACTCATTGAAGTACCTCACGGAGCAGAACTTGACACAAGATTCACATGCAATCTCAAATATTTCCTTTTTCCTCATTTTTGCATCTTTTCCATCCATTTTCCTGTCTTTGGTTACAAATGCTTTGCAAACACACTTTGGTACGATTTAGTAACAAAAGCATATAAATATAACCACAAAACATATATAAAACTACCAATAACGCTATCAAAAACATGTTAGATTTAAGCGTTATCAAATCCCCCCCACTTGAACTTTGCTTGCCCTCAAGCAAATCTAGAAATAAAAACAATTATCCACATGGTATACACAAATGATTAGGAAAATGTGATGCAAATCTATCAAGCACTAGTACAAGCTAGATTCATCTCTTTAAGCTTTTATGGTTGAATCATCGTGATGTTTGACAGTACCCAAATAATTTTCTTGCATGATACACATTACTAAACACCTCACGAAAGGAAAATGAAATATAATTCACTCAAACACTCATTTGTATGATTGGTGGAGTATATAAGAGGAATGACACTCATTTGCTCAGTCATGATCTAAATATTACCATAGGCTTGTAGAAGAAACAAAACTACACCGAAATGGTGTGAGCGCCAAGTATACATATCAAAGAGGGCTTTTATTCGGGTTTAAGGCTTAAATGGTTATAAAAGACTAATGCGCCACTATCTCATGCAAAACATAATAGCTCGCTAACAACGAATTCTTGCATTACCAAATAACGGATGGTCACTAGATTGTACCTTGGTTCGCTAACGACGTTACTTGCATAACGGATGGTCGCCAAAATACGCCCTAGATCGCTAACAACGTTAGTCAATTCCTCAAGAAATCGGATGGTCACTACATGTCCATACACTTAATAATTTCACAAAGTCAAAAAGGGTAGGATAAGGCATGGGATATATTTATGAAATTGGTTGAACATAAAAACAAAATTAGTCAAAGTCTACGAACCAAATGTTACTAGCTATTACAAACCACTATCATGCCATTTTGCGAAAAACTCTATACTTCCTTTATTCATACTTGATTCACTTAGCCCATTGGCCTATTCTTGTCACCTTATAGTTGCAATGACTTTTTTTTTTTTTTTTTTTTTTTTTTTTTTTTTTTACTTGTCATCTTATAGTTGCGATGACTTTTCTTGGATAACAACTTTCGGAGCTTACGCTATCTTTGAACTTTCATGATTTCCACATAACATCCATCTTGCCAAATAGCTAGCAACCAACCAAGACTTGACTAAGGATAAGGCTAGGCTAAAAAGGGTGTAAAATCTTTTTGAATTTTTCTGGATTGCATCAAAAGAAAAGATAGGCTCGGCGGGTGTAACTAGAGGTATCTAGCATTAAAGACAAATGCTAACAAATGGGTCCATATGAGTGGTTAACTAGCCAATGTAGCTAGCTAATATAGCATTATATGAAAATGGAAGGCCATTTGGGATAAAACCTAAGGTTGCCTCTTATCACGCATATACACTTATATCACAAACGAAATGTGATCTCACAACGGTCTCGTAATGATTTACAAGTACAAGTTCTAGAATAAATAAAATCACCGGCACACTCATAGCAAAAGATCTAAGCATAAAAGATGTATGCTAAATATATAACAGGCTCAAATCCTCACACTTTAGTGGAAAGGGCTATAATCTGTGCTAGCTAATGTTATCGATCCCAGAATGGATTGCAATATTAATCGGGACACATCTCGAATTTTCAAAATTACAGATTTCACCAGTGGATAAATCCAGTTATTCTAGAATATGATCTTTAAAATGACAAAAGACTAGATTACAAGGGCAAACAAAATTTTAAAATTCAGCTCAAAACTACAATCTATTCTTATTTTCCTATTCACCCCCCCCCCCCACACTTAAGTTAAGCATTGTCCTCAATGTGATAAACGACAAAGAATGAAATAGGGAAATAAGAGAATAAACCGTATTTTCTGCTCAAGAGGAGTCTTGATCCTAGCGTCCAAGCTTCGAAATCATTATCTGCAGTAATCTAAAAAGAAACACAAATACGAAATATTTCTTCGCTTTATTCAAAAGACAGTGATACACCCCCACACTTAAGTTCAACTAAGAAATTTAGAAAAACTTTGGGGTTTAATCACTAGAAAATAAAAATGAAAAATAAACATAGCAAACACACGGGTTGCCTCCCGAGAAGCGCTTGTTTTATTAACGAGTCATCAGCCGGACTCGAACTTCTCTCTCTTCATGTTAGTGCACTTGCTGACTTCTTCTTTGGAAATTTTGGAACGTACAGCACATTTCCAATCACTATTCCTTCTCCAGTTTCATCTATGTATTCCAGCTTAACTTTCTCCCACGGTCTTGGTAGAACATCATAGATATAACCAGAATCATCGGCCCACGGAGTGTTTTTCTTGAAATCGGCCGGGAAGGGTGACGTAAAGGTTATAGCTTCATATTCTGATTCGGGCGGAATCTCTTGAATAGAAACTTCATTCATTTGCTCCTTGTCATAGTATAACTTAATTCGGTGCCCATTAACAATGAAACTTCCACCATGTTTGTCATGCAATTCAACATATCCGGATGGAAATCCATGTTTCACTGTATACGGTTTGAACCATTTCGGTTTCAGCTTGGGAGCTTTGAACTTATACTTCATGTTAAAAAGCAGAACTTTGTCTCCAGCTTTGAATTCTTTTCTGATTCTTAGCTTTCTGTCATGATAAGCTTTTGTTCTTGCTTTGTAAAGTTTGGAGTTCTCATAAGCTTGTAGTCTAAGCTCATCGAGTTCATGCAATTGCAAAAATCTTTTTTCTCCAGCAACTTTGAGGTCTGGGTTACAGTTTCTCAGTGCCCAGTAAGCGCGATGTTCGATTTCGAACGGCAAATGACAAGTTTTTCCATACAACAATCTGTATGGTGTTGTACCAATTGGTGTTTTGTAAGCCGTGCGAAATGCCCACAGAGCATCATCTAGTTTTCTCGACCAAACGGCGGGATTGTCTTTAACCGTTTTTTCGAGTATCCTTTTTAAGGCTCTGTTGGTATTTTCGACTTGACCACTGGTCTGTGGGTGATAAGCTGTAGCGAAACGATGATGAACTCCGTATCGCTTCATAATTTTCTCCATCTGTTTGTTACAGAAATGGGTTCCACGATCACTTATCAAAGCTTTAGGAATTCCATAACGAGCGAAAAGCTTTTTGAGAAAATTAACAACTACTCGTGCATCATTTGTGGGTAGAGCTTCCGCTTCAGCCCATTTGGAAACGTAATCAATAGCAACGAGAATGTATTCATATTTGTGTGATTTAGGAAACGGTCCCATGAAATCAATTCCCCAAATATCGAATAATTCACAGACTTGAATGCTCTTTTGTGGCATTTCATCTCTTCGAGAAAGACTACCGGATTTTTGGCAAGCATCATAATTCTTAACAAGAGTATGTGCTTCTTTAAAAATAGTCGGCCAATAGAATCCAGCATCAAAGACTTTTTTAGCGGTGGTAGAAGGACCATAATGTCCCCCAATTGGGCCATGATGACATTCATCGAGAATTCTCCTCGTTTCAGAACCATAAACACATCTTCTAATCATCCCATCGGGACACATTTTGAAAAGATAAGGTTCTTCCCAATAATAATGTTTAAGATCCGAAAAGAATTTACTTCGTTGGGCATGAGTTAATCCTTTCTTTAGAATTCCTCCAACGAGATAATTTGCATAATCTGAAAACCATGGAATTTCGTTCTCATCATCTGTATCAACAGTCATGAGTGTTTCATCCGGAAAATAATCATCAATCCCATCTTCTTTTAACTCTTCCAGATTTGGATTTTCTAAACGAGATAGATGATCAGCAGCTAGATTTTCTGCTCCTTTCTTATCTTTGATTTCGATATCGAATTCTTGGAGTAGTAAAATCCATCGGATGAGACGCGGTTTGGCATCTTGCTTCTTAAACATATATTTTAACTCTGAATGATCAGTGAACACGATTGTTTTCGAAAGTACGAGGTATGATCGGAATTTATCGAAAGAGAAAACAACGGCTAACAATTCTTTCTCTGTAACTGTGTAATTCTGTTGAGCATTATTGAGTGTTTTGCTGGCAAAATATATAGGGCGAAAATGTTTCTCTTCTCGTTGTCCTAATACGGCTCCAACAGCAAAATCGCTTGCATCGCACATAAGCTCGAATGGTAGTGACCAATCAGGGGAAACCATAATGGGTGCACTAGTCAGTTGTGTTTTCAATGCTTCGAATGCTTTCATACAGTCTGCATTAAAATCGAAAACAACATCTTTTTCAAGAAGTTTCGTCATTGGACGAGATATTTTGGAAAAATCCTTAATGAAACGACGGTAAAAACCTGCATGTCCTAGGAAACTTCTAACGGCTTTAACGTTAGTTGGGGGTGGTAATTTGGTAATGACATCGATCTTTGCTTTGTCAACCTCCATTCCGGCGCTGAAAATTTTGTGTCCTAACACAATTCCTTCAGTTACCATGAAATGACACTTCTCCCAATTGAGAACAAGATGTGCAGCTTTACATCTTTCAAGCATTTTATCGAGGTTAGAAAGGCAAGCTTCGAATGAGCTTCCGAAAACTGAAAAGTCATCCATGAAAACTTCCATAGACGTTTCAAGCATATCTTGGAATATAGCAATCATACATCTTTGAAAAGTCGCGGGGGCATTACATAATCCGAAAGGCATACGCCGGTAAGCGTAAGTTCCAAAGGGACATGTGAATGTGGTCTTTTCTTGATCAGCCGGATCAATAGGAATTTGAAAATATCCTGAAAAACCATCAAGAAAACAAAAGTATTTGTTTCCTGCTAATCTCTCAAGCATTTGATCCATGAAAGGCAAAGGAAAATGATCTTTTCTGGTGGCTTTATTTAATTTTCTGTAATCAATACATACTCGCCATCCGGTGACAGTTCTAGTAGGAACTAATTCGTTTCGTTCGTTGGTCACAACAGTCATTCCTCTTTTTTTTGGAACACAGTGAACATGACTCACCCAAGGACTATCCTCGATGGGGTAAATGATACCTGCATCAAGAAGTTTAATGATTTCTTTTTTAACAACTTCTTTCATGTTGGGGTTGAGTCGACGTTGTCTTTCTACAACTGGTTTGGCATCTTCTTCGAAATTGATTTTGTGTTTGCAAAAATCAGGACTAATTCCTGGGATGTCAGAAGTTTTCCATGCAAAAGCTTCTTTATGCTTTTTAAGAACTGAAATAAGACATTCTTTCTCATAATCATTGAGCAACGAAGATATGACTACTGGAAGTAGCGAATTGTCTTCCAAGTAAGCATACTCAAGATTTTCGGGAAGTGGTTTCAACTCAAGATCAGTCGGTGGTTCTTGAAGTGATGTTTTGATCCTCATTTGATCATTAAAACTGATTTCCTCAAAATCTTCTTCTATTATCTCTCCTTCTTCTTCTTCTTCTTCTTCTTCTTCTTCTTCAATCTTAACTTCCATAAAATCAGCGAATTCTTTATCAAAAGTTGTTTCACTAATCTTCTCTGAAATAGTCATGAATGGATCAGAATCTTCAAGTAATGCATCCAATTCTTCCTCAGTGACTTCATCGATTACATCAATGTTAAAGCAAGTGTCATCACTGGAATGTGGATATTGCATTGCTTTATCGATTAAAAGGTGATTCTATCCTCTCCAACTCCAAGATTGAGTTCTTTTCCTTTTACTTTGATGATCGCATCAGTGGTGTTTAGAAAAGGTCTTCCTAAAATAAGGGGTACTCTACTATCTTCCTCCATTTCTAGAATCACAAAATCCACGGGAAAAATGAATTTACCTACTTGGACAAGCATATTCTCAGCAATACCAACAGGATATTGGTAAGTATGATTAGCTAATCGGATACTCATCCTTGTGGGTTTCAAGGTATTGATTGAAAGTTTCGTATACAGCGAATAGGGCATCAAATTGATACTTGCACCTAAGTCGGCTAAAGCATCGCATGTGATGTTGTTTCCTAATATGCATGGAATCAGAAAACTTCCGGGATCTCCTAGTTTTTGTGGAATTTTGTTTTGAACAATAGCTGAACATTCTTCATTGAGAAAGGTAGCGGATATTTGCTCCAACTTGTTCTTGTTGTTAAGAAGTTCTTTCAAAAATTTCCCGTAATTGGGCATTCCGGCTAAAACATCAATGAGAGGTACATTGAGTCTAACTTCTTTGATTATTTCAACAAACTTCTTATAACGCTCCTCCATTCTTTCTTTCTTAAGGCTCTGAGGATATGGGATTTTTGGAGTGTAAGCCTTAACTGGTGGTTTGGGTTTGGGTTTGGGTGGTGTTTTTGGTGTATTTTCCTTCTTGGATTCTTCATCTTCCTCCTCACTATCGTAATTGATAGTTGTGGTGTTGTTTGGGTTGGGGGGTGGATCATAAGACAGGCCACTTCTTGTGAATACAACATTGATATGCTCATTTCTAGTTTGTGGTGGACGATAAGTCTTATCATTCGATGATGATGGTGGTTTTTGGTTGGTTTGGGTGTTACTAGGCAACGAACCTGATGGTCGGGAAGAAATTTGATAAGAGAGTCTACCAAATTTGTTTTCAAGATCTTGGATAGATGCTTGATGATTTTTCTGACCTTGCTCAAATTTGGTCTTGAGATTGAAAAATTGATTCTTGACGAATTCGTTGGTTGATTTTTGAGCAGTGACGAATTCTCTCATCATTTTTTCAAAATCTGTTTCTTCAGGTTTCTTGTCGGAATTTTGTGAAGTTTGGTTCTCTACTTTTGGTTGGGACTCATGGTTGTTATCCCTTTGTCGGCGATCTTGCCAACTAGCAGAATTTCGTCCGTAATAATTTCCACGATATCCTCCTCCTCGGTATCCTCCTTGGATGTAATTAGCTTCTCCTTCTTTTGGGTGATCCATAGGTTGATCATCGCATTCTGATGATGGGTGGTTACCTCCACAGTTGTTACAACCATCTCGCATTTCTTTCATCTCTCCTCTAAGATCTTTGTATTGCGAATCGATTTTGGAAACCAAGGTTTCCATTTTCTCCATGAGTTTAGATGAATCAGAACTTTCGGCAAAGGCAACGGTTTTTTCTTAAGGGTTTTGTCTTAGCATCTTTTGACCAGTCGAGTTTGAGAAGAACTCGGTCTTCAAGCAATTGGTATGCCTGGTTAGGAGTCTTATAAAGAAATATTCCTCCAGCATCAAGAATTCCTTGAGATGTTTCATCAAGTCCATGGTAAAAGATTTGGATAATGGTTCCTCGTCCTAAACCATGTCCATGACAACTTCGAAGTAAATCCTTCATACGAAGCCAAGCTTCGACGAGTGATTCGTTAGGATTTTGTGTGAAAGCACGAATTTCTCCCATGAGTCGATCAAACATTGCAGGTGGAAAGAATCGGCTTACAAAAGCTTGCCTCATCTCCTCCCAAGTAGTGATGATTCCTGGTGTTAATTCGTTATACCACACTTTTGCATCTCCAGCAAGTGATGACGGAAAAAGTTTGAGTTTAATGGCATCTACATTTGTATCACCGTATCGGAACATGCCACAAATTTCAATGAATTCGGCAATGTGTTTGTGAGGATCGGCCCTCGAACGGCCATCGAATTGACGGTATTTGATCATAGAAAGATGGTGACCTTTCACGGTAAAATTGTCACCTAAGTTGACAGCAACAATAGCAGCTCCAGGAGTGGGTGCTACGGCTCGGTTTGCTTCCCACATGGTTCTATCGTCAGCCATGGGAAAAGGTTGATCAGTGAATGGGTTATAAACGACTTTGGCTTCAAAAAGGTTATCAAAAGTTGGGTTTGGTACTCTTGGTACACGATTGGCTAGTGGAACAAAAGGTGTTCTTCTTCTTCCTCTTCTAGATCTTGTTCGAATCAAACTTTCGGGATCGAAAAGTGGTGGAATTGGTTCTACTCCAGTTGATCGAGTGTTCATACAATTCCCCAACGAATCGAGGCAATGTCTAAACAAACGAGCAAAGAATGAAAACAATTTGAAAAGATCAGAATCGTCTAACCGATCGGATAGAACAGTCTACCGATCGGATAGATCTCTCGGTAAATTTGATTTGAAGGATCCGATCGGATGGAAGTGTCCGCCGATCGGATGGTTCTCTCGGTAAATGAAAATTTTGGAAAACCGATCGGATGGGCAGCTCGGTAAAACTTTTTTTTTTACGAAAACTAACTATATGAGAATTGGACTAAAACTTACAGAAACACGATCAAAAACCCCGGCAACGGCGCCAAAAACTTGATGTGCCCGGTTCGGTGCAAGTTTTAAATTTATAAGGGGTGAATTACCGAATCTAATGACAACACATACGAGCAAGTATACTCGTCCGTTGTAGCAAGATTTTGATGGTAAGTCGGGATCGTTCGCAGGGATTTGTGTAGTGAATCGAATTGTAAGTTAAAAGCAACTATCTCAAACAAGTAGTAATGATATAATGAAAATTCAAATGATTAAAAACTACACTTGCTTAGACTAGTGTACTACAATTGACTAATATGATTGTGATAACTTTGGATAACATGTTGGCTGTGATAATTAGTTTTGACACTAATCTATTGTTTCTACAAATTAAACCTTCGTCAAGATTTTGGTTTATAAAAACAAGCATTAAGTTTAACCAATCAATTCAAGATCAATTCAAGGTTCATGAGTTGGTGTTCCTCAAACACAAAACAATCTTTTGTCTAATCAAACAAGCTTAGGAAATGGTCAATACAAAAGGTAACCAATTATAGACAAGAGGTCACAATTGAAAGCAAACAATTAATCTCTCGACCTTTAAAGTGGTTTACAATCAATCCGTTTTGATAGACAAAAGCATTTTCATTACAATCACAATCAAGTTCCTTTGTTTAATCAAGAATAGTGGAAGACAACAATCATTCATAGACAAATGATTATAACTAGTGGAATAACAATAGTTCTTTCGACCCTTAAGATTACTAGCACTAGTTAAACTTGATTACCCAAATGTCACTATGAAACTTAATCACAATTGGTTCTTAGAATCGACTTGAAATTGAATTAAAACATGTTATCACAATCATATGCCAATCAATGAATAATACACATCATCTAAGCAAGTGCACAAAGGCACTAGCCACTCATAGCAAACATAAATGTAAACTCAATACTTTGAACATTAGAAACCATGATTGAGAGTCTTACAATGATTTGAAATAAGATTACAAGTGAAAGACAATGATTCAACAAGCAATGAAAATGGTATATTCGACTTTCTCCCTTCTCCTGGACTTATGGACGAATTTCTTGAGTATTTTCTGTGAATGGTTCTCTCCTAGTACATGTATATTCTCTCTAGATTGATTGGTATTTAAATACCCAACAAATGGTTCAATAAATTGCTCTAACCAAGGGTCTAAGTGCATAAATGCTTCTCTTGCTCTCCAAGTAGTATTGAATGGTTAGAATACTGAAAAGAAGGACCTAGAACCGGATTTATAAAGTCACAATCCTTAATAAAGAAGTCTTGGATCAATCAGCGACTTCCAACCGATCGGATAGAATGGTCTACCGATCGGTTGGTCCTCTCGGTAAATCCAAATTCACTCCATCCGAATCAGTTGCGGGCGGCGACCGATCGGATGGTTACTGCTGGTGGACCTTTTTCTTGGACTTTTGCGTATGACTTGTTTCTCGGTCGTAGCTCTTGATTCTTTGATCTTTCTCTTCATCCTTAAGCTTATTAACTCGACTACTCGGACTTTAACTCATTGAAGTACCTCACAGAGCAGAACTTGACACAAGATTCACATGCAATCTCAAATATTTCCTTTTTCCTCATTTTTGCATCTTTTCCATCCATTTTCCTGTCTTTGGCTACAAATGCTTTGCAAGCACACTTTGGTACGATTTAGTAACAAAAGCATATAAATATAACCACAAAACATATATAAAACTACCAATAACGCTATCAAAAACATGTTTGATTTAAGCGTTATCACTTACTTGTTTCGTGTTCTTTTAATTTAGCACCAATGTTTCTCCAATCATTACTACCTTCACTTGCTAACTTACTTGTACATTCATTAACATCAACTAACTTGCAACAAAAACAAAATACTTTATCTAACTCCTTAGAATAAACCAACCATTTTCTTTCATATTTTTCTCCATTCGGTAACTTTTGCGTATAATAAAAAGATGAAAAATATCTAGAATTTGCATCTTTTGGACCTTCAAAATCCTTGAACTTAACGGGGCCCTTTTCTACTAGTAGATCTCTTAAATTACTAGTCATATTGTTCCATTGACCAGGATCGCTAATATCTAAAGGTTCACTAACATTAATAGGTTCATCATCATTTATATGCTCATCAACACCAATAGGTTCATCATCATCAATAGGTTCATCATCATCATCATCAATAGGCTCATGAACATTATTAAATGGCTTGTGATCAACAATAACAGGTTCATCAACGTTGTTAAGAGGTTCATCAACATCATTAACAGGTTTATTAGATTTTGTAACGTAGTTTAGCATTGCTCCACTTTGTGACATCCTTAAAGCATTTTCTCTTAAATTTTTTTTCCTTTTAGAATGTCCGGATTCAAATTTTCGCTTTGGCATTGAACTAATGATCTAAACACTAAGATCTCTATAACTCTATTCTCTAAATAAATTAAAAAAAAAAAAAAAAAAAAAAAAAAAAAAAAACAAACAAAGAGGGGCACAACAACAGTTTCCAATAAATACCAATCTTTAGAATATGAGATAACAAAAAATAATGAAGGCAAATGGGCGCAACAACAGTTTCCAATAAATACCAATCTTTAGAATATGAGATAACAAAAAATAATGAAGGCAAATAATGTTCAATGTACGGCTGAATCAGAACAAATTAATAATAAACTATTAAACTAAGTTAACGAAAATCATGTTATCAAAACAAAGACAAAGTAATAAACAAAGTAATAATAAACAAAGAGGGACAGAGATTACGGGCTTCGATTCTTCGATCAGAACTGAGATTGAAGAGATTAGAGATGGATGGACGAATTGGGGATTCTTCGAGTAGAAGCAGGCTGTTGAAATTTTCCATGAGATTGGCGGATTTAAAGGGATGTGGGTAAGGTTCATCGTGATTTTCGAAATCAATAGAACAATACATTGATTTAGCATTGATTGTTTGAGAAGACTGTTATGAGATTGGCGGATTTAAAGGGATTTTGGAACAATAAATTGATTTAGCATTGATTGTTTAATTGTTTTAGTCTGCTGTTATAGTTCCTGCCGATGTGTTTGTTTTAATTCCAATAAGGCAACAAATAGTATATAAGAATAGGTCAAAAAATTAGAGGCCCTAAAAAATGGGAGGCCCTAGGCTTGGGCTTGGTTCGCCTGGCCCATGAGCCGGCCTGCTCAAAGTGTTCCAAAAGTTGATGTGATAATTGATTTGACAAAACCAGTCACTCCAACACCCTTGCCAAAAGAAAGTGAAAAAGCAAAATGTGCTGATAAAGGGAAAGCAATTGTCGAAACATCAAATGTGATAGCACCTGGTCTTTATAAGATTAGTACTACTACTGCGTCTACCTCTACATCTCAAACATATAGGGCGATAGACAAAAGTATTAAAGATAATCCAAAAGAGACTAGGGATGCTAAAACAAACTCAAAGGACAACAAGATAAATCCTAATGTGTGTGCCTTACCTTCTACAAGAGTAAAAAGTACCTATAGGAGCAGCAGACTACAGCCTAGGAGTAATAAAAGGAACAATAGAGTCTCGCCTGTCTCTGAGAGTAGATGCAAGAATAAAATGAAAGAAGTAGAAGAACACCCTAGGAATTTATCGCTTTCTAATAAGAAACATATGTCATCTGGATGTAATGTTAAGAGTACTGTTTCGAGTGCATGTAATGACTCTGTTTGTTTAATGTGCAAGAAATCGTTATCTAAAAATGCTTGTGATGATATTGTTTCTAATAATGTGAATGTAAATGCTTTACCTGAACAGAAAGATGTTCCTCCAGGAACTAGTGCTAGGTCTAGATATGTTAAAAGACTTATTGTAGCATCTAGGTCAACCACTAGTAGTATATTGCCTAGGAACTATCTTAAGTTGTGCGTATGGATACCAATGGGTAGAGAATTCATTCTAGTGAATGGTAAAATAAAAAAGGCTCGAAAAGAACCAGTAAAAACCTTACATGAATGTGATTCGTCTGTTACCCCTAACCCCATGGAACCAAATGATAAACGGTTTCCAAATGCACAATCTTCTGTCATTGGCAGGTTATCGAAATATGTCTTTGGATCGTCGACTCGGGTTGCTCCAAGCACATGACCGGGAATCTAAAGCTGCTGATCAACTTTGTATGGAAGTTCATGGGAACTGTTCGCTTTGGAAATGATCATGTAGCAGCTATTCTGGGTTATGGAGATCTTCAGTTTGGGAATTACTTAATCACTTGGGTTTACTATGTTGAAGGGTTGGGACACAACTTGTTTTCAGTCGGGCAGTTTTGTGATGCGGATTTAGAGATTGCATTTCGGAGAAACACTTGCTTCGTTAGGAATTTGGTTGGAGATGATCTCTTAACTGGAAATCGTGGCACCAATCTCTATGCTATTGACATAAACCAAATGGCCTCTTCATCACCAATTTGTCTCATGACAAGAGCATGCGAAACAAAGTCCTGGTTGTGGCACAGACGATTATCCCATCTCAACTTCGACACCTTAACCAAGCTAGCCAAAGACAACATCGTCAACGGTCTCCCAAAGTTCAAATACACCAAGGAACACTTATGTCCATCCTGTGAGCAAGGAAAAAGCAAAAGGGAAATATATAAACCTAAAACCGTACCCAGTTCGGTTGATAAGTTGCGTTTGTTACATATGGACTTATGTGGCCCAATGAGAGTTGAAAGCATAAATGGGAAAAAGTACATTCTTGTTATCGTCGATGACTATTCAAGATATACATGGGTAAAGTTTCTGAGGTCAAAAGACGAAGCACCAGGCATCATCATCACCTTTCTGAAGCGAATTCAAGTCCTACTTCAAGCTCCAGTAAGGATCGTAAGAAAAGACAATGGCACAGAATTCACTAACCAAGAGTTAAGATCCTACTTTGAAGATACTGGAATCACTCACCAGACATCAGTTGTTAGAACTCCACAGCAGAATGGGGTAGTTGAAAGAAGAAATCGAACTCTTGTGGAAGTTGCTCGCATGATGCTGATTTATTCTAGTGCACCACTATTCTTATGGGCTGATGTTGTTGCCACTGCTTGTTTCACTCAGAACCGATCCCTAATCCATCCAAGATTCAATAAAACCCCATACGAGCTAGTGAAAAACAGAAAACCCGACATCTCTTACCTTCATGTATTTGGCGCTTTGTGCTATCCAACGAATGACAGAGAAGATCTGGGGAAGCTGAAAGCTAAGGGTGATATTGGAATATTCATTGGTTATTCAGAACACTCGAGGGCATTCAGGGTGTATAATAGAATGACTAAAAGGATCATGGAGACAATGAATGTGAAGTTTGACGAGATTTCACAAATGGCTTCTTAGAGACTCGCTCTAGAACCCGCGCTTAACCCGATGGCTTCTAATCATACCAGATTAGGACCCGCACCAAATGTTCAGACTTCTGGATATATCAGTTCAGGACTCATACCCCAAGGAGCTCAGTCAACTACCACTGACAAACCAACAAATCAAGAACTGGAAAATTTCTTTGAGTTTATGTATGTTGAATACTATGGTGGAACTTCGACAAATGCATCTCAACAACGTTCCGCTGCACCCGCTCAACAACATCAACCACCACCACCGCAAGATGCATCTACCACAATCGAAGCTGACGCACCAACTCCCTCCACGTCATCAACATCTACTCCAGCAACTCCAGTAATTGAGATTGTTCTACCAAGAGTTGTTGAGCAAAACCAAACTACACCAATTCAAGAAGAACAACAACAAAATGATGCTATGTTAGAAAAAGAAGTGTTCGAAAACCCATTCGCAACGGATTCTGCTGAATCATCTTCACGGATACATGAACCATCTAACACACATTTGTCAAATCCAAGGTACCCTTCTACGTTACAGTGGACTAAAGACCATCCAATAGAACAAGTAATTGGTGAACCTTCACGGCCAGTTCAGACGAGAAAACAGCTCGCCACCGATCTCGATATGTGCATCTACGTCTGCTCAGTCAGTCTAAAAGAGCCAAAGAACATTCGGGAGGCGATGGCAGATAACGCTTGGATTGAAGCGATGCAGGAAGAACTTCTCCAATATCAATTACATGACACATGGGATTTAGTTCCAAGACCAATTGACAAACTTGTCATTGATCTTAAGTGGTTATGGAAGAACAAAAAGGATGAAGAAATGACTGTAATTCACAACAAAGCTCGTCTCGTGGCCAAGGGATTTAGACAGGAAGAAGGGATAGATTTCGATGAGTCATTCGCGCCAGTAGCAAGACTTGAGGCAGTCAGGATTTTCTTAGCATATGCAGCTCACAAAAACATCACGGTCTATCAGATGGATATCAAGATGGCATTCTTGAATGGAACTCTGAAAGAAGAAGTGTACGTGAGTCAGCCAGACGGATTCGTTGACAGAGATCATCCAGACTACGTTTACAAGCTAAAGAAAGCCATTTATGGTTTGAAACAAGCCCCAAAGGTGTGGTATGAGGAGTTATCATCTTTCCTACTTCACAATAATTTCACTAAAGGAACAATTGACCCGCCCTTGTTTACTAGAAAATTCAAAGATGACATTTTGATTGTTCAGATTTACGTGGATAACATTATCTTTGGGTCCACTAATCCGAAACATTCAAAACATTTTGAAAATCTCATGAAAAGCAAATTTGAAATGTCCATGATAGGGGGAACTAAAATTCTTTCTTGGTTTACAAATTCATCAAACCCCACGTGGTATTTTTATAAATCAAGCTAAATATACTATTGAGATTTTGAAAAAACATTGTATGGAAAATTGTGACTCTGTTGGTACTCCAATGGTCACTTCACCAAAAATAGGCGCTGATTTATATGGGAAACCCATGGATCCGAAGAAATATCGGAGCATGATTGGTTCTCTCATGTACTTAACTGCTAGTCGACCCGATATACATTTTGCTGTTTGTTTATTAGCACGATTTCAGGCAAGGCCTACCAAACTGCACCTCCAAGAGGTTAAACGGATCTTTCGGTACCTACGAAGAACCATTAACATGGGACTTTGGTATCCGAAGGATTCGGAGTTTAAACTAATAGCATTTTCAGATGCGGACCATGCCGGTTTCCAAGTTACAGCAAAGAGTACATCAGGTGGAGCACAATTTTTGGGAGAAAAGCTAGTAGGCTGGTCATCAAGGAAACAAGACTGCACTGCACTATCAATCGCAGAAGCCGAGTATATGTCTCTATCTGCGTGTTGTGCCCAAGTTCTATGGATGAGGACACAGCTCACAGATTATTGCTTCTCTTTCGACCGCATACCTTTGTATTGTGACTCAAAAAGTGCCATAGCCATCTTGTGCAATCCAGTACAACACTCGAAGACCAAGCATATTAGACTCCGCTATCACTTCATCAAGGAATACGTAGAAGAGGGTACTGTTGAATTATTTTTCGTGAAGACTGAATACCAACTCGCCGATCTATTTACTAAAGCCCTTCCAAAAGAGAGGTTTGATAACTTAGTTCGACGAATTGGCATGCGAAGCCTAACTCCTGAAGAGTTAGAAAGTCTTCTCGAAATTTCTTGAATTTTATCTCTAAAAGCTTTGCATGTAAATATTTTTTTCAAAAAACAAAATACAAAATTTGAAAAACCAACAAAATAAAAAAATAGAAAATTTCAAAAATACAAAAATTATATAAAATCAAAAAACCAAAAATATTCTTCTCACGACATGTCTCTCGTATAATCGATATTCTGTACGTATCTAGAAATGTCATTCAACAATGATACGGACATGTACAGATGCTTGAGCGAGAGTTCATTTAAACTTTTCTAAAACATGTCGCTTCTCAAAAATTTCTTAAATAATGGCTTTCGTATATTTTAGTACGAAACCCGCGCTACAATGATGACTTCTGATTATTTCAGATCAGGACTCGCAATGTTAATGGCAAATTAAAAAAAATCCCTGAGCACATGATCAAGATTTTTCAAAAAGATTTTTCAAAATCTTTCTCCAAATTCTGTGCTCAAGATTTTTCAAAAAGATAACTCCCTCTATATTCTTAAAATTAATTTAAACTCAAAACTTTAAAAGTATGCTTTATTTTAGGGGGAGTATAAAAATTAAAAACAACAAGTTCCAAATCATGCTAAAATGATCCGTCTGTCTCTCCAAAAAGATTTCATTTAATCAGTTGATATAAAAAATATCACTACATGCTATTTTTGAGGGGGAGAAGACGTGATTAAAATGTAACCAATGGTAATTTTTACGTTGTTAATTAATATTATATGAATATTAATTATTTTTAAGTTAAGCATTTCTATACGCATTTGCATGTTTCTGAGTATTTTTAAGCATTTTCGGGAGCTGTCCCAGCATACTGTAACTTACAGTCACTGTATAAAAAGTATATTTTTGTCAGTAAAGTTAAATTTCCACATTTCTGATAGTTACTGACAAGTATTATAATTTATTGAGAGCTTTCTCGCATTTTTCTGAAAAACAACCGCACGCGCGTACCGACAGCACAGTACATATGGTAAAGGTCAAATAAATATATTTTTGAGTCAGTAATGACATTTTATTATATTTTTGACGAAAACGTGGTTAAAAACTTTATTTTACGTTATCGGGTCCAAAAAGGTCAAACCGGGACCTTACGGTAACTTTTTAACTCAAACCGACACACTATACACCAAAGCGGGATAAAAACTATTTTTGCCCTCCCCAATTAGGCCATAACCGGCCACATAAGCTCACACACCCACATGGGACAAAATTAATACATTATCTTAAATGTAATCTAGATTTTGCTACTAATAGAAATATGCTTTTAGATTTTCCAAGGCCTTATCTTTTAATGTTGCCTAAAATACCTTTGATCTTCACCTTATTATGGCTTCATTTGTACGCCTACTCCATCACACCAAAACATTCTTACAAAAAATTTCACTACAAAGATCAAGATCACAAGTGTTTACATAAGGTTTTGGGTAATTTGGAGTTAGATTTGGGTAAAATTAGCAAGGTTTTGGGTGTTCTTGTCTCTCCTATCCCACGTTAAACATCACAACATTGTAAGGATTTTTAAAACTTTTCTAAATTTGTTAATCTCTTGTTCATTTGGTGTATAGTGATGTTTAAAAGTGCTAAATGTGTATGTTTTGATAATATGATTTAAGCTAGGGTTTGATCTTAATATTATAGTGCTCGACTTTTTTTGAGTTTATGAGTTAGTTTGTAGATTTCTTGCTTGTGTGGTAAATATTGTTACATATAGTGCTTATTTGATAATACAAACATTAGTTATGGTTTTTACACTAATTAAAGCACTATGATGATTTTTGGAGTATATGTATGGATCGGCCTATATTAAAAATATGAGATTATTGGGGTTTTGAAAAACATAAAATTTTGGCTCAAGTGGTGAAATGGTGGAAAAATATAATTGAGTGTTTATTTGGAATAGATTGAAAATAAGCCCTAAGTTACTAAAAATAACTAGTAAAAAGGTGAAAATAAGTTGAGGTATATAATATGGGTCGAATGGACCTAAAAATAGTCAAGATTGACTTTTTGACTAAGTAGCTTATTTATTAGAGCTTATTTGATAAGTATAAAGTTTGTTTGGTAACTAAAAATAACTAATAAGTAACAAATAAATACAAATTGGACCAAATGGATTTTTGGGCCAAAAAGCCCACTTAGTTACTGTTGGGCCGAAGCCCATATGAAATTTTGAGAGTTTGACTTTTTGACCAAACGGACGTATTGAACGTGTAAAATGATTTTTAGTAACGTGTCGATATATACGTTATAACTAAAAACGTGTTTTGGGCTAAAAATGGTAAATGGGCTTATTTTGAGAGTTCGGCCCAATTTACAAATAAAAATGATAAATTTGATTTTTGGAATGTTTTCCGACTCGCCGTAGTCATTAATGTTTAACGAAGCGAAAAATATAACGATAACTATTTTGGACTTGTTTTGAGAAGTTTAGTCTCCGAAAGGGTAAAAAGTGACAATTTTTACTAAATTGATTTTGAGACTTATTTTTTTGACTTTTTGACAAAATATTGACTTTACGTCAAGACCAAATGTTATTACTTAAAAGTTAAGATAACGAATAATATGACTACGAAAGTATTCACGACACTTAATAAATTATCACAAAGGTATATTTTTGCACTTATAACTAGTTAGCGGAATATTTGAGTAAAGTTTGCAACACGTGAGATAAATGGAAACGTTGTATAAACGAATGGGTCATGACCAAATTTTCTAAAAATCCAACACTTAGAATATTTTTGTGAAAATACTTAACTTAAGTAAACTTTATGGAATTACTTAACAAAACTTATTTTCTTATGATAAAAGTTGCAACAAAAATAATAAACGATGTTTCTAGATATAACATTAACCATTCTTCAAAACTTATTTAATTAATCTCCATTAATTAAATACATGAGAAATTAACTTATAATATATATATATATATATATATATATATATATATATACATATATATATATATATATATATATATATATATATATATATATATATACATATATCTACACATTATATATAACAGGATGCGTATGACATCATCAAATGCAGGATTGATGAATAAGCGCTGGATTGAT
>CP139507.1:165168630-165480840 GCA_021014915.2 Artemisia tridentata subsp. tridentata | reverse complement strand
GTGAGAGGTTTTCAAAGGAGATGGGTTTTAAGTTCCAGATGTCGATGATGGGACAAATGTCGTTTTTCTTAGGTCTACAAATCTCTCAAAGTCCCGGAGGCATCTTCATTAATCAATCCAAATATGCATACGGAATTTTGAAGAAGTTTGGATTTGATTCAAGTGATTCTGTTGACACTCCCATAGTTGAAAGATCAAAGCTGGATGAAGACCTCTCTAGGATCCCGGTTGATCAAACAAAGTATAGAAGTATGATTGGATCCTTGATGTATCTCACTGCTAGTAGACCAGATCTTCTGTAACACCCCGACCCGACAAGGTTAGAGATGTCACAACAATGGTGACATATCAGAAACATACACAAGCATACATCTTCAATAATACAAAGGAATAC
Source organism: Artemisia tridentata subsp. tridentata (assembly GCA_021014915.2). Classification (NCBI taxonomy): domain Eukaryota; kingdom Viridiplantae; phylum Streptophyta; class Magnoliopsida; order Asterales; family Asteraceae; genus Artemisia; species Artemisia tridentata. The sequence goes on along the minus strand of CP139507.1, from coordinate 165,480,446 downwards.
AAAGGTGACAAGAAATTACAAGGAAATACAAAATTTACAAAGAAATAAATACTGAGTCTGAAAATATAAATTCTTCTAGTCATCTCTATAACAAAATAACTATCACAATGTAGTCTTCTAAGTCCAATGGTACTCTCCACTCATACCCAGCTTCCTACTAAAAACCTGCCGCAGGAAAAGAAATGCGGCTGAGCTACGAGAGCTCAGTGAACAGATATAACGGTAACAAAGCAGTAATAAAGAATAGTACAAAGTGTCAGAAATATATGCCATGCAGATATAATCAGAATCGAAGGATAAATAAAGGAGTAAGGATAAAGGATAGGGAATAATAAGTAGGTAAAGGTAAAAGGAAATAGTGCAAGGTATAATAATGGTCAAAGGTAAGTAATGTATATGGTAAAGGTAAACAGTAATCCACCACGAGCCCAAAAACAGAGATATAATATATATAACCATGCCATTATCATCAATCAGAGGGGTGTCCTGTCAGTAACCAGATAATATGAGGGGTGTCCTCATGTATCAAATATAGATGGAGTAGCTAGCTCCCAGAGGTTGTGAAAGACGTGTATCGCACACACCATCAGTCACCAGAGATATATATATATATATATATATAACCAGTAAATACTAACAGATAACAGAGACAGAACAAATCTAGGATGCATCCATGCGCCCCAGTAGGCCAGAATCTTCTCCTACATAACAGATAAAATCAGGGACGGGATAGGTCATCTCTCTCCTACCCTAGAGTCAAGTCATCTGTAAAACCCTAAATTTTCATTCATTTGAAATTCCCATTTTGCCCTCAAATCTTGAATTTTCAAGAACACATGAATTAATAAAAGAATAATGACATTTATAACCTAAGATATAAATTAAAGTAATTAAATGTTATTACTTTACCTTATAATTAAAATAAGTTTCCTAAGCCTAAGCTAAAATCTACACGACATATCCTCCTATCTTTTAGCAAACCTACACGTTTTCAAAACAAAAGATAAGAAGACTAGTACTCCATTGGTGTATATCTTAATTATAGAGAAGATACAAATATATTATTCTTCCTCAATCACCTTAAATGACCTTCCAAAATCATATATACGGTATTTCTTTTCCAAACAAAAGTCACGCCTTTTTATCCTCCTAGAAACCGTAGATCTTCTTCTTTGTCTCTCTTTATTCACGACACAAAAGAGAAAAAAAAATGAATATCAGACACTAGTCTAACAAAGTGGCGGCACCATATTCACTCTTCACATTCGATCTCTAAAAACGACTACGGGTCTCGGAAGAATTATTTCTGGTTCGTGGTGTAAGGTGTGGTGCTGTGCTTCAACTCGTGGGTAACTCTTTGGATTGTTTCTTGTTCGAGGGGGTGTATAGGTCACGGTAAAGATTTGTCCAACGAAGGTCTGGTTGTGGAGTGTTGGTTCGATTCGGACTTTGTCTCTTCTTCCTTTTGATCACGCTACTAGGGTAAAGATATCAAACCTTTTTCGATTCTCATTATTTTCTGTCTGTTTTGATTACCTTTCCGTCTTCTTTATCGAGCTAAAGATCGCATAAAATCAGTTATAAACCTTACATAAAATCATGCATAGCGACACTATAATATCGAAACCAGACCTTGTGTTAAGCGACTAAACGTGTGCGTGGGTGTGTCGACATTTGAATAAATGATACTCGACCTAAAGACCTGTTCTGAATCTATCATATACGAGTTAATATAAAGGAAAGGGTGCGTTTGGATCGTAACTGGTACTATAGAAACTGCATGAAATCATGAATATTTGAATCTGTAATGTGTCGACTCGTTTTCGGTTAGAGTTTTTGAGTCTGTCGTGGATTACATCCTTGAATTGGTAATGAGGACATGCACATGATGTATATTATATGTTTTAAAAATCTAGTTATAAAACTGATGATGGACATATATATTTAAAGTAGAACATGCATGTATATAAACTCATGATGTACATATTTGAAGTAAAAATTGATGTGTAATTTTGTAAAATGTTTTGAAAGATAGTCGTGTATTTATGCATGTAATAATAACATATTTTGGTCGTTGCGGTATAAGATTAATGTCAAGGATATGTTAATAAATTATGAAGGACAGGTCTAAAATTATCATCTTAATATAAAATTATAGTATAAACTTAAAAATAATTTTAGTTGACATTTTAATATTTAATTTTGATAATTATCATTTTGACCCTAAACTTTACTAAATTGACATAATTAACCATAAACTATTATAATTGTCATTTTAGCTCTTGAATATTATAAATTATCAATTATAACCTTAAAGTATTAAATTGCTATTACGGGAGACTTATTAGATATGGGAAACTTAATAATTCAGGAAACCTACTAAAAGTAGAAAGTTACTTAAAATGGTTAAAGTTATTTAAAGTGGAAACTTACTTAAAACGGAAAGTTACTATATTGGAAAGTTACTTAGAATGGAAAGGTTTGTAATTCTTTTCTACCCCTCTAGGTGTGAAGAAGGAGAGGACCTGATCCTTTGCATCTTATTCTTTTGGTTTGTGCTTTGCTTTGGAATAAGGTACAAATATTCTGCTCTTTTGATAAGGAGCCTTCGCTCTCATATTTCAATTTGTATTAGGGTTTTCCTAAGCCATTGCTATGCTTCCCTACACTTTGATAAGAACCTTTGATATGTGAACCTTTGATATGATCCTTGACATGTGGACCTTTGATTTGAACTTTGGACATTCGAACCTTTGATATGAACCCTTTGCCATGAACCTTTGATATTTGGACTTCGATTTTTGACTTAGACATATTGAACCTTTGCTATGATTTGGACCTTTGACCTTTGACCCCAGTTTGATACCCGAGCCAAGTTCGTTTTCCTAGCCATGAAGGTAACATGGCCATGCCTGTGATGCACCACTGGCATGACTCGTGTGTGGTTCGAGTGATTAGCCACACCGTCCCCATTTTGATTTGATATGAGCTCACTATGATATGATATGATTTGTTATGGCCAATATGATTTGTTCGGGGGGCGTATGGATGCATCCTAGGTTCGTGTCTGTGTTCGTGGACAGTTCGTTTTGATATGATATGGTGACTGGGTATGGGTGCAATCCACTCCTTTCACAAAGTTCGGGAGCTGATCACTCCAACTGGTACATGAGGACACCCCTCATATTATCGGCTTATTTGAGAGGCATCCCCTCTACATGATTATGATATGATTATGATATGATATATGATTTGTTTGGGCTCGTGGTGGATGACTGTCCTAAACCTTTACTCTTGTATCTTATTTATATCTCATTCATTATGCTACATCTGTTTATTTCCGTTTACTTTCGTTTCCGTTTATTATATATCTGTTCACTGGGCTTTTTAAGCTCAGCCGCGTTTCTTTTCCCGCGGCAGGTTTTAGTTGGAGGCTGGGTAAGAGTGAAGAGACTTTTGGAGTTAGAAGACCTTGTTAGTTATTTCGAAGTAGAAGTTATTAGAAGAATTGCACTTGCAGACTTAGTATTTAGCTTTTGTTCCTTTGTATCCTTGTGTATTCAACATTTCATTTGTAACCTTTGAGAATCTTTGTATTACTTTTGAATGTATGCCTTGTTTGATTTGATATGAAGCCATTAATGTGATACTTTTACCCTTGTCGGGTTGGGGTGTTACAATTATGGTACTACTTGAATCTGCATAATCCATTACTACTCCTATGAGAACTAGGGAGATTTGTTCTCTCCATTCGAATGATGAACTTTGTTTGCCAAACAACTCCTTGGGAAGGATATGATGTTAATATTATCTCAGTATAGATCTGTTAACTGAGCATGATGATGCTGACAACTGATATTCCATCCATCTCATTTTTTTGACAATTATACGATGTTCGTATTACCAATGATACACACTCTACCTGTCACTTGTGCTAAGGAGCTAAACAAGATACCAACACCTTGAACTGCTCACTTATCTATCTCAACACTTTTGATGAACCTTGTACTTGACTCTGATATATGAACTGTCCGTATGTTTTGACGACCATATTCGTTCTATAAATCTGTTTACCTTTGATATTATTGATTTGGTCTACCTTTGAAACTCCATTTCCGATGACCTCATTTAGTTTTGGAAAGACTGAAGAAACCACAAGAACTTCTAAGAAGTGGGTTTACTAACCGAAGGTAACCTCCGCGAAGTATTTCAGTTTTATTCGTGAAGAAGAAGGAAGGTGACGTGAAGTGTATGTGAAGTTTCCCTAAAATGATTCCCGAAGCTGCCTTTGTACTCGTTATAATCATTATGAGCTTTAATGACGCCAATTGTATTGGCTAATATATCAACTATTTTTACGCATCTGATGAAATCATGTCTTTCGCGAGTATTTGGACAAATTGTCATAGTATGACATTGTGTTTGTGTTCAGAGACGAAAGAGGAACATGAAGACCATGTTCGTATTAAGTTATAATGACCCTTTGTTCTAGAAGAGTAAAACTTGATTGGCGTTCAGAGAATTGTAGTAGACAACACTACCCTGTATCTTGTGAATACAGAGTTTCCCACAAAGAGAACTAAGATTGAAGACCGTTATCAGAGTTAAAAACCTTGTAGAATATTAGTAGAAGATGCTCGCGTCAGGCGTTACCGTGGAAGAAGCATATAAGAAGAAGAGAGAAACTGAGAAGGGACTCGATTATACCACATGCAACACGTAGAGATTACAGCTCGGGCATTAATACAACCAGACCGTAGGAGACAAACTATTCAACTCATAACCTGGAGTCGACAAGGGCGGTGTTTATCTTAAAACCTAGAGCTGTGCTAGAAGACCTGTCGAAGACACGCAGTTTTGTTTCTCTATTCATTTTAGTTGTACTAAGATGAATTGATAGCAGAAGCAGATTTACGGATGGAAGGATGCACAGTGATCATGTCAGAGATTCACGTTACTACACCACAGTTTCAAGAAGAGGTGCCGAAGGCTTGAGGGACCAGACTCAAGTTTATAAATTCTTTTCACCGTATGATCAGATGGACAAGCATAGACAAACTACTCGGACTTGGAAGAGATTTGAAATCATGTGTTTGAATGGACAAACTTTGAAGCAAACATTTGTGTGGATGAGTTGATTCTGGAAGGATAAAGTTATTGATGACGTAATTCACTTCTGCTTAACCCACTTAAGCTTCCGTTACCTGATGATAAGATCTTTGGATGATTTAGGTTCTCTATTGGTAATTCCGCGCTGTGTTCATTCTACGTATGTCGGATGATGGTTTGGTTATGAGAATTTGACGAATTGTGGAAGACCTGACACTTTTGACGACGTGCTTCATTTGATGCTTATTAGATTCTGTTACGTTATTTTGCACGTTCTGTTTTCTGTTTTCGAATTCGTAATGATGTTTGATTCGGACCAACCCTAGGGGTTAGAAGGACTGTTAGGTGGTTAAGATAAGTTGCTTATTTCACGACTTGAGATAAAGTATGGTCATTATGAGGGCATATTTATATGATGCTAGTATTATGACGTCTGGCCAACGTGATAATACTTATATCATATAACGTGCACATTTTTTTTTTGATCATAGGATATCTTAAGGAGTGCCTTAGAAGCCTTAGAATTTCTGATATCCGATTGAGATTATCTGCGTTTAGTGAGACTTTAAGTTCATTCTCGTATACGCTTAATCTGCTTTCACCGTTATACGATTCGATACGTATGAATACTCGACACGCGTTTGCTGACCTATGTACTTTCGATAAGAATCTTAGGTGATGTTGTAAAGCTTTCTGCCATTGATGTTATCAGACAACCTGTTTCTACTTGTATGGATTTGATCTGTTACTATGGAAGAGTACATCTATGTTTTGATATGAGTACACTTCATATTCGCTGAATCTGTTTCATTATACTCTGCTATGAGTTAAGAGATAATATTTTGGATTTTGAGGAACAAGATCTACTTGTTTATGAGAATACCTTTGAAAGGTTATATTGAAGACGAGACTATTTGAGAATCTGAAGAGTTAGTCATGTTTATCATCCTCATGTATTCTGCAATCCGATCTGTTCCCATCTAATTTGCCTACTTAAATTCCATGGACGATATACCCGTCAAATCCTACGATTTCCTTGCATCTCTTCTGAGGGGATACGATTATCATCTGTTACTTGGGTATATTACTCTTTGATTTGGAATTTGTACGATATACCTTTTCTAAAGAAACCGAAGCTACCTTTGATCGACAAGATCGAGTCATGAGAAACAAGTCACCCACATTTTCGTTCACAGTCAATTGTGTTTCCGTTTCGTTTTACCTTCAATTTTCAAGGACGAAAATTTTCTTTTTAGACGGGAAGAGTTGTAAAACCCTAAATTTTCATTCATTTGAAATTCCCATTTTGCCCTCAAATCATGAATTTTCAAGAACACATGAATTAATAAAAGAATAATGACATTTATAACCTAAGATATAAATTAAAGTAATTAAATGTTATTACTTTACCTTATAATTAAAATAAGTTTCCTAAGCCTAAGCTAAAATCTACACGACATATCCTCCTATCTTTTAGCAAACCTACACGTTGTCAAAACAAAAGATAAGAAGACTAGTACTCCATTGGTGTATATCTTAATTATAGAGAAGATACAAATATATTATTCTTCCTCAATCACCTTAAATGACCTTCCAAAATCATATATACGGTATTTCTTTTCCAAACAAAAGTCACGCCTTTTTATCCTCCTAGAAACCGTAGATCTTCTTCTTTGTCTCTCTTTATTCACGACACAAAAGAGAAAAAAAAAATGAATATCAGACACTAGTCTAACAAAGTGGCGGCACCATATTCACTCTTCACATTCGATCTCTAAAAACGACTACGGGTCTCGGAAGAATTATTTCTGGTTCGTGGTGTAAGGTGTGGTGCTGTGCTTCAACTCGTGGGCAACTCTTTGGATTGTTTCTTGTTCGAGGGGGTGTATAGGTCACGGTAAAGATTTGTCCAACGAAGGTCTGGTTGTGGAGTGTTGGTTCGATTCGGACTTTGTCTCTTCTTCCTTTTGATCACGCTACTAGGGTAAAGATATCAAACCTTTTTCGATTCTCATTATTTTCTGTCTGTTTTGATTACCTTTCCGTCTTCTTTATCGAGCTAAAGATCGCATAAAATCAGTTATAAACCTTACATAAAATCATGCATAGCGACACTATAATATCGAAACCAGACCTTGTGTTAAGCGACTAAACGTGTGCGTGGGTGTGTCGACATTTGAATAAATGATACTCGACCTAAAGACCTGTTCTGAATCTATCATATACGAGTTAATATAAAGGAAAGGGTGCGTTTGGATCGTAACTGGTACTATAGAAACTGCATGAAATCATGAATATTTGAATCTGTAATGTGTCGAATCGTTTTCGGTTAGAGTTTTTGAGTCTGTCGTGGATTACATCCTTGAATTGGTAATGAGGACATGCACATGATGTATATTATATTTTTTTAAAAATCTAGTTATAAAACTGATGATGGACATATATATTTAAAGTAGAACATGCATGTATATAAACTCATGATGTACATATTTGAAGTAAAAATTGATGTGTGATTTTGTAAAATGTTTTGAAAGATAGTCGTGTATTTATGCATGTAATAATAACATATTTTGGTCGTTGCGGTATAAGATTAATGTCAAGGATATGTTAATAAATTATGAAGGACAGGTCTAAAATTATCATCTTAATATAAAATTATAGTATAAACTTAAAAATAATTTTAGTTGACATTTTAATATTTAATTTTGATAATTATCATTTTGACCCTAAACTTTACTAAATTGACATAATTAACCATAAACTATTATAATTGTCATTTTAGCTCTTGGATATTATAAATTATCAATTATAACCTTAAAGTATTAAATTGCTATTACGGGAGACTTATTAGATATGGGAAACTTAATAATTCAGGAAACCTACTAAAAGTAGAAAGTTACTTAAAATGGTTAAAGTTATTTAAAGTGGAAACTTACTTAAAACGGAAAGTTACTATATTGGAAAGTTACTTAGAATGGAAAGGTTTGTAATTCTTTTCTACCCCTCTAGGTGTGAAGAAGGAGAGGACCTGATCCTTTGCATCTTATTCTTTTGGTTTGTGCTTTGCTTTGGAATAAGGTACAGATATTCTGCTCTTTTGATAAGGAGCCTTCGCTCTCATATTTCAATTTGTATTAGGGTTTTCCTAAGCCATTGCTATGCTTCCCTACACTTTGATAAGAACCTTTGATATGTGAACCTTTGATATGATCCTTGACATGTGGACCTTTGATTTGAACTTTGGACATTCGAACCTTTGATATGAACCCTTTGCCATGAACCTTTGATATTTGGACTTCGATTTTTGACTTAGACATATTGAACCTTTGCTATGATTTGGACCTTTGACCTTTGACCCCAGTTTGATACCTGAGCCAAGTTCGTTTTCCTAGCCATGAAGGTAACATGGCCATGCCTGTGATGCACCACTGGCATGACTCGTGTGTGGTTCGAGTGATTAGCCACACCGTCCCCATTTTGATTTGATATGAGCTCACTATGATATGATATGATTTGTTAAGGCCAATATGATTTGTTCGGGGGGCGTATAGATGCATCCTAGGTTCATGTCCGTGTTCGTGGACAGTTCATTTTGATATGATATGGTGACTGGGGATGGGTGCAATCCACTCCTTTCACAAAGTTCGGGAGCTGATCACTCCAACTGGTACATGAGGACACCCCTCATATTATCGGCTTATTTGAGAGGCATCCCCTCTACATGATTATGATATGATTATGATATAATTATGATATGATATATGATTTGTTTGGGCTCGTGGTGGATGACTGTCCTAAACCTTTACTCTTGTATCTTATTTATATCTCATTCGTTATGCTACATCTGTTTATTTCCGTTTACTTTCGTTTCCGTTTATTATATATCTGTTCACTGGGCTTTTTAAGCTCAGCCGCGTTTCTTTTCCCGCGGCAGGTTTTAGTTGGAGGCTGGGTAAGAGTGAAGAGACTTTTGGACTTAGAAGACCTTGTTAGTTATTTCGAAGTAGAAGTTATTAGAAGAATTGCACTTGCAGACTTAGTATTTAGCTTTTGTTCCTTTGTATCCTTGTGTATTCAACATTTAATCTTTGTATTACTTTTGAATGTATGCCTTGTTTGATTTGATATGAAGCCATTAATGTGATACTTTTACCCTTGTCGGGTTGGGGTGTTACATCATCGGTGCATCAATGACAAGGACATGAACACCTCATGCCTGGTGAGTTGGCTCGGGTATCAAACCGTGGTCAGGGTCAAGTATCAAGTATCTGGTCAAAATCAGAGTGTCGTATCAGAGGGTTTAGATTATAAGGTCTATGTCAGAGGTTACAGAGTGTATATCAGAGGTTCAAAAGTCAGATGGGTTTATATCAGAGTTTATAACAATGTTCAAGTCCAGGTTCAGAAATAGTGTATCAGATTAATGCTTATATCAAAGTTCAAATTAAGTTTCAAATAAGAGTTTATAACCAGGTTTATAATAAGGTTCAAATCAAGGTTCAATAGGTCATATCCAAGGTTCATAATCAAAAAGGTTTATAGGATCATAGAAAAGATTTTAATTCAAAGGTTTCATATTAAACTTGTATTAAAATAATCTTCCAGTGACATTCATAGAATGATGTTTAGTAAAACCCTTTTTATAAAGAAAGTATTAAAAAGGAATTTTCATAAAACCTTAGTACAATTTCATTTAGACGAGATATAATATCGTGTTCAACAATACCATTTTAAAATAGTTTTTCTCAAACATTTTCAGATATAATTAAGAAAGGTTTTCCAATTTCAGTCATAATATCAAAAGGACTTCAAGTATCCAAGGGTTGAGCATTCATGTCACAGGGTGATGAACGAAATATATCAAGTATCAAGTGAGCAGAACAGGGTTCAATATATCGGAGAACTCAGGGTCAGATATCATATCAGAAAGGTTCATATCAAGTTGGTTTATATTTTATAAAAAAGGGGATCATAGCAATGGCATCAATACAGAAATTGACAGATCAAAAAATGAAAGAGATCATGAGAAACCTGTGAGAAGGTTCAGAATATCTGTACCTTATACCGCAAGTACACAATAGAACAATAAGGGTCGGAAGCAAACTCCATCTTCAGCGGATCTACACGAATTCATGATTGTCTTATTAATAGTTTGTTTAATTCGGATTACTTATTTTAGTCGGCTTTCCATTTTTAGCAACTTTTCCTTTTTAGGTAACTTTCCAGAAATAGCAACTTTCCTTATTTAGCAGGTTTCCAGAATTAACAGATTTCCATATTTAACAAGATACTATTATTACATAGTAGGTTAAGTCCTTACTTATAGATTATTATGGGATTAAGGTATATTTTATCAAGTTGCAAAACTTTAGGGTTAATTATGACAGATTTTCATATTTTAGGGTTTTAAATGCAAATATTCTAAATTCAAAGGTCTAACATGAAAATACTTTAAGTTACTGATTTAAATACTAATTTTATTCAGAATGACATCCTAATCCCTTTAGTTTCACAGATTACAGTTTATACCCCTCTAGTTCCAATATTTACAAAACAAACCCTAGATTTACATAATTCATGATTTAATCCCTGTAATGTCCATATTTACCAAACAAGCATATTATTTTAAAAAATTACAGTATGTAACCTCAGAATTAAGTATAGAACGAATCAGACCCTCAGAATTCAGAAATTACACATTTGGTCCCTTAAGTTTACAAAACTTATAATTCAAATCATAATTTAATAACAATTACATATTAAGCCCATAAATACTCAAATTTACACATTACACCTTTAATATCAGTATTTACATGAGACACCTTCAATTTTATAGAATTTACACTTTTAGTCCCTCTATTTTAATTTATTTCAATTCGACACCATAATTACCAATTAAATCCTTTTTTTGCAAATTTTACACATAGGACCCTCATGTTATAATTTTTATACATTATCCCATATATATATAAACATTTCAAAAATATCCCACAAGTTTCAATAATTACAAAACACCCCCTTTACATTTTATTTTCAAATCGGTAGACATTTTATATTAACAAAACTTAACCCTAATTATCCCAATCATTATACAATCATTACAACATCATTAAAATGCATTAAAAGTCCAGATTTCACCATATAAACCCTAATTCAAATCGGTACTTTAGGGTTTTATCTTTTTCCTTTATTTTCTCACAAAACCCGATTTACACAATAATTCAAAAACCATGATTTTAAGCTTCAACAATTCGAAAGGATATTTTTCTGATGTTATATGACACATATAGAACCCACGAAAAATATATAAGAGATCCAGAAAAAATCGCATGAATTATATAGATTTTATTTACGTTTTTAGGGTTTATAACACATAAATTATCATACGATCATTATATCATGCATGATTCGATTCTACCATTTTATACACGTTATATATGATGTGAAGAGTGCCAGAAAAATACCAGAAAGATTCTAGAACGAAAGAACCAAGCGTTGTGATTTTGTGTTACTCGGCTCACTATTTTCGACACCAAAAATCACCACGATCAAACGAACGATCCAAGAACCTTGTAGCTATTTTTCCCACCTTCTTAGTACTTGGAAGATCACCAGAAAATTGCTTCTCCACCTCAGAAAAATCGGATCACGAGTGTGTGTATTTTTGTGTGTGTCGATTTGGTTTTTTTTAGGGTTTATTAATATGAAAATAAATTATGGTTGGTTATGTAAGGTAATGCCGAGCAATGGGGGGAGGATGGGCTAAAGAACCGGATTTTCACTTGACCATATCAATTTTCCCATTTTAACTTAATTTCCTTAATTAATTTTGTAGTTAAATAGATTTAAATAATAAAATTATATCATAAGTATTTTAATTATATAAATTCGGTCCAAGGTGTATTTTAGGTGCAATATAAATTTTGTACATTGTAAAAATGTTAAAATTTTGTCTCAAAATTATTTCGCTTCATATGTAGTTCATTACCAGAGATTCGGAATTAATTTGGTACTTTATATAAGCTTTAATTGAATTTTAAAGTTTCAGGGGCAATTTGGTCATTTTGCATGTTTCAGATTTTAGGGTTTTACAACTCTTCCCTTCTAAAAAAATTTTCGTCCTCGAAAATTGAAGTCGCAAAGTGAAACGAAGTCGTAGCAAGTCGCAACAGATCATCGTAATATTCTCATGCCCGAGGAAGTTCTTCCAAAAGATCTTCCGACCAAAAGTTTCTCATGACTCATATCAAAACGAGGTGGGTTCAGATTCCTCAGTAGGAGACAAATTAGGTTGATTCTGATCAAAGGATCCATACAACATAAAATGGATGATAGGTGAATCTTCAGAAAGCTCACATGGAATACGAACAAGATTTCAAATCAAATTGACTGTGTCAACAGTAGGGAGTTCTTCAAAGAGTTTTCCAGATTTATAACTGAGGTCAACAGAATGTAAAACGAGATTCCAAACTCATCCAGATATTTAATAAACGAGAGCAGAGTATACGCATAGGTAGAATGAACCTAACGTCTCGCTAATCACGAATATTCCAACTGAGAACAGATTCTAAACTTCTTAGGTACTCCCCCAAGATATCCTATGACCACAATGAGTGCACGTTATATGGTGTAAGTATTATCACGTTGATCAGGCGTCATAATACTAGCACCACATAGATATGCCTTCATGATGATCATACTTTATCTCGAGTCGTGAGTATAACAACCTATCTTAATCCACCTAGTACTTCTACAGTCTCAGAGTCAACCAGATCAAAGTCATAGTCAAGAGAGAAATAAGACTATTCGCAAAAGTATCGGAATTTCCAGATTGCCTAGCAGAGTAAGGCACGCCGTCACAAGCATCAGATTTTCCACAGTTCACCAAAATTCCTCAGAACAAGGCCATCATCGAACATACGAAAATAAGCACGGGGCTGAAATGCTTCTAGGAAACTTAAGTCATTAGCGGATATTATCACGATATAACGAAGCTTAAAGGAGTCAACGGAAATGAAAACTAATCGTCAATAACTTCGGTCTTCACATAATCAATTCTTCCAAACATAAAAGGTCTGTTTCAGAAATCCGTTCATTCAAAACATCAAATCTCTTCAAGTCCGGTTAATAAGTCTTCATTTTTCCATCAATCTGGAAGTGAAGCAAAATCGTCTGGTTCATCGCGCCTCCTGCAGTTCTTCTTGGAATGTGATGGAGTAATGTGAATTTCTGGCACGATCTTTAAGTTTCTTCATCATCCAGTCTGCTTCCGCCCTCAATTCATCTTAGTACAACCAAGATGAATAGGGAAGTGAGACTGTACGTCTTCATCAGCTCCAGGTTCGCCGTCTTTCTTCTGCATCGCCAACACTTCTGTCTTGTAAGGAATGTCTTCACTCTTCAGGGTAGTCACCGCTGTTGTCAACTCTAGGTCAGGTAGTGAAGTAATACTTCTGATGCGTTTCTAGTTGTCTTGATGCATACGCAAAACCTTCTGAGTCTCTTTCTGAAATGTCTCAAAATTTGTTCCGTCTGAAGGTATGGAAAAAAATTTCTATTTCAGCTTTCCAAAACTCCGTTCTCAATCAGACTAAGCTGTTTCTCTCTAGTCACGAAATTTATCAAGGGTAACGCAAGTTGTAAACGTCTTCAGAATTCTGATGCAAGGTTCAAAAGATTTCAGTTTACCATTTTGTTAGCGGTCTTGACCATTCGGTGATAGTTTCAAAATTTTGCGGGATTTAAAAGGGATATTCTCAAACAAGAAAGAACCGTTGTCCCAACAGATATCAATCTCTCAGAATGCACAAGTGATCGTCAAATTTCTTACAAAGTGCAAGAATGATTCTCATGTTCTTCTTCGTCTCCGAATGTACTATTAAGTCATACACTGACCATTTGCCCAAGTACTCACTAGAAAACATTCATTTATCAAATTTACAGAATAGTCAGAGCTTTAGCTAATACTATTAGAGTCACTAACCGTCATATCAGTCGTTACGAATACGGAAAGTGATTTCAAGAATAACCTCAATTCATATTTCCATCTGAAGGAAATTTCGCGCTCTGAAATTGAATAGATACAAAGTCGTTTCAGGGTGGAGAAATAAGGGTTCCAAATAGCAATACGGTTCAGCTTCCAGAATCAATACATGTCTCCTGTCATCATTCTTCTTTATCGCGAACAAAACTGAAATACGCCAAGGAAATACACTTAAGCGAACTTACTTCTCACTCCGGTGGAAAATTTGGTGGTTCAATCAGAAATCGTGTTCAGAAAATTCAGGGTGCCAAGTAATTTTCAAGATAAGGTTCATTCATTGTTGTACGAAATGGGTTCAAGGAAAACTTCATAATCGCGAACATAACACACGAGTCTTCAGAGTAATAATGATAGTCAAGAGTTTAACAATCGGTAATCATGGTAGGGAGTTCAAAATTGCTTCAAACGTCAAAGGTGAGACATAGGAGGATAGTTGTCAAACAACCAATCCTTTATCAGAATAACATTTGAGTTAACAGTCCACAGAAAGACAGATCAACAAAGCAAATCTTATCATCCAAAATGAGAGGGAAACATTCTTATACTCGTGGTTAAACACCACAAGACTTCTCATAGGGACAGAGATGGTTAAGACGAAATCAAATGGTGTCAGAAAATTTATAGATGCTTATCAAGAGACAAGAGACAATTAACAGAAGGTATCAAATTCTTATCAAAAGCAGAAGACAAATAACAGAAGGTGTCAAGTACGTCATCGCTAAGGAGATTTTCAGAATGCCCGAAGAGGCATCAAAATGATTAACAGAAGGATCAGAGGTCAGAGTCGGACTCTGCAGACAAGGATCAAATAGTGTCAGGCCATATTATGCAGTTCTCAATGCCTTCCAGAATTATTTAATTCTCAAATCTTGGGTAGTGCAAAGCATAAGCTTTCAATTTCTAAAAGTGATCTTAACAGACTTAAATCAAAAGCAGGGCATGAATCAGAGTGATGCGGAAGCAAAATACTTAAACAAACGCCTTATAGTCTACCCATTCCTCACTGGTCAAAACTTAAGTTCATATCAACAAATCCTAAAGCAAGTTCTCAGAGTGTTCTCCTACGTTCTTACAGTGGAAGCCTAATGGTCCAGAACTCACAGGTCAAGGGTAATTGTATTACGAGTCGCAGCCTGTCTCTCTGATACCATAAATTGTAACACCCCGACCCGACAAGGGTAGAGATGTCACAACAATGGTGACATATCAGAAACATACACAAGCATAAATCTTCAATAATACAAAGGAATACAAAGGTGACAATAAATTACAAGGAAATACAAAATTTACAAAGAAATAAATACTGAGTCTGAAAATATAAATTCTTCTAGTCATCTCTATAACAAAATAACTATCACAATGTAGTCTTCTAAGTCCAATGGTACTCTCCACTCATACCCAACTTCCTACTAAAAACCTGCCGCAGGAAAAGAAATGCGGCTGAGCTACGAGAGCTCAGTGAAATGATATAACGGTAACAAAGCAGTAATAAAGAATAGTACAGAGTGTCAGAAATATATGTCATGCAGATATAATCAGAATCGAAGGATAAATAAAGGAGTAAGGATAAAGGATAGGGAATAATAAATAGGTAAAGGTAAAAGGAAATAGTGCAAGGTATAATAATGGTCAAAGGTAAGTAATGTATATGGTAAAGGTAAACAGTAATCCACCACGAGCCCAGAAACAGAGATATAATATATATAACCATGCCATCATCATCAATCAGAGGGGTGTCCTCTCAGTAACCAGATAATATGAGGGGTGTCCTCATGTATCAAATATAGATGGAGTAGCTAGCTCCCAGAGGTTGTGAAAGACGTGTATCGCACACACCATCAGTCACCAGATATATATATATATAACCAGTAAATACTAACAGATAACAGAGACAGAACAAATCTAGGATGCATCCATGCGCCCCAGTAGGCCAGAATTTTTTCCTACATAACAGATAAAATCAGGGACGGGATAGGTCATCTCTCTCCTACCCTAGAGTCAAGTCATCGGTGCATCAATGACAAGGACATGAACACCTCATGCCTAGTGAGTTGGCTCGGGTATCAAACCGTGGTCAGGGTCAAGTATCAAGTATCAGGTCAAAATCAGAGTGTCATATCAGAGGGTTCAGATTATAAGGTCCATGTCAGAGGTTACAGAGTGTATATCAGAGGTTCAAAAGTCAGATGGGTTTATATCAGAGTTTATAACAATGTTCAAGTCCAGGTTCAGAAATAGTGTATCAGATTAATGCTTATATCAAAGTTCAAATTAAGTTTCAAATAAGAGTTTATAACCAGGTTTATAATAAGGTTCAAATCAAGGTTCAATAGGTCATATCCAAGGTTCATAATCAAAAAGGTTTATAGGTTCATAGAAAAGATTTTAATTCAAAGGTTTCATATTAAACTTGTATTAAAATAATCTTCCAGTGACTTTCATAGAATGATGTTTAGTAAAACCCTTTTTATAAAGAAAGTCTTAAAAAGGAATTTTCATAAAACCTTAGTACAATTTCATTTAGACGAGATATAATATCGTGTTCAACAATACCGTTTTAAAATAGTTTTTCTCAAACATTTTCAGATATAATTAAGAAAGGTTTTCCAATTTCAGTCATAATATCAAAAGGACTTCAAGTATCCAAGGGTTGAGCATTCATGTCACAGGGTGATGAACAAAATATATCAAGTATCAAGTGAGCAGAACAGGGTTCAATATATCGGAGAACTCAGGGTCAGATATCATATCAGAAAGGTTCATATCAAGTTGGTTTATATCAGGAATTTATAACAAAGGGGATCATAGCAATGGCATCAATACAGAAACTGACAGATCAGAAAATGAAAGAGATCATGAGAAACCTGTGAGAAGGTTCAGAATATCTGTACCTTATACCGCAAGTACACAACAGAACAATAAGGGTCGGAAGCAAACTCCATCTTCAGCGGATCTACACGAATTCATGATTGTCTTATTAATAGTTTGTTTAATTCGGATTACTTATTTTACTCGGCTTTCCATTTTTAGCAACTTTTCCTTTTTAGGTAACTTTCCAGAAATAGCAACTTTCCTTATTTAGCAGGTTTCCAGAATTAACAGATTTCCATATTTAACAAGATACTATTATTACATAGTAGGTTAAGTCCTTACTTACAGATTATTATGGGATTAAGGTATATTTTATCAAGTTGCAAAACTTTAGGGTTAATTATGACAGATTTTCATATTTTAGGGTTTTAAATGCAAATATTCTAAATTCAAAGGTCTAACATGAAAATACTTTAAGTTACTGATTTAAATACTCATTTTATTCAGAATGACATCCTAATCCCTTTAGTTTCACAGATTACAGTTTATACCCCTCTAGTTTCAATATTTACAAAACAAACCCTAGATTTACATAATTCATGATTTAATCCCTGTAATGTCCATATTTACCAAACAAGCATATTATTATACAAAATTACAGAATGTAACCTCAAAATTAAGTATAGAACGAATCAGACCCTCAGAATTCAGAAATTACACATTTGGTCCCTTAACTTTACAAAACTTATAAGTCAAATCATAATTTAATAACAATTACATATTAAGCCCATAAATACTCAAATTTACACATTACACCTTTAATATCAGTATTTATACGATACACCTTCAAGTTTCCAGAATTTACACTTTTAGACCATCTATTTTAATTTATTTCAATTCGACACCATAATTACCAATTAAATCTTTTTTTTGCAAATTTTACACATAGGACCCTCATGTTATAATTTTTATACATTATCCCAGATATATATAACATTTCAAAAATATCCCAAAAGTTTCAATAATTACAAAACACCCCCTTTACATTTTATTTTCAAATCGGTAGACATTTTATATTAACAAAACTTAACCCTAATTATCCCAATCATTATAAAATCATTACAACATCATTAAAATGCATTAAAAGTCCAGATTTCACCATATAAACCCTAATTCAAATCGGTACTTTAGGGTTTTATCTTTTTCCTTTATTTTCTCACAAAACCCGATTTACACAATAATTCTAAAACCATGATTTTAAGCTTCAACAATTCAAAAGGATATTTTTCTGATGTTATAAGACACATATGAACCCAAGAAAAATATATAAGAGATCCAGAAAAAATCGCATGAATTATATAGATTTTATTTACGTTTTTTGGGTTTATAACACATAAATTATCATACGATCATTATATCATGCACGATTCGATTCTACCACTTTATACACGTTATATATGATGTGAAGAGTGCCAGAAAAATACCAGAAAGATTTTAGAATGAAAGAACCAAGCGTTGTGATTTTGTGTTACTCGGCTCACTATTTTCGACACCAAAAATCACCACGATCAAACGAGCGATCCCAGAACCTTGTAGCTATTTTTCCCACCTTCTTAGTACTTGGAAGATCACCAGAAAATTGCTTCTCCACCTCAGAAAAATCAGATCACGAGTGTGTGTATTTTTGTGTGTGTCGATTTGGTTTTTTTTAGGGTTTATTAATAAGAAAATAAATCATGGTTGGTTATGTAAGGTAATGCCGAGCAATGGGGGGAGGATGGGCTAAAGAACCAGATTTTCACTTGACCATATCAATTTTCCCATTTTAACTTAATTTCCTTAATTAATTTTGTAGTTAAATAGATTATAATAATAAAATTATATCATAAGTATTTTAATTATATAAATTCGGTCCAAGGTGTATTTTAGGTCCAATATAAATTTTGTACATTGTAAAAATGTTAAAAGTTTGTCTCAAAATTATTTTGCTTCATATGTAGTTCATTACCAGAGATTCGGAATTAATTTGGTACTTTATATAAGCTTTAATTGAATTTTAAAGTTTCAGGGGCAATTTGGTCATTTTGCATGTTTCAGATTTTAGGGTTTTACATCTTCTGTTCGCAGTATGTATGTGCGCTCGGTACCAATCCAAGCCTACCAAAAAGCATCTGGAAGCAGTGAAAAGAGTCTTCAGATATCTTCAAGGCACTGTTCATATGGGTCTCTGGTATCCTAAGGACATTGCAATGGAACTCACGGCTAATGCTGATGCTGATCATGCTGGGTGTCAAGATATTAGTCGAAGTACTTCGGGGGGAGCTCAGTTTTTGGGGGAAAAGTTGGTTAGTTGGTCTTCTAAAAAGCAGATGAGCACTTCTATATCTTCTACAGAGGCCAAGTACATTGCTATGTCTGCTTGCTGTGCTCAAATCTTATGGATGAGATCACAACTTTCGGACTATGGCTTTGCATACAACAAGATTCCTCTGTATTGTGACAACAAAAGCGCTATTGCTCTTTGTTGTAACAATGTCCAACACTCCAGGTCGAAGCACATCGATATCATGCATCACTTCATAAGGGAACAGGTTGAAAAAGGGATTGTTGAACTATACTTCGTGAGGACAGAGTTTCAGTTGGCTGACATCTTCACCAAGGCACTTCCGAGAGAACGGTTTCAGTTTATTCTCCCTCGTCTTGGTATGAAGAGCTTGACACCTAAATCACTCAAATGTCTTCAAGAAGAAAAGGAGGAGTAAAGGATTGGCTTCACATATCCTTGTATATACGTGTATATATCTTAAACCAAAAAAGAAAATAAAAAAATATAAAACCTATAAAAGCCCTAAAAATCAGAAAAACAGAAAATACCAAAAATAGTTCTTCTAGGCATGTCTTCTGTTTATCGATAACATTTACGGACCTAGAAATGTCATTCAATAATGACACGGGTCTTTAAATGAAGCTCGAGCAGAAGTTATACTAACCGGTTAAAACATGTCTAAATGGCTTGCAGTTACTTCATACTGCAACCCGCGATTTACAATGGGGAAAGCATGTCGCCAAAAAGACGGCTGTTCCTCCAACTGGGTGATGTTCACCTGGGCATGGATTACTTTATATCCATGTTTCTTCGAACTGATGTACGTTTCAGTGCATCATTTCTTGTATAAGAAGAGAAGTCTTCTTTACACCACAAACTCCTTCTGTTCTATGATTCTTCAGGAGAGTTTTGGTGTTTCACATGGTAACTGGACTTAAATTTTCACAAATACTTCACACTCAATTGAATGACTATAGCTCTTTAAATAGAAAACGGGTCATTAATTGAGGGGGAGAGTATTTGTTCAAATTTCTGACACCTTTTTAAGCATTGTGCAACATCAGCAGTAACACTCTCTCGTGGTTTAAGGGGGAGCATAGTATGCTCCATAATCAGAATACATTTAAACCTGACCACATTTTCTCCCAAAATGTTCTAAACATATTTAAATCAATTGGGATCACAAATATCAAATGGTTTGAAATTTTTTATCGGGGGAGAGAATGTGATTTAAATATGAAATTCTGATGAAAATGTGATTATTTGGTTTTAAATGTAAGCTCTCCCATATGTGCTAAACTCTTTCGTATATCGATGCACATATTGAGGGGGAGAAAATGGCACTACAGCAAAAAGGATGTGACATCTCATGTGACTCAGACCTTACCAATGAATTGACGAAACACAAACTGTCATTAATCGAAAGGACATATCCTGGCCGGGTAATAATTTCAAGCTGGTCTAACCAGTGATGTAAGCGTGTCTCAAAGAGGATATGTCTGAGTAGAGTGTACCGTTTCGAGAAACTTTCTGTGGATGTGACCAGGCCGGGTAATAATTTCAAGCTAGTCTAACTAGTGATGTAAGCGTGTCTCGAATCGGTCATGTTCACTGAAAGTGGATCAATTCAAAAAGTGCAATCTCTACCCAACATGTGCGAATTTTAAATTAAAACATATGAGCACATGTTAAGGGGGAGCCTTTGAAAATTATAAAACTCTCAAAGTGTTAGCAAAATGTGTTTCGTAATCATGAACATTTTGAGAGATTTTTCAAGGATTTTGGTTTACGTCAACATAGGATAGTCATGGTGTTATAAGGTGGCTAAGGTTAGGAAAACCGTCCTATGATCCGCCAGAGCCGAAGGGATCTACCCAAGGACAATACCAAATAGCTAGTATTAGAAAGTCCTTAGGTATGATTATGAAAAAGGAGTAATATGAGAAAGGAGAAAGAAGGGGTTGAAGAATTAAAAAGAAAAGTAATGTGAAAGGGTGAAAAGAAATAGCCCTCCAAATTATTCAACCTTAGGGCAGAAACCGGGTTCAATTCATATGCTACTGGCTGTTACCAAGGTAACACCGGTATTGAAGACAAGACGTCATGGACCCAGTGACGCACTGCACTAAACCTTCTAACCACTCAAGTTCTCTTAAAAGGACTTGTTTCATTCTCACGGGGAACCCCGCATAATCTATCGACCGCTCATTACGAGTTATGTTGATATTGAAACAGGAGACACCGCTCCAGTCTCCGACTACCAAAATTGCACTTATCAAGTCTAGAGCCAAGAGATGCATCATAAGATCTCAATAGGAACACATGTTAATTCTACACTGGTTGTTCAACATTAAGGACACCAGGTGTAAACTTATGAGTCCTACACAGATCTTAGCAATCTGCCAGAACATTTATGAGAGAGCTTACAAATGTAACTCTCAGTGATTGAATGGAAATTCCTGCCAGGGTCAACATCTAACAACCCTGAAAGCATGTCACTTCAATAATTCCTTGTGGATTACGCTTAGTGGTCGCGGCGGTTTCAAACGGTCTACAGTCGTGGAGTGAACTCCAGCGACTCACCTAATCGTTGATTTACTACGGTAGATCTTGTAAGCCCTCTGTGGGCTTTCGATTTAGGAACGGCCTTGGTAAGGATTAGAGAGAGTTTTCACACTATGCTGTTAACAATCTCGAAGTCCGAACCAGTAAGTACCGGACATTTTATTGCTAACTGTCGTATGCAGGAATATCTGGCGATTGCTGCTGTTTTCCGAAAAGATGCTGATCCATCACCCCATGCTCATACTTCACCATCATTGTATTCAAAGAAGTCATGATAAACTGAAAGACCTTCAACATTGCTTCCGCAACTCTGATGCTGAAAATCATGACTCAAGAAAGTGTGAGCATGTCGACTCAAAGATCACAACTTCACAAGGAGACGATGCTGCAAGATGACTTGAAGACAGTTGTTGGATGATAACCTCAAAGAACACTCGAAGATCATCCAAGTCAAAAGATCAGTCATCAAAAGCTCACTGCTGAAGGCACAAAGATTTATGATGTTGAAGAATCAAAGACTACGAGCTATGAAGTCAAGTTCAGAGAATAGAATGCTAGAATTCAAAATGTATTTTCCGGGGTGACCTCCCTTAGGGGGAGATTGTTAGGAATATAAATATTCATCTGAAGACTCGGTCACCCCGAGCACTCATTAGCATTTAATAGCTCGTAGTAATATTAGTACTATTAGTAATCAATTAGTTATTTTAGTATTTGTGGAGTGGGTCGGGTCTTTACCCACTGTCAGCTCGCTCCACAGCCCACACGGGGCACTTATTATTGTACCTATATATACCCCTCTCCCCCTAGGGAGAGGGTTGGAACTCCTTCATATTTTCACATAATACATGTTCTCTTTCTCTCTCTAAGTTCCCACTTTCTTTCTCTCTCTAAACCGCCACTTTAATTCGACCAAATCTCTATTGTTTGTATGTTATATGATTATGAATATGCTACACTGAGTGTTAAAGTTGCAATTATTTGGTGGGATTTAGTCAGAATAAGTTCTTAAACATGTTATGTATGCTTAATTGAACCTAGAAACAAGTTTGATGTATCATTGAGTTTTAGGGTTTAAGCGTAGATTTGGGGAAAAATGTATGATTGTGTTATAGTATGATTAGGCTGTTGGGATAATGATCTTATGTGTTGAATTGCATGTTTGTAACTTCGAACTGAACCCAGAAACACAAATGTTGTGATTTAGATAACTAGGGTTTAAGAA
The DNA here is from genome assembly GCA_021014915.2 of Artemisia tridentata subsp. tridentata. Classification (NCBI taxonomy): domain Eukaryota; kingdom Viridiplantae; phylum Streptophyta; class Magnoliopsida; order Asterales; family Asteraceae; genus Artemisia; species Artemisia tridentata. Next base: position 165,457,367 of record CP139507.1, on the reverse strand, counting down.
GAACGCATTTAAGATCAATATTTTGATTATGTGGTTAAAATGTGTTAAGATTTAGACATAAGTCTCAGGAACATCATGGGATACTACTGGAACAGATCAAACAAACACTTAACAAGTTTTGATACAATTCCTATAATCTGATGAACAAGACTTATCGAAATTGTTAGTTGTTGTGAATTTAGTTTGATTTACAAAGTTTAATGAGCAAATAATAACTTGTGAATTGGCCCAATTGAACAGGAAAACAAAATTTCGATAAAGAACCAAGAATCATGTACGTCTACAGTAGCTATCGAAATTTCTTGTATAAGAAATTATTGAAATTGTCAAAGTTCTATTGAAATTGTCATTTTCTATCGAAATTGTCATTTCTATTGAAATTGTCAAATTCTATCGAAATTGTCAAATTCTATCGAAATTGTCAAATTCTATCGAAATTGTCAGTTCTATAGAAATTGCCATTTCTATCGAAATTGGTCAAAAGATGAAAATTGTCAAAATTGCTCTTTAAACAATAACATGAAATTAAATTGCCATGTTTAAACTTGTAAAACCATACTAAGCAATAAAAGGATCACATGTGAAACAACAAGTTTAAATATACGCTAACATTCATGTGTCCTGCAAATCTGTGTCTGAATGATGTTTCAAATATCTCAAATGGCTACACCACAACAACAACCACTCCCAATGCTCACAAAGGAAGAAGTTTTTCCACAAGGTTATAAGGCGGAATTTGGCAACAACAACGCGAGGGTAGATTTTCAAAAGTGTGCTGAACCAAGCTGTCAAATTGCTATAGAGGTACTCAAGCGACACAAGTGCAGGAGCTTACTGGACAGATCAGATAGTATTCCTGAATTGTACATTCATCAATTGTGGAATACTATAAAGCTGGACTTGGGAGAAAGATACTTTACATGCATGCTGGATCGTAAAAAAGTAAGAGTCAACACAAATTACCTCTGCAGAGCCTTGGATCTACCAGAAGCACCTGAACTAGCAAACAGATTCTACCCTACACCAACTGAAGAAGAAGTCCTCAACTTCCTGATAGAGATTGGCTACGATGTACAACCGGATATACCATTGACGAAAATTTCAAAGGTTAACGCCAAGTACATCCCACAACCCTGGAGAACCATATATTACATTCTGGTCCGCTCAGTCTTAGGGAGGGATAGTGGTCATGAGCACCCGCGTTTGTCACATCTTCAAATCTTCTAGGGTATAGTCAATCAGAAAAAGATTGACTATGCAGAACTCATCTGGGAAGACATTGTGTATCAGATCCAAAGTCACTATTAGAAACTGTTAACCAATATCCCATTTGTTCGATATACCAAACTACTCGTCAGTCTTCTACTTGACGATAATACAGACATCTCTCCACGTCCTGAAAACAAAGACATGCATATGTATAAAATGGACAAGACTATCACTTTAGTCTACATGCTCAAAGGTAGCACACATAAGCAAGGGATAAGACTAACAGAATCTCTACTAACGGAAAAAGTAAATAAAACTCAAGCCTACCGAGATTATGATAGTGCGTTCTGTCAAGGTCGCGTGGGGTTTTCCAAGCAGGAAGAAGAGTCTGGATCCACTAAGACTCGTTCAAAAGGAAGCAGTAAGACTGAAAGTTCTTCTAGTGCATCCAAGAAGATCAAACCCTCTGCACCTAAATTCGTCAAAAGAAGAGTTCCTGTTACAATTCCTAAGCCAAAACCCGAGGAAGGTAAGATTTTTTCTGAAGAGGAATCAGACTCTGAGACAGATACCGATGAAGAACTTCTTTTCTATACAGAAGAACATGATACTCAGGTGGCAAAGGAAGAAAGCCGAAAGACACTCAAGGATGATGAGGAAAGACAAGCAAAGTTAAGGTTTCAAGAACAAATGAGAATCGAACAACAGAATAAAGGAGCTGGGGGATCCCAGACCTATGTTGATCCGGTTAATCAACCCGGTGGGTCTGGGACAGTTAAAGAAACAACACCTCCTCACCCTGATCCGGTTAATCAACCCAGAGGGTTTAGTGTTGTTAAAGAAACTACACCACCTCATCCTCATTTGGTTAATCAACCCGAAAGGTCTGAGTCTCATACTGATGTCATCCCACCTCCACCAAGTCCGGTTAATCAACACGGCAATGACGAGGAAGAAAAAGAAGAAAAGAAAATGAAAGAAGAACAAAAGAGAAAGGAGGAAGAACAAAAGATGGCAAAAAAGGAGGCGAACCAATATATTCAAACACCACCAATCACTCCTTCACATTCCACACTTACACCTCCGGAGCCTCAGCATGATTCACCACCAAAGGCTCAAACACCTCTAGAGACTCAACATGCTTCACCTCCAACGGCTGTAACACCTCCAGAATCATCAACACACCCCTCATCACCACCACCACCATCACCATCCACAGAAGCAGCAACAAAAGAAGCGAAGGGGAAAACAATCATAAAAAGCAAGAAACCTAAGATTGCTAGGCTGACAAGGGTTGAAGTCATCTCTCCTCCTTATAAAAAGTTGAAAAAGGCAGCAAAGCTGGCACGTGCAAAGAAAGACAACCAGCTCAATGACCAAATAAATAACTTAACAAATATGGTCAAAGGCCTTGCCAAACAAGTAAAGGAGTTGCAGGAAACCAAAATTCGCATGGACGAATTTCTTGAAGATGATGTTAAAGACAGACTGCTCAAAGAAGTCAAGGGCAATACCAAGGCGTATGTGAAAAAGAACTTGCCCAAGGTTATGACTAATATAGAAGAGTATGTTGACTCCAACCTCGAGGAAAAAGTGAAGAATATTGTTGCCTCGATTCCTATTGTCTTAACAACCCAACCGACACAGCCTAAGGAGCTAACCCTTGAAGAAATCCAACTTCAACACCTCATTGCCTTAGTAAATCTCTCATCTCCTACTGAAGAAGAAATAGCCATCATAGAGGCTATCAAAACAGACATGGCAAAGAAGGAGTCATGCAAAGTTGCAGCTGATAATGGTAAACGTCCAAGGGAGGACATAGACCAAGATCCAGACACCCAGGCCAAGAAACATAAGGGTGACAGCGGATCTGGTCCGCAATTCGAAGAACCCATCGGCCCGTCAACTACAACAGCTACTCAACCACCGAAAGCTTCGGGATCAGGTCCTAAAGAGATGGAGCATCAGTTCGAGCACGTTGCAATTGAAGAAATGGAATTTCAACAAGACTTTGATCAACCTTACTCACCTCCCAAGACCAAAGCTACTTCATCCAGCAGGAAGACTTCCAGAAGGTCAAACGTTGTCTCTTGGCCAGATGAAGACACCACACCAGGGAATGAATGGTTTGATCAGTTAGCAAGTGCTCAGATACAGATGGACGAAGACTTAAAAATTGAAGAGGAAGACATGGTACAAGAGTAAACTCACCAAGAAGTCTCCTACCTCAGTGAAAAGTGACCTCAGGATTATTGCTGTTGTGAGTCTAACGGGGGAGAAGAAATATGATTACACCTTCTTGTCCGAAATCAAAGTTAGAAGGCACGACCAGCAGCTCTACACGTTCTCTGAAGCGGATTTCCCGGATTTGAATCTAAATGACCTTGAAGATATGTATCTGATCAAAGTTCAAGGGAAGCTGCAACATGTCACACCTGATCTTCAATACGCTTTCAGCACTTCCATACTCCACTTCATCAGAAGGAAGATCATCAAAGAACGAGTATAAGATCTGTAGCTTGGGGTCAAGAGCTATCAGAGGAAGTTGAATATAACCGCACCACAACTATCACTTCCTCAAATCAATAATGAAGCTCAATACACCATGAAGAAGGAACCAACCTTTGGATTCGGTTACCAGAGCGATCTGACGATTAACGGCTTCCTGGCGTATAAAGAAGTTCATAAGTTCTGCGAACACACGTTGAAGAAGGTTCGTGATGGGTTGGTAATTCGAGTTTGAGATCAAGAGTTGCAAAAGTCAATAAGATGGACGGGTGCTCAGCTAAGACAAATCCGTCAGTATGTGCTAAAGATCGAGAGAACGCTGTTTCACAGAGACCAAATGAGACGGCTGGAAAGTTACGTTGGAGGACGACCATCATTCCCAATCAGGAACTTCCAAAGACCTGATCCAGTCTTCACTGAATTCAGAAGTTCAGGATGATGTAAGAGTTTTGGTATATTCTGTGATTAATAATTCTTGCGTATATGATTGTTTAATATGGCTTGTGTATACATCATAGTGCACAACCCGTACTTGTAATGAAAGGACCCTGTTGTACGCTTCAGTGCCACAATCCTCATATAAGGAGCGAAAGCTTCTTACTATTGAGTAGAATTAACCAGAATTTTTCAAAGTTTTCAAAATTCTGCTCAATAGAACAAGTATTCCCTTGTCAAGGGGGAGTATTTGAAAAACAAAATCTTTGTTCTGAATTACAAAAGTTCTTGAAATTCTTCCCGTAAACCTCAAAAAGCATATTTTAATCAAAATTTTATCAAAAACAACATGAATATGCTATTTTTGAGAGGGGGATAAAGATATGATTAAAATATGGTAATAAAAAGTTTGAAATCTCGTATGAGCTCGACTCAGAATTGAACTCTCGAATTGACGATAGCAAAAGTCAGTAGTCGAAAAGATATGTCTGGGACGGGTAATAATTTCAAGTCGGTTTATCCGGTGATATAAACGTGTCTCGCAAAGGACGTATCTGAGTAGAATGTACCAATTTCGAGAGATTTTCCTTGAATATGATCTGGACAGGTAATAATTTCAAGCTAGTTCTACTAGTGATGTAAACGTGTCTCGCAACGATCATGTTCATTGAAAATTAATCAATTCAAAAAGTGCTAACTCTACCCGACATGCGCAAATTTACATTAACTACTTATGAGCACATGTTAAGGGGGAGTATTTATGAAAATCACAAAACTCTCAAAGTGTTAACAAAATATGTTTTTACAATCATAAGCACTTTGAGAGATTTTCAAAAAGTTTGGTTTATGGCAACAATAGGATAGTCATGGAGTTATAAGGTGACTAAGGTTAGAAAAAACCGTCCTATGATCCGCCAGAGCTGGAGGGATCTACCAAAGGACAACACCAATAGTTTAGAACTAGAAAGTCCTAGGTATGATGAAAAAAGGAGAAAAGAAATGAAAGGAGAAAGAAGGGGTTGAAGAATGAAAAAGAAAAGTAAAGAAAAGGGTGAAAAGAAATAGCCCTCCATTTGATCAACCTTAGGGCAGACACCGGGTTCAATACATATGCTACTGGTTGTTACTACGGTAACACCGGTATTGAAGATTAAGCCGTCATGGACCCAGTGACGCACTGCACTAAACCTTCTAGCCACTCAGGTGTCTCTCAAAAGACACTTGTTTTATTTCACACGAAGAACCCTTCATTATCTATGTTGATATTGAAAAGGAGGCACTCTACTCCATGCCTCCGACGACCAAATATAAGCACTTAATTGAGTCTAGACCCACGAGATACACAAATATCTCATAGGTACACTTAGCATTTCTACACTGGCTGTTTCAACAAAAGGAACGCCAGTTGTAAATTATAAGAGTGTCCTTCGCATATCTTAGCAATCTGCCGAGAAAATTCATGAGAGAATTCATAAATTATGATTCTCAGTGATTGGATGGAAATACTGCCAGGGTCAACATCAAACAGCCCTGACAGCAGGTCACTTTGGTAATCCCTTGTGGATTACGCTTAGTGATTAGCTCCAAAATGATCTACAGTCGTGGAGTGATACTTCGGTATACTTCAGCGGCTCACTGAATCGTTGATGCACTTCGGTGTATCTGTGTAAGCCCTTTCGGGGGTATCCGGTTCAGAACGGCCAGGGCTAGGATTAGAGAAAGTCTTCACACTATGCTGTTGACGATCTCGAAGTCTGAATCTGTAAGTGTCGGATGATTTATTGCTAACTGTTTACACTGCAGGTAATCATGGAGACCAGGAGTTCCACCACCACCATTTTCCATCATGCTCATATCCTGAAGATAAAGTTCTCACCAAGACTTAGAGATAACAAAAGTTCAAAGAAGTTAAAGAAAAGTCAAGGATCAAGCATGTCGAACTTTCACAAGTCAAACGAATGAAGCTTATGAAGTGAGAACTACTTGAGATATGAAGAACAAAAGTCATAAGACATATGAGCATGGTGGAAAAGACATAAAGACATCAAGATGAAAGAACATCGGTGGAAGGCAGATCGAGACAATACCATATCATATCACTACAAGAACAAAGAAAAAAGATTCTAAAGACGTCAAAAGCCAAAGAAGCAAAGATGGCGTCAAGCAACCAAGATGACCAATATTTAGGGGGAGATTGTTGGGAACACGTTTCACAAGTATTCAAGTCTTGGCCATTTATCGCAATTAGGTTGCATTTTGTAATGGACTCTATGTTAGTTAAAGCCCACGGCTCATTAGGAGTCCATGGGCCATGGGATCCTATGTATTGTTTCTAGAAGATCACAAGCTCATGTCACCCTAATTTCCTTCTATAAATAGGGTGCTTGTTTCTTCATTTTCCTTGTTGGTTTATTCTCTATTGTACCGAAACTCTTGCCTATTGTTTACGTGAATGAATCATCCGCCTCTAATTCTCTTCATTTCATTCTATCTCTTATTATCTATTAGTGTTTGATCTATAGTTATTGTCTATTAGTTGTTTACGTGAGTTTAGTAGTTAATACGCTGAGTAGATCTTGTGTTATTACTTAAATAGGATCTATCAGTTTGAATATCGAACGTTTACATCTCATATATATATTTTTGGACCTTTTGTTTACTCGACTAGAACACGCACTATTAAAACATATTTTTACACGTAACCTATGAAATAAATTTCATAACTTGTTTTTCCATAACCTAATCTAATAAGCTGTAATCATAAGCTAATTAAATAAGCTCATTTAATCTCTTTTCGAACCCCTTAGTAAAACACTATCGAACACAGTTTTGAAATATAGCGAGTGGGCTTTTTAGCCCATTAAGCTTAGAATAAGCACATACGAATAAGCAGTTTGGTTATGTTTTTAGGACTATAAAATAAGCCCAAATTCAAGCCCAAATCATCTTTAAACCCATTGGATCGTATTTCGTTAGTGGGCCTGTTTTAAAACGATTAAAAGCCCATTAAGCTCTAAATAAGCTCTTTTTGGTAATAAACAGTTTTATAAAACTCCAATAAGCTAATTGAGACTTGAGAAACTCTCAGAAAATTTAATATATAAGTTTTGTGACTTTTGGACTTAAAATGCAAATTATATTACTATTCGGGTTAATTATGTAACTTTGGTATAAACTAGTGCCAAACTGCCATATTTATAACTTGAGGATGGAAATTGATTATACAGTAACCAGAAGCCATAAAATGTCATATTATATCATTTTGGACTAAAAGTGTAACTATTTTCTAACCAAGGACTAACGGTGCAAAAATTTCACCGTTAGGGTTAAAAGTGTAAATTTCCTATAACTTCAAGGACCAACCAGTAACTTATTTCTATATACATTTACATGAAGTGTTTTATGTATTTTTGTTCTTAAAGTCCTTTTTACATTTCGTACGCTTTATTTAACAAATGTTACGTTTATATTCATATAATGTGATTTTTAACGAATAAACATAACTTATCATCCACCAACTTTCGAGGGAACGATATTTACTGATTCAATAAACATAAAAACAGGATAATATTATATATAATATTATTTTTGAACTTTAAGCATTTTAAGCATATCATCCATTCTCATCACAAACCAATTCGTTATCATATATTTTTCCACAATTATTATTCACATCAAGTCAATCTTAAACAATCAAAATCTCAGACTTCCCTATTATTCAGGTCGTATGTTGGATCCGTTCCCGTGTTACGTTTGACATAACATTACCTTGACTTTTACAGCTAAGGTGAGTCATAGCCCCGCTCTTACTCTTTTATTACTCATTTTAAACTATTTGGGGGAGATACATGTTGGTCCCTTTACATGATTAGAGTTAACTAGAAAGTTAATCTATTTGTGTTAATGACTAATACAATATTTAAGGTTAATTCTAACAGTTATAAAACGTGAATATAAAAACAACAATATTTTTCAACGTTTAAATTCTTATTAGAAATAATTCCAAGAATCTATTACCCAAGTGTTTTGCGGAACAAACACTTGGGATTGAATAGACAAGGGTATGGGGTGTCTCCTATCGAAACTCAAGTTTTGCTTGAGTGGTAACAATATACCTACTGAGCTATCTCATTGAGTTGTATACTCTTTGTAGGAGAGAAGTTCCTTTGTAAAAGTTCTAAACTTTCAATATACAAAGCACACTTTAACTTCTCTCCCTTCTGATCTATTTATACACAAGTAATCTAAGTATAAGTGATTAAATATAATACAAGTTGTTGAGGTTGCGTGTCTGACAATTACAAAAAGTAATTATCATTTCCAAGAACCAATAGGAAAGGGCTAATACGACTTTGGGAGTTGTTGGCTGACACTCCATGACTTTTAGCCGCAATAGGGAAGGTTGGATCTGACAAGAGAAGAGTGTTGGGCTGACACTTTTATCTTCTCAGATCTTTTCCCTATTGTTCCCGCCTTTTCTTCAGGCGTTGGTTCCTCAGTCTTCAATCACTTTGTTGTTGAGGAGACTGGGGTTCAGTGAGTTCTTGTCCAACACTCACTGAACCATCATCTTCTTCTTTGGCTTAAGTCCTTCTTAGGGAGTACCGCCTTCCTGAGAAGTGAATCCTTCTTCTTGAATTCGCCTTAAGCATCTTGAAGATGACTCACTGAGAGGCTGTTCTCTCAGTGACTTGAATTGTTCTCGGTTTAAGTTTAACACTTAGTTAATTTGTGTCCAAATCATGTTTTACGTATTCTTGGGTTTTTCATGACCCAACAATCTCCCCCTATTTGGATATAAATTATTCCTAAGTGTTTTGATCAGTATGAGTGAGCTAAAGTCTTCTGCTCATACTGAATGTACTAGAAAATAAATAAGGATATTGATATAGCAAAACATTCATCAATTTATTCATATCATTACAAGTCCTATTATTCTAAGTACAAAAATACTCAAGGTTCCTGAACAAGACCCATGAGTTCAAGTTTTGCTTTCTTTGACATCAACACCTCTTTATCAGGTCGATCTTTCATCATTTGATCCATTAGCCTGACAAACTCCTCATTTTCAGGTCTCCTGATATTAAGCGCCATAAGTTTGTAAGCAAGGAGTGTTGTCGTTTCCACTTTGTCGATGTCAAAGACTCTTTGAAAGGCTTCCTGACCAAATTCATCCACAAAGAAGATACCATACTCAGGTTCCTTGATGACCAGGTTGGGACGGAACTTGACTCCCTGAGGAGTAGTCCTGTTGCAATGAAGTGCAGCTATGTATTGTTCAGGTTCAATATCCACAGCTTTTCTTTTCTTCCCAGTCTTCTGAGTAAGTTCAGGGATAGCCAGTCCCTGAGAAGCAAGTGCCTCATCATGGTTAATGCCAAGACTCTTTGCCACTCTTGCGAGTTCCTCATACTTAGCACTCAGTGACTTGATGATGATTGGGGCATTCTTGCTTGCGGTTTTCTTCCTTAGGATGGGCATCATCATATCCCATTCTCTTAACCCATAGTCTGAAAACTTGATTGCTGGAAGATGTTCAGACTTCCTTGGACCTCTATGGATTGTTAAGCTCAGAGGTCTGGTGGGGTGAATAGTGATATCAGTGATTTTGCCTTCACCTTTGGTTTTGGTCATGTGCCATACATACCTCTCATAAATCCTCTGCCTCTTTTCTTCCTTAAGTTTGGCCTGTTTGTTGTGTTCCTTAAGGATTTTAGCCTGAAGCTTGAGAAACTCATCCCCTTTGATGTCCCTCTTCTCAGACTCCTTGATCACTTCTTTGGCAACCTTAGAAATTTCAGACCTGTTCAGTTCCAGCTCTTTCTCTTGTTCCTTCCTGAGCTCTTCTTGGTGTAAAATTTCAGCAAGTTGTTCAGGAGTCCCATAGACCCTTCTCCCATCCTCTAAATCAACATAGAATGGTGCATCAGGATCTGCATGTCTTTCAGTTGAAGCCTTGACTAAGCGTGCTTTAGGAGGAGGGTTTGTTTCAGTCACCATGATTTTCTTCCCTTTGTTAATGGGAGGAGGTTGACTGGTGGATGTCTCAGGGACAGTTACCAAAGCAGAATTAGGGTCAGGGATTGGAGGATCATCATTTATCTCCCCCTCAGCAGATGGTGGAGCTTCAGTGGAGACACCTGCTGACTGAGGAGGTGGAGGAGTATGAGAGGCTTGAAGAATGGATAGGATGTTTGAGACCATAGACTTTGTTTCAGAAGTCTCATTCTTCACGGCACTTAATTCGGCAGCCATTTCCTTCTGGTGGGTGGTGAGTTCAGTTACTTGGGTGGTGTAGTGATTGACCAGCTCATTATGTGTTGTTGAGAGCTGCTCAAAGGCTGAGAAGATTTTGATCAGGTGCTCCTTGGATGCAATAACAGCCTGATGTATGGTGATGACATCAAATAAGTACATATTATTAGCATCATTATCCTGTTTATATTGCTCATTTTATACTATTATGTGTGAGATTTCGTACTTAATCATTTACTTTTGTAAATCTCAGTAATATCGGAGCAATTGGAGAAAGTTATGGAAAAAGATGTGTTTTGGAGCAAAAACGAAGATATTGAAGAATGCCTACTGATCAGACACTTAATACGGCGTATCAACGCTAATTAGATACTCCGTATCCATATACTTAGAAGAGTTCAAGACCTTGCCTGACTTTGATGCATACGGCGTATCCATCTTTGGGAATACGCCGTATATGAAACTTGGTCGATTTGAAGAATACGACGTATCGGATTCTATGAATACGCCGTATAGAAGCCCTAGATATTTGAAGACCAAGACGGGATTACATTGAATGCGGCGCATCCTATCCTTGAGATACGTCGTATATGAGCCTTAACCGATAAATCAAGTGAAGAATCGAAGCCAAATGAAGAAATAATGTTTACGTAACAACTTTAGAAGATGCTTCACTGTTTTGGTCATAAAATCTTCATCCGGACTCTTTTTTAGTTGATTCAAGCGGCCACGCGAAGAGAAAAAGAAAATCTATTTGATTCTGAAGGAGATGCGGTGCATAGGATTTCTAGATGCGCCGTATCGGGGTCGTAACAGCAGACTGCATATTTTTGGTAAACTTGGAGGCTACTCTTCCTTACCCCTATAAATACCACAGCCCTATGGACGATTTTATGATCATTAGAATAACCATTATCAGTTGGGGACACCCCCAACTCGTCCCCAACATCTCCTCGAAGATCGATGAAGAACATCTCAATACTTAACGTCATGTATCATTCGGTTAGCATAAGTATTTTATTCATGAATTCTCTATGTTTATTCGCAATGTATACTCTATCTTTTACAGAGATTAAGGGTTAACACCCTTAGGTGTTAGTCATTTTTATGAAGTTTTATTAGTTTTTATGCTTGTGTTGATGTGTTTACTTTGTTATTGGATTGGGTGCTTATCGATAAAAACTCGTTTATTGCTTATAACTAGTAAAAGTCTATGTAACTAGATTATGATCTTATTGGTTTAATTGCTGTAATTTAACTATCTGTAATTGTGGTTACTTTAATTGATCATAAGTGTAGTAATCCGAATCCTATATAGACGGCTTAGAGGGAACACACCGGAACCGTGCCTCATGCCACTATTAGGACTAGTAGCGCGTAATGCCAAACTAGGTTAGACGGTTTAAAGCAATAAGTTAGTATTGATGCTAGATAGGTCACTATGATCATGTCCTCTTTCCCACCACGATGGTAGGTTATTTAATCGTGACAGGATTGATAATCGGATTGGCGGCCAAAACAATTGAATGAATTAAAACAAGTAGACATAAGCTTATATAACTATAAGATGGATTAGGCTTGGCTAACCCGTTCTTCCTTATATCGATCTATTGTTCCCTATCCTTAGTTTAGTTATTTACTTTCTCGTATTTAGTTTATATAACACACAATATCGTGGTAGCCTCTCAGGCTAAACCCCCTTATCTTTAATTGCTTTCTAGGATAGGATAGAATAGTTAGATTAGTAATTAGAATACCTTTAGATCACTTTAGCTTCGCTCCTAGTGAACGACCCTTGCTTACCTAGAAACTATCTACATTGATCGGGTACACAACTCGTGAGTGTTTAGAGTCTATAGGTTAGTTCGGCAAAATATAAATTTAAAACTTGGTAGTTTATTATAGACCTAAAAAAACACATCATTAATAGCTTGATAAATGGACTCTTGTTGTGTCCTTAAACCTTGAAGATCTACCCCCTGAAGGGCTTTAGAAGCTCAGTAATGCTGGTGGAGGTGTTAGCCTGAGAGGCCAAGTATGCATCCAATCTGGTGACAAAAGTGGGATCATCTGTAAGATGTTCTTGTACTGATTCTATAGCCTTGAGGATGTTGGACAGTTCCTGATGCTGTCCAGTGGCTATGTCATCTACAAATTTGTTCAGGTCGCCAAGTTATTTATCAGTGAGGGTGGTGGCCTGAAGAATCTTTGCCTGAGATTCTTCAACAGAAGCCCTGAAGTCAGCATAGGAGGCTGCCACTTCAGTGTGCTTATCCCATAGCTCATCCGTAAGAGAGTTGTAAAGACCTTCGTTGGCTTTGCGAAGGACTTTTGCCATTTGTCTTTCAGAAGCCGGATGAGCATTGTCATACTTTTGCAACCACTTAGGAGTGGTTGAAGCACCTGATGATGATGATGAGGTTGATTGAGAACTGGGTGGTTGATCCTCAGGATGAGGAGAGGAATGTTGTTTCTCAGAGGGCTGAGGAGGGCTTAATTGGGTTTCCATTTCCTCCTCAGCATCAGGGATATCATCATTAGCAAAATCAATCTCCTCCTCTGACTCATCAGCCAACAAATTTTCATAGTCAGCCAGAGAAGGAGCCTTCAGTAAATCCGGCTCCCCCTCAGAAGAGGGCTCACATTCGTTGTGGCCAGGTCCTGACTCTTTTGTCATAATAACTGGTAGGGTTTGACCAGCCTGACTAGTCATAATAACTGGGGGGGGGGGGTTTGCCCAGCCTGACTTTTAGGGTCAGTTCCTGAGAGAACAAAAATGCCTGAGGTGGGTTTGGGTTCCGTATCAGCGGGTGGTTTATATTCCTCCGAGTCTTTGTCCCCCTGAGCGCCTTCATCCACTGATGGGTGTTTTCCAGTGGAATCATGAGGCACTCCTTGTGAAGATGTATGGACCCCCTTCCCATCAGGATTGGTCTGTCCTTTTGGGGATTTAGGGTCCTGAACTCCCTGAGACCCTGAGTGTGATTTCTCAGGGACGTTAGCAGGATGTGAGTTGGTATGGGTCCCCTTCTCAGTGGAGTAGTACTGCTCCACCGAGGATATAGAACCCTGAACTCCCTCAGGCTCTGATTGTGATTTATCAGTGCCTTCATTAGGATGTGAGTGGGTGGATGCTCCTGACCCTTCTGACTTGTTTTTGTCAGTAGGAACATTAGGAAAGGGTTTGCCCGAGGATACTGAGGATGATTGCTCAGCACCCTCCGGTGGCGTTTGTTTTGTGGCCAATGTGGTCTCTTGTATGGGAGTCTGAGAGGTCAAGGTTACAACAACTTTCTTGGTGCCTGAGGCAACAGTCTCAGTGACGAGTGGTTTAGGTCTAACCACCTTACTGGATTGTCCCCCTTTCCCTTTGGTCTTCTTCACCTTCTTGGTTGGTGAAGGAACTGGTGAGCATACATTTTCACCCTGAATCACCATTAACATGTAGGTGGTCAGGGCGACCGGTTGTACCTCAGTAATGTCACTACTAAAGTTGGTCTTATGCAAGACGTCAGGTTTTGTACCTTCATCGTCAGACCTTAAGTAGTCAGAACCAAGAAGATCCTGAAGCACACAGGAAATGAACCTAGGATAAGACATGTGTCTTTGCCTATGTTTCCCTGAGAGCTTTGACACGAGGTCTCGAAAGATTATTCCTCCGATATCAATTTTTCTACCCTCCAAGAGACTGAACATCATCAATTGTTGTGATGAGTTCAACTGCTCAGTGGAGGATTTGTTTCCTCCGAGTACCTGAATGACGAATGTCATCATCAGTCTCCAGATAGGGTGAAACCATGTCTTCACTATTGGAGCCTTTGCCAGTAAGGCTTCAGGGGACTCGGTAGGACGCCTAACATCATGAGGCCCTAGGAAAAGCATTTCAGCTTTTATTTCCTGATCAGTAGGGTTTGCCTCAAAGTTCTCAACAAAGTTAAGATATGTGGCCAAGATGAAGGTCTTGTAGTTGAAGGAGAGAGTCCTAGTCCCATTCATCACAGTGAAAGTGATGATCGACTCTTTGGTGTCCTTAGGGCAAGTAGCCGTTACGGTACACCAAAACTCCCTAAGATAGTCATTATAAATGACTTCGGGGGTGGTTGTAAAAGCTGTGGCAAGGAAGCAGTTTTGTAAATACTTAACTACATCCTTGTAACCCCCATATTGCTGGGGATAGTGGAAATTTCCAACCACATTGTTTTTGGTCAGGTCCACACCCTCCATTGTGAAGCTCACATTGGGGGCGGTGGTTATAGCATTAGAAGAAGCCATTTTATGATCTGGTTTAGGTCGAAAGGAAAAAAAAATGGTCGGATGATTCTAAATGCTAAGAACACACACACAATTTGTTTTGAGAGAGAAAAAAGGGCAGAGTTTGCTTATAATTTTCAAAAAACGTGTGTGTGAATTCTTTTGGATGGGTATTTATAGGATAGTGGAGATGGGGGTATTTTTGGCATTTGAGTGATCTTATTTAATCAAAATATAATTTTTGGAAGTTATTTTGAATAAAATGTTTGAGATCCGCATTAAATGCCACCACTCCACTTTTCCTCTTTTTTCACAATTGGCAGAGTGAACAGTTGAGCAGTTTCTGCAAAAGGGGAAGTTGCAGAGTTTCCATCATCACACAGTGTATTGTGTGAGAGAGGGCATTGAATGCCAAGTTGAGAAGTGGGGGCCCATTAGGTGTATGCCAGAAAGGCTAAAAGAACAAATATTCTTGAATTAAATATGAGTTCAGTTACCAACCTCGGACATTTACTAACTAGATACTTAGAGCATTTAAGTCAGTATTTAATGTCTCTTTTCAGGGCCCTGAATGACATTTCATTCAGTGATGGTATTTCAGGGACTTGGGATTAGTCACTGATGAATCAGGAATATTGAATGATTCCTGAGAAACGAGGATTCAGGAACTTGGGTTTAGTTCCTGAACCCTCAAGATTTCAGGAACTTGGGTTTAGTTCCTGAGGTTGAGGATTCAGTGAGATTTTTTTCACTGATATACACATTGAGTCAGGGACCTGAGGTTTTAAGAATTTACACTTCAGTTGGAAGGATTTCAATCAATGGACTAATTTTCTATATCCAACATTCCTAATTCAGCTTTCAACCTTGTGAAAGTTGGTTCATCCAAAGGTTTGGTGAAGATATCAGCTAACTGATATTCAGTAGGGATGAAGTGTAATTCAATGTCACCATTCATGACATGGTCCCTGATGAAATGATATCTGATATCAATGTGTTTTGTTCTCTGATGAAGAACAGGGTTGTTTGAGATTGCAATTGCACTTGTGTTATCACAAAAGATGGGCACCATCTTATACTGAATTCCATAGTCACTGAGTTGACTTTTCATCCAGAGTACATTTGCACAACAACTAGCTGCTGCAACATATTCAGCCTCAGCTAAGGACAAGGCAACTGATTGTTGCTTCTTCGCACTCCAACAGACTAATTTCCCACCAAGTATTTGGCAAGACCCTGAGGTGCTTTTTCTGTCCATGTTGCATCCAGCATAGTCAGAGTCTGAGTATCCTTTGAGATTAAGTCCTGAGCATTTTGGATAGTATAATCCAAGGTTAGGAGTGCCTTTCAGGTACCTGGATATCCTTTTCACAGCAGTGATGTGTGATTCTCTTGGGTCAAATTGATATCTGGCACATAGACATACTGAGAATTGGATATCAGGCCTTGATGCAAGTAGATACATCAGTGATCCTATCATTCCTCTAAAGAGAGTTTGATTTACTGGTTTACCAGTTAGATCAGGACCAAGGTTGTTTGGGGGGACCATGGGAGTTTTGACTGAGGCACAGTCACTGAGATCATACTTCTTCAGTAGATTCTTTATATACTTCTCTTGACTGATAGTGGTTCCTCTATCAGTCTGCTTGATTTGAAGACCAAGGAAGTATGTCAGTTCTCCCATCATGCTCATTTTAAACTTCTTTGCCATTA
The DNA here is from genome assembly GCA_021014915.2 of Artemisia tridentata subsp. tridentata. Lineage (NCBI taxonomy): Eukaryota > Viridiplantae > Streptophyta > Magnoliopsida > Asterales > Asteraceae > Artemisia > Artemisia tridentata. Next base: position 165,440,996 of record CP139507.1, on the reverse strand, counting down.
GTTTTTCAAATTGTTTGCAAAGTTTGAAACTTGTTGAGCCAAAAATGATGTCATCAACATACACTTGTACTAGTATGACATCATTATTTGTCTTATAGATAAACAATGTGTTGTCTATCTTGCCTCTGACAAATTTGTTTTAGATTAAGAAGGCTGAGTGAGTCTCATACCATGCCCTGGGAGCTTGCTTCAGTCCATAAAGGGCTTTGTTAAGCTTACATACATGATCAGGAGACTCATGGCATTCAAATCCAGGAGGTTGCTCAACATAAACTTCTTCTTTCAGTGAACCATTTAAGAATGCACTTTTAACATCCATTTGGTACACCTTGAAGTTCATGTATGTAGCAAAAGCAAGGAAGATCCTGATGGCTTCCATCCTTGCTACTGGTGCAAATGTTTCCTCATAGTCAATGCCTTCTTGTTGATTATAGCCTTTGGCTACAAGTCTGGCTTTGTTTTTAATGACTATGCCATTTTCATCAGTTTTGTTTTTAAATACCCATTTCATGCCAATGACTGAGACATTCTCAGGACATTTGACCAAGGTTATTACCTTGTTTCTGTCAAATTGTTCCAGTTCATCATGCATGGTCTGAACCCAACTTGGATGTGTAAGTGCTTCTTTAACACTTTTGGGTTCAATTGTGGAAATAAAGTCCACAAATAGGCATTCATTGGATGAGGCTGCTCTCAGACTAGCAGCCATGCTCCTGGTGAGCATGCCTTCAGTAGGCTCTCCAATAATATTGACAAGTTCAATGTCCTGAGACCTAGTCCAACTTTCTTGAGGTCCTGGATACTGATTTGAACTTGTGGAGGCCTGATTGGGTAGAGGGGTTGGTTCTGGAGTAGACACATGATCATTGATTGGATCTTGAGTGTCTACAAGATCACTGAGATTGTTTGGTTCTTGAGTATTTTGAACAGGCTGATTGATATCATCAGTGTGTGTATGTGCCTCAACAAACTCAGTGATGGTTGGGTTAGGTAGGTTGTGAGGGATTATGTAATAGGAGAGATTAGCATCATCTAGATACTGAGTAGAAGGATTGTTTTCAGACAGATATTCATCAGGAGGATATCTTGAAGAATTATCAATTCCTATCTCTTCTACTGATGCAGTTGAGAACCTGATTGCATCAGTGCTCTTATCAAAGGTAACATGAAATGTTTCCTCAGTCTGCTGTCTCCTTGTGTTGAACACTCTGAAGGCTTTTGAGACAAGTGAGTATCCCAGGAAGTATCCATCATCAGCTTTTGCATCAAATTTCCCTAGGTGATCCTTGTGATTATGAATAAACACAGGACACCCAAAGACATGAAAGTAGCTGATGTCAGGGATTCTTCCTTTGAATAACTCATATGGGGTTTTCCCATGTCTCTTGACAATTATGGATCTGTTTTGTGTATAACAGGCAGTTTTGACTGCATCAGTCCAAAAATGGTTGGAAAGGACTGATCCACATAGCATTGTCCTAGCAGCTTCAATGAGTGTTCTATTTTTCCTTTCAGCAACACCATTTTGTTCAGGTGTGTATGGAGAGGAAAAGTTTTGGGAAATACCTTTCTCATCACAGAAACATTCAAGTTCATAATTTTTGAACTTAGTCCCATTGTCAGTTCTAATCTGTTTGACCTTAATGTCATTTTGATTTTCAATGTTCCTGACAAAGGACATGATTGTTTCAGCTGCCTGACTCTTTTTGATCAGGAAGAAAACCCAGGTGTATCTAGAGTATTCATCCACTATGACCAGAGTATACTTCTCATGGTTAATAGACCTTGGACTGATAGGTCCAAATAGATCCATATGGAGAAGATGTAGGCAGTTCCTGATGGAAAAGTTGGTTTTGGTTTTAAAGGATGCTCTGTGATGTTTACCTTTTTCACAAGCTGAGCATGGTTTATCCTTTGAAAACACAAGAGATGGTAAGCCAAGGACCTTGTTTTGTTTTACAAGATTGTTAATGTTCTTAAAGTTCAGGTGGGTGAGTCTCTTATGCCAAAGCCAGTTGAGTGTATCAGTGGCCTTAGCAAAGAGACAAGTTCCATCCTGAGTTAGACTGGACATGTCTAATACATAAACATCTTGTCTTCTTGGTGCAATGAGGACAATTTCCTTATTTGCATTGAAGATGGTTCCTTGCTTATCATCAAACTGAACTATGTATTTAGCATCACATAGTTGACTGACACTGATCAGATTATACTTAAGACCATTTACATATGCTATCCTAGTAAAGACAATACCATTGCAGTTTACTGAACCATAACCTTCAGTGAGACATGATGAATTATCAGCAAATATCACTTCCACATATTTGTGCAGACACTCCTTAACACCAGTCATGCTCCTTGAACATCCACTGTCTAGATGCCAAACAGGATCCCTGGCATGCTTCTGCACAAATAGTAAACTGGGTCAGTTCTTTCTAGGACTCCATTTCATGGAGGGTTTGTGCTAGGATCCTGGACACACGATTAAGGTGGTTAAACCTTGTAACTTTGTGTGTATGATATGTTGTGTTAAAATGATTAAGTGCGCGGAATTCACTCAACCAAACTTAGAAGGTTGTGTATGTTATGGAAATGGAATTGTTATGTTTGTTAGTTAGCAATGAACACATAAAGATTATCACTAAACGATTCAATATTATTAAAGATAATAATACGAGTGATCTTGAGATATCACTAGGGTTACAACCTTGAATCTTATGTTTTTATCACTTGTGATATATTTGTGTTTGTTCTAACAGTTTAAATGTTCTTGCAATAACACATGCATGGACACTTGATAACACTAACTACTAAACACTATCACAACTAAGATCTCTTTTATAGTCAAAAGATCTTTACATATTCCTTAAAGTCCTAGCCGACTTACTTTGTTAACTTATCCTATTGAGTGTCAGTACATCAGATACAACATGTATCTATGTATACAACTTGTTAACTAAGCACATGGAGTAAGATATTATCTACCGTATATTGTTGACCAAAATACAATAAATATCTTTTCGATCTTATCCTTTCATCAGCAGAGTGTTCACTATCAGCAGGAACAACCTATCGCTATCAGCAGAATCCATCAGCAAAATGCTAAGCCTATCACCAGAGTCATTTATCACTATCAGCAGAGTGAAATGTTCTATTAGCAGAATCAACATTATCAGCAGAAACCATTTTGCACTAGCAGCAGAATTACACTTGGATTATTTCTTGGATTAGAACCCGATATTAAACATCTTGAATATTTAATTCCCAACAATCCTCCCCTAAACATGTGAATCCTTTCAAACATGTTTCTGAATTAAATCTTGGATTGAAGATCTTTCAAACACTTATGTTCTTCAAGATTGAATATCTTCTCAGTAATTCATCTACTTTGCTCTTCTTTGACTTTAACAATATCAAAACATATTGAACCAATCTTGGACTAAAAGATGGTGCAATTTCCTTGGATGGAGGAATTATAAGAGGCAATGATGCTGTGTATCTTGGATGCTTGTTTCAACAAGTGAAATCATCTAACCAGCATGTCTTTGAAGTGAAATTGAAACTTTTCTTCATTTGATCTAGATAGAACTTTCTCCTTTTGAATGTTCTTGTCATTTTCAACCTCCTCATCATCTTGTATGCTCTTGTCTTCTCCTTCCTTTTATTGGATTATCTTCCTTTTCTGGGCCATTATTTCCTCCCCTGAGATTGTTACCTCCCCTGAAGCAAATAACTTTTGTTTCATATTATCCTCCCCTTGTTTGGAAGATCTCACTATGTACCTTTGACTGATCTATCAATGTGAACTTGTTGTCAGACAATATTGTACATGAAGCCATCAATTCCTTAAGAGTTTAAGTTACTGCCCTCATCACTTCTAGGTGTGTTAACTCCTATGAGAGGTGAATCAGTGGACATTTCGATTCATGATCCATCAATGGATGGTTTTTGTGAATCCTTGAAAATCCTTTTAAGAAATCATTTAACTTAGTAGTATGTTCATGATTTTAGAATTGAAAAATCATACTACTTTCAACCATTTTGAAGGAATCAAGTGTATAACAGACACTTAATTAACATTTCGGTTTAAAGCAACCTCTGGTTGTGTGAGAACCAATATTTTTCAGTTATAAATAACTGCCTGTGTGCAGATAAACTCATTCAAAGAGCTTTCCTGACAGGGTTTCCAGCTCATAGTAATTGTTGCCTCTAACACAAGTGTTAAATTCACTTTTACTAGCTGTTCTTTCTATCAGATGTCCTCAGACTTGCACATTATACTTAAAAGTATAAAATGATAGAAAGTGAGTTGCATCAGTTACTATCTGATCAACTAAGTCATCAATTCAATGTGAAATATCATAACTAGATTTCAAGAAAGAAGTTTTAAGGAGCTTTAAAGTCCCAAACTCAGTCCATCATAAACCTATTATGGTCAGCAGCTAATATCTCAATTCTGCTGTTTCCATTTCACTTGAAAACATCCTTTGTGTTCACATATTCATACCTGAAATTGTTAGTCTAAAACCAAAAGAACAATGTACAAAGTACTTATCTTGCATTAGTATAATCATAAGATCAACTATATGAATAACACAATTTTCATTTGTACTAGCAGCACCTTGTGTGCTTAGCAGTACCTTATGATACATTAGCAGTACCTTATGAATCCAATAGTAACAACAAAAATTTATTTACATAAACACATTATTTGAAAATTTTAAAGATTAAGCATTCCAATACTTACTACCAAGTACTGAAACCTTGAAACATCAAAAGCTTTTGTCAGCAGATCTGCAAAATTATGTTCTGAAGCAAATTTTAAGAACTTGAATTAATCTTTTCTCATTGCAGTCTCTTATAAAGTGATGTCTAATTTCAATGTGTTTTGTTTTAGAATGTTGCACTGGATTTATAATAATACAAATTGTACTACTATTATCAATATGAATAACAGTGTTTAAGAAATTGTACCCATAATCAAGGAGTTGGTTTTGAAGCCATAGAACTTGACTAGAGCAACTTGCAGCAACTATGTATTCAGCTTCAGTTATTGAATTTGCCACACTTGTTTGCTTCTTACACTGCCATGAGACAAGTCTACACCCAAGGAATTGACATCCTCCAGTTGTTGACTTTCTGTCCAAGCTAGCACCAACATAATCACTATCCGAATATGCTACTTAGTCAAAAGGAGATTCTCTAGAATACCATATACCCAACCTTGGTTGACCTTTGAGATATCTAAAAATTCTCTTGACTGCAGTTAAATGAGAAACCTTTGGAGTAACTTGAAATCTTGCACAAACACAAACAGGGAACATGATATCAGGTCTAGATGATGTAAGATACATCAAAGAGCCTATCATAGATCTGTAATTGTGTACATCTACATTCTCTCCATCTTCATCTTTCAGAAGGTGCTTCTCAGAGTCCATTGGTGTGCTTGCTATTTTTGAATCAGAAAATTGAAATTTTCTAAGTATCTCTGCAACATATTTGTCTTGACTAATAAATATGCCTTCAGATGATTGCTTAACTTGCAAACCCAAAAAGAATGTAAGTTCTCCCATAGAACTCATCTGAAACTTATCTTTCATAAGCTTCTCAAATTCTAAACACATATCTTTCCTAGTAGATCCAAAGATAATGTCATCCACATACACCTGCACTAACAGAAGATCCTTCTTGTGCTGTTTGATGAACAGTGTCCGATCAATCTTTCCTCTTTGAAATCCATTTTCTAATAAGTAGGAAGCTAGTGTTGCATACCAAGCTCTTGGTGCCTGATGAAGGCCATAGAGAGCTTTCACTACTCTGTACACTTTGTTTGGATGTAATGGATCAATGAAACCTGGAGGTTGTGAAACATACACCTTCTTCCAATTTTACCATATAAAAATGCACTTTTGACATCCATTTGGTAGACTGTGAAGCCTAAAAATGAAGCATAAGCTAGAAACAGCCTAATTGCCTCAATCCTTGCTACTGGAGCATAAACTTCATCATAGTCTATCCCTTCTTCTTGTGTGTACCCTTGCGCTACTAATCTAGCCTTATTCTTGATCACTATTCCTCTTTCATCCCTTTTGTTCTTAAAAACCCATCTAGTGCCAATTACCTTCACACCTGTAGGTAAATCAACTAGCACCCAAACCTTTTGAATCTTGAACTGAAGAAGCTCTTCTTGCATAGCCTCTAACCAGCTTGAATCATCTAGGGCTGTAAGAATTGTCTTTGGTTTAGCTTGTGAGAGAAAACATACAAACAAACAAGAGTTTAAAAGCTCATGCTGTTTTGAAGCATAAAGGGCATCAAGAAGCCCTTGTTGGTCTGAAGACTTCAATTGTTGTCTTGTCTTCACACCTGACTATATATCTCCTATCACATGATCCAGGGAATGAACTTTGTGAATTCTTGATTGTGGTGTAGTAGGAACTTGATAATTTGATGGAAGATTGTTGAAATCCACCTCATTATCTGAGAATTCTGCTTCTTTTGTTTCTGAAGGGCCAGCAGCAGAGACATTTGGCCGAACAGCAGAATCAGTAAGCTTATCAGCAGAGTCATCAGCAGAAACAGATACACTACCAGCAGCAACAGAAATACTACCAGCAGAAACACTTTGTTGTTCCTGAGTTCCATATTCTTTACTTTCATCTTCAACACCTTCTTTAGCTTTACTAGAAGAAGATTCATCAGTTGTCGAAGTTGATTCCACAATTGAACTTGACCATATTGGCATTATCACATCATTTTGATCTTTCTCTAACTCTGCCTCATTTGTTGTATAAGAACCTGCAAAATCATTAGTTTCTGCAACAAAAGGCACATAATTCATTGAATTTGTTAGATACTCTAGATCAAATAGCCATTTTGGACCTTGACCTTCTACATTGGATTTGTTTTCTAAAAACTCCACATGTAGATTTTCTTCTACTATTTCTTTTCTTGTGTTGTAAACTCTAAAAGCTTTGCTATTAAGAGAATAACCAACAAAGAAACCTTCATCTGCCTTACCATCGAATTTTCCTAAATGGTCTAAGGTATTGAGAATTGTCACATGACATCCAAAAGGTCTAAGAAATCCTATTGCAGGAGTTCTACCATTAAAAAGTTCATATGATGTCTTATTGTGAGGCTGCACAACTAAAACTCTATTTTGAACATAGCAAGCAGTGTTGACTGCCTCTGCCCAAAAATTTATTGGTAGCTTAGAATCAGCTAACATTGTTCTAGCAGCTTCAATTAGTGTTCTATTCTTTCTTTCAGCTACACCATTTTGTTGTGGTGTTCTAGCAACACTAAATTCTCTTTTAATACCTTTTTCTTTGCAGAAATCATCCATAACTCTATTCTTAAACTCTGTCCCATTATCACATCTAATGACTTTCACTTTCTTGCTTACTTGGTTTTCTATCTATGTAATGAAGTCCTTAAGGATGCTTGATGTCTCATCCTTAGTGGCTAAAAAGAAAACCCATGTAAATCTACTATAGTCATCAGTAATAACTAGACAATATCTCTTATGCATTATGCTCATCACTGAAACAGGTCCAAATAAGTCCATATGTAGCATAAACAAAGACTGATTGATAGAGTTAAAAATCTTAGGCTTACAAGTGGCTTTGTGTTGTTTGCCTTTTAGACAAGCAATGCATGTTTGATCATTTTCAAATCTTTTGTGAGGTAAACCTCTTACCAAACCATTCTTAACAATTTTATTTATGGTTTTGAAGTTAATATGACCAAGCCTTCTATGCCATTTCATTGATTCATCCAATGTGGCCTTTGTAACAAGACAAGTTAAATTCTTTTTAGGAATAATATTCTTCATGTCTACACTGTACATATTGCCCTTTCTAGGAATTCTAAGAAGTACTTGACTTTCATCAGGCATCTTAAAATCAGGAGAAAGTACAAGACATTCAGTCTCACAGAAAAGAACATTATTCTTTTTGTCACACATTTGTGAGACACTAAAAAGATTATAATTTAGCTCTTTTACATAGTACACATCTTCAAAATCTAAATTTCCGGTTTTGATTGTACCTTTACCAGAAATTTTGCCACGAACACCCCCTCCAAAGGTAACATATCCTCCATTGAAAGCTTCAAAATCTGAGAGATAAGACATGTTGCCTGTCATGTGCCTTGAACATCCACTATCTGAGTATCCTTGATCCTCTTCCTGATCATTTGAATGTTCCTCTGAATCAGAAGAAGCCATTAGAGCAATCTCATCGACAACAAGAGCAGCATTTGGTGGTGCATCCTCTTCAGTAGCCATAGAGCTCCAATCATATCCAATACCATCAATAGCCAGCATAGCCTTTGGCTCTTCCACCAGTACTTCCTTATTCCTTTCTTGTTTATACCAAGTGTTTCTATTATCCTGCTTCCTTGGGCTTCTACATTCTTTAGCAAAATGTCCCAACCTATGACAGTTAAAACATTCCACTTTCTTCTTATCGAACCCAGCAGTATCATTACCATTTATGGTAATTTGCTTTCCAGTTTTCTGCCAAAACTTCTTAGCCCTCATGCTAAGTAAAGCAACTTGCCACTTAATATCCATCTCTTCCAAATCATCACCATCTACCTGCTCAAGGTCTTCATGATTTAGAGGAGAACCACTAGCTTGACTGGTTATAAAGGCATAAAATGTTGGATCTCCAAGTCCAGCAATATCCTTTTGTAAACTAGCAGAAGGACCACCATAAGTAACATTAGAAACACTTTCAACTTCATCTACCTCTTCTGAATGACTAACACTAGGAACTGATAAGAGTGCAGCATTCCCAGAACTAGTACCATAATTTCCACCTCTCTTCAGACTTTGTTCAACAATTTTAAAGTTGTTGAACAAATCATTAAGCTTCATAGTTTCAATTTCTGGTTTGTTCATCCAGACAATAACATGAGTATGGAATTCATTAGGTAGACTTTTCAAGAACTTCATGTTGAGATCTTCCTTCTCAGTCTCAACACCCAACACAGCTAACTGACTTACAAGCTTGTGTAGTCTTGAAAATAGCTTATCAAGAGACTCATTACTAAAAGCAGTAAAGTTTTCAAATTGGTGCTTTAGTAAAGTCTTCTGTGTCTTTTTGGTAGTTTCATTACCACCAAACCATGCACAAATCTCTTCAAAAAGAGTTTTTGCATCAAGATATTTGTTAAAAGATAGCATCTGCTCACCAGGAATGGTCATAAGCAACAAGTTTCTTGCTTTCTGATCATTTCTCTTCTGTATCTTTTCATCATTGGAAACTGGTCCAGTATTTCTTTTTCTAACTGTCTTCCCTTCAACAAGAACATCTGAATAGCCTAAAGTGAAGGAATCACCATACTGAATTATGTCCCAAAGAGCATAATCTTGAACCATAAAATATTGCTCAACTCTCATCCTCCATAACTCAAACTCATTGGGTTTGATCATGGGCAACTTTGCAGCAACATTTGTTTGAACATCTTGTACATCCATTTCTTGTTTCTTCTAAAAACAACAATATCAACCTGAGCTCTGATACCACTTGCTAGGATCCTGGACACACGATTAAGGTGGTTAAACCTTGTAACTTTGTGTGTATGATATGTTGTGTTAAAATGATTAAGTGCGCGGAATTCACTCAACCAAACTTAGAAGGTTGTGTATGTTATGGAAATGGAATTGTTATGTTTGTTAGTTAGCAATGAACACATAAAGATTATCACTAAACGATTCAATATTATTAAAGATAATAATACGAGTGATCTTGAAATATCACTAGGGTTACAACCTTGAATCTTATGTTTTTATCACTTGTGATATATTTGTGTTTGTTCTAACAGTTTAAATGTTCTTGCAATAACACATGCATGGACACTTGATAACACTAACTACTAAACACTATCACAACTAAGATCTCTTTTATAGTCAAAAGATCTTTACATATTGCTTAAAGTCCTAGCCGACTTACTTTGTTAACTTATCCTATTGAGTGTCAGTACATCAGATACAACATGTATCTATGTATACAACTTGTTAACTAAGCACATGGAGTAAGATATTATCTACCGTATATTGTTGACCAAAATACAATAAATATCTTTTCGATCTTATCCTTTCATCAGCAGAGTGTTCACTATCAGCAGGAATAACCTATCGCTATCAGCAGAATCCATCAGCAGAATGCTAAGCCTATCAGCAGAGTTATTTATCACTATCAGCAGAGTGAAATGTTCTATCAGCAGAATCAACATTATCAGCAGAAACCATTTTGCACTAGCAGCAGAATTACACTTGGATTATTTCTTGGATTAGAACCCGATATTAAACATCTTGAATATTTAATTCCCAACAGTTTGGTATTGTAAGTCTTTATGAAAGTATTAATTGATTCATGGTCAGAGGTTGAGTGGACTGAGCTACCACATGTTTTGCATTTAGTTGCAGGGGTAGCCTCAGTAGTCTGAGAGGATTGTTTCATTCCTCTTCTTGACTGAATGACCTTCTCTTTTCCTGTGGATTTCTGAGTGGAACTTCCACTAGATTCACAGTGTTTGTCAATTTGAAAATCCTTAGGAAGATGATCATTGAATCCACATAAAGGGCAAGGTGAAAAAGGCTTGGCCTTTTGCTTCTGTTTCTGCTTAGAATCAGAAGGGTGGTTCAGGCACTGAGCCTTAAGTCCTGAAAAGTTTGACATGACTGAGCATTCTTTATGATCAGAGGTCATGTGATCTTCCTTTTTGCAGATCATGCAATAAAGGACTCTATAGCAATCATCAGTGAGATGATTTGTATAGTTGCATAGTTCACATCTTTTCAGGTGTTTTGTGGGTTTGGGTTTGGTCTTTGAGGAAGTTGGTTTTTGTTCCTTCTTGGATTGAGAAGATATCTCAGAAGATGCAATCTTCTCTCCAAGCTTCCTGACCATTTTAGCCAACTGATCAAATTTTGAGTCAGGGCTTTGGGTTGTTACTTCAGAAGGGACTCAAGTTGATGAGTCATCAGTATTTACTGAGACATCAAGGTTTGCTCTCTTTAGGATGGTTGTTCCCCTTCCTGATCTCTCCTTTGGAGAGTGTGGTGAGAAGGTCATAGGAGGGAGGCCTAAGTTAGGTGCAGCACCCTGAAGGGTATTTAGTGGAGGAAGTGGAGGGTATGATTCTGATTCAGACTCATTCAAAGACTAAGTGAGTTGTTCAGTGAGTTCAAGCTTACTGAGTTGTTCAGTAAGTCCAAGCATATTTTTCAAAGCCTGACTTTCAGGAAGCAAGATCTTTCCAGTCTCAAAGTTTGGTAACTTACTGACTGGGTTGTCCCTGACAATCCAGTCATTTGACTTGGGAAGCAATTCTTGCTCAAAAGATATGTCAGCTGGAACAAAGTTTATTTCATTTTGACACACAATTGGATCAACCATAAGAGGGTCAATACCAATGGTTTTCTGAGAGATTAATCCCACAGTGTCAAAAACCTTGGGGTTCTTCTTGGTCCAGCTTTGAATGATAGCCTTTTCTTTGTGAAGTTCAGTTTGAAGGGCTTGGTTTTGTTTCAAAATCTCAGTGTTCTGAATTTGCAGAGTTATTGTTTCTAGTTTGGCTTGCTTTAGTACAAGCAGTTCATCTCTACATTTGTTCAATTCTGACACAATATTATTATATTTTGAAAACAAGTTAAGCCTTTGTTCCTCAACAAACTTTAAATCAACACAAATATAATTCATGTAAGACTGCCAATCAGAATCATCATCCATAGAAAGTAAAGTATTTACCTTCTTCATGGTGATGTTGACCCACTCTCCATTTCTAGCATGGCTTTTTCCCACAGCCACCTGATCCTCTTCAGAAAGTGCCATCAGTGCACTAACTCTTATTTCCTCATCTGAGGAAACCTCTTCATCATCCCAATCATATGCTTCAGCTACTAAAACCTTGTTCTTTGTCTGAATAGGTTTAGATGTTTGAGCAGCATGAGGCAATATGGGGTTAGTTTCAAGAAGTGCAAGTTTAGCTTTGATATTCCTATATTTTGTTTCAAAATCCTTTTGACCCTTGTTTTGAAATTGTTGGGTGGACTGAAACATTTTAGGTTGAAACTTGCTAGTTCCTGAGGATTTGTAAGAGGGTTCTGAGATAGTTTTAGAATAACAGTCCCTAGCAAAATGACCCTTTTTACCACATTTAAAGCATTCAGTGGTCTCATTTGCTTTTGGTTTTGTAAATTTGGACTGATTTCTTTTGATGAAACGTCTTGAACTAGCAAGGAGTGCCCTTTCTTGGAATTCTAAGTTCAGGTCGTTCAGGTACTCCTCACTAGTCCTTTCATCAATTTATTCTTCAGAATCCTCTTAAACATCCTGCACAACACCATTAGAATAGAAAGCAGTTGATATGGGTGGGAGGTTAAGGCCTTTTTGGACTCAAGAGTTTTTGAGTCAGGGTATCTCCTTGAGATCAAGTTGTCCTCATAGACAAACTTCCCATAAATTTCGGGGAGCTCAAGGTTCTGAATGTGGTTAGCATTCCTCAGGCCTTGTGAGAAGTTGAGCCACTTCTCAGGGAGACTGTTGACAAAGCCAACATTTGTCTCATGTTTGGACAATACAACACCATCATTTGATAATTCATTTATCAAAGTCTTGTATCTGGTGTAGGTCTGTGAGAGACTTTCAGATTCTTTTGCCCTGAAAGTATTATTCAGATTCTTTTGCCCTGAAAGTATTATACTCAAGTTTAAGGTCCATGACCCTATTTTCCTTGGTATCTGAGGGACCCTCAAAGCTGTTTACCAAGTCATCCCAAGTTTGCTTGGCTGTTAGACAGTTGATGACTGATTCCATTATATCGTCAGGAAGACATGATATAAGGATGCTTTTCAGGCGTTGGTCTTGATTGACCACCCTCCTCTCATCAATGGTCCATTGGGCCTCAGGCTTATTTAGCCCTGCGGCTGTCTTAGGGACAAATGGGCCATCCCTGATACAGGTGATGTAGTAGGGTTCCATACCAGTAAGATAGCAAATCATACGCTTCTTCCATTTGCTAAATTTCCCAGCTTCAAGTCTGGGTGCAACAGCGGAGTAGCTGCCACCCTTTTTGTCGACTAGCTGGGGTACATTGATATCAGCCATAGTAGGATCTTGGTTTTAAAAACCTAGAGCACTCTTGGTTAGTATAAAAGATTTTATAAACCAGAGGCTCTGATACCACTTGTTGGTCCCTTTACACGATTAGAGTTAACTAGAAAGTTAATCTATTTGTGTTAATGACTAATACAATGTTTAAGGTTAATTCTAACAGTTATAAAACGTGAATATAAAAACAACAATATTTTTCAACGTTTAAATTCTTATTAGAAATAATTCCAAGAATCTATTACCCAAGTGTTTTGCGGAACAAACACTTGGGATTGAATAGACAAGGGTATGGGGTGTCTCCTATCGAAACTCAAGTTTTGATTGAGTGGTAACAATATACCCACTGAGCTATCTCAGTGAGTTGTATACTCTTTGTAGGAGAGAAGTTCCTTTGTAAAAGTTCTAAACTTTCAATATACAAAGCACACTTTAACTTCTCTCCCATCTGATCTATTTATACACAAGTAATCTAAGTATAAGTGATTAAATGTAACACCCCAACCCGGCAAGGGTAAAGATGTCACGTTAATGGTTTCATATCAGATCAAACAAAGCATACTTCAATAGTAATACAATAAAATGTCAAAGGTTACAAATGAAATACTAACATTATAAGGTTAAGAATGAAACAAAACTAAATACTAAGTCTGCAAAAGCAATCCTTCTAATGACTTCTACTTCAGAATAACTATCAAGGTCTTCTAAGTCCAAAAGTCTCTTCACTTATACCCAAACCCGTCGTCCTGCTTATAATCTGCCGCACACGAAAAGAAAACGTGCGGCTGAGCTTAAAAAGCCCAGTGAACAGATATAACGGAAACAAAGCAGTAGCATAATGAATAATACATGAGTAAATGAGAATGGAAGCATGAATACATGGTAAGAATACATGGTATCATAAGGGAAAGGAAAAAGGTGCATGGTAAAGAAAGGTCAGTAATCCACTACGAGCCCATAACATGAAATCATAAGCATAATCATAATCATAAACATGTAGAGGGGAGACCTCTTAGTATCCTGTAAATATGAGGGGTGTCCTCAATCATGGGTTGGAGTAGCTAGCTCCCAGAGTGTGAAAGACGTGTATCGCACACACCATCAGTCACCATGAATAACATAACATAACATGAACATGAACAAATCTAGGATGCATCCATACGCCCCAGGTGGCCATAATCTGCCTCTACATAAACATGAATCATAAACATAACATGCAGGGACGGGATAGGTCATCACTCTCCTACCCTAGAGTCATGCCATCGGTGCATCGACTGACATGGACATGAAACCCTCATGCCTAGTGAGTGGCTCGTAGTATCAAACTGAGGGTAAAGGTCAAGTATCATGAATCATGTTTTTAGTTTACTTGCATAGGTCAATATCTTGTTTCATAAGTTCATAATCATAGGTTCATAATCATGGTTCATAAGCAAGGTTCATAAGCAAAGGTTCATAATCACAAAAGGTTCAATATCATGATGGTTCAATAATCGGAGTTCATGAATGAAGGGAACATAGCAATGGTATAGGGAACCCTAATATGAATCATAATAAGAGAATGAAGGCCTCTTATTAAAGAAGCAGAATATCTGTACCTTATACCGCAAACGAAAACACAACAGAAAATATCAAGGTCGGAAGCAAACTCCATCTCCAGCGAATCTACACGAATTCATGACTGTCTTATTATTAATACGTTATTTAATTCAGATTGCTTATTTTAGTCGGCTTTCCATTTTTAGTAACTTCCTAATTATAGCAGGTTCTCACATTTAGTAAGTTTCCTTATTTAGTACGTTTCCAATATACCCATGCTACGAGGCAAACAAAATCCACACAATTTATTTCTTTTGATAGTTCAAATTAAGTCCAACACACACTACACCAAGGAATCACAAGGCATGTTATTTTCTCAAAACCAAGTGCACTAAATACCTTTACTTGACATTATGGACACACACAACAAAATAATTTGACATGATTTTGATATATGACTGAAAATCCCATGCATGCAAATCACCCATTTCTTTAACTTCCAAGTGCTACTGAAGGAACGCATGAAACCACACGAACTCCTACACGACCAGATTAATGAGGCACGATTTAACCCCAAAGCATGAACGTGGTCACATAAAATCATACACCCGAACCCTTTTAAACACGTAACGAGACAAGCGGGGTATCGCGAGACTAGATTTAAATCATGAATCCTCGCGGGACCAAAACAAGTATTAATGAGACCAATTCGGTTCATGAAACCTTTAGTTAGATCAACATTAAACAAGACTCAAAAGCTAACAACATGTCATCGCGAGACACACACGCAAATGTCACTTAAGGAGCGCAATTTACTCATAATTTACACAAGATCAGCCCTTGTTTTTGTCACGAAATTTGTACACAAACACAGGTTAACGCCCCATAAAATTTACATGAAATCACATCAAAATCACCACTTGACTCACGTATATACACATGTTAGTCCCTTCTTTATTTCTTTTAGTTTATTTGGTTTAATCACACACTCAGGCACATGTTTCCCTTCTTGTTTTATTGACTCTCAAGACACCCACAACTTACCATGTACGACACCAACACGTACTCGTACCATCATAAACTAACACTGAACCCCGATTAAATAGTATTCGCATAGATTTATTCCGACACTTAGCATGTATATATACTGGTTTTTCTTTAGATAGACATCGACATACCCTAACACCAATCGCGCGCACGACATGCCCGACAACAGAATGCGTACGTCATGTAACGTCATGTTAACATACCAAAACCATACTTGCGAGACGTGCATAGACTCCCACAGGCCTCGCGATCTACCATACGTCTAGGGTTTTCTTTTATATATTCAGAACCTCATTGATTTCGTGATAGTAAGATCAGTTTAGGGCTTGAAAATGTTTACAGCTCGACATATTAACCAGCATGTTCGACATTAAGAGACACCCACAATTACGAGACATACACACCAACCACCATATTAGGATAACCACGTTCGTAATACAAGTTTTGGCATAGTTAAGTTATGACTTCATGTGTCGAATTCAATTGGTTATATATTTACGAATAGCAGCGAATTAACAGATTATATGACTAGGTTTAGCATGTAACGTTTTGGTTTAGATGTTTGTTAATATTCAGATCTTGTATATCAGCATGTGTCGAGTGGAAAAACAAAAGGTGATGTTGGTGATACCTGCTGTTACGAGACAAAGAAAAGAGAGGAACAAGGCACGAACTACAACCCTACTAATCAACACCCAACTGCAGCCCTATAACCCACGTATGATCACCACAGCGACACCTTTCGAATCTGCTGTAGTATCATGACATAACCACCAAGATGAAGCACATAAGAGTCCCCTTTTGCTGCCTTGTTTTCGGATCGATCAGAGAAAGAAGCAAGTAGCAGCCGATGTTTTTAGGGTTTGAATAAAAGTGGAGCGTGTTTGAGATGATAAACCGTGTACCAATTAATGTGATTGCATGATTTTCGGTATTGAGTGATTAGAATGAGGTGTAATCCGATTTAGAGTGTTTCCAAAATTAGCGGGATCCTTATCCTATTTATTATTGATTTTATTTTGAATTATACAAGTATAAAATGTATATTCGGTTCAAATATATATTAAACTGATGTGACACTAATTTTTTTTAAACATTGCAAAATATTAAAACGTTGCAATAAAATTTATTTTACTTCATATGGTGTTCATTTACAGAGGTTTGGGATTCATTTGGCGTTTTAAACGTTTGTTAATTAAATTTTAAAATTACAGGGGTATTTTGGTCATTTTATATGTTTTGAAATTTCGGGTATTACAACTTCTTCCCCTCTAAAAGAAAATTTTCATCCTCGAAATTTGAAGTCGTAAGGTCAAACGAAGTCGCAAAAGATCGTCACAACATTTTCACGTCCGGGGAAGTTCTTCCAAAAGGATCTTCAGACAATTGGCTTTTCATGACTCGATCAACACAAAATGGGTTCAGATTTCCTCAGACAGAGACAAATTAGGTTGATTTCAGATCAGAAGGACCATACAATATAAAATGGATGATAGGTGAATCTTCCGAAAAGCTTATATGGAATGCGAACAGAATTTCGAATCCGATTAACTGTATCATCAGTAGAGAGCTCTACAAGGAGTTCAAGATTTATAACTGAGGTCAACAGAATGTAAAATGAGAGTCCAAACTAATCCAGATATCTAATGAACGAAGGCAGAGTATACGCGTAGGTAGAATGAACCTAAAGTCTCACTAATCACGGATAATCCAACGGAGATCAGATTCTAAACTTCTTGGTACTCCCCCAAGACATCCTATGGCCACAATGAGTGCACGTTATATGGTGTAAGTATTATCACGTTGATCAGGCATCATAATACTAGTACCACATAAATATGCCTTCATGATGATCATACTTTATCTCGAGTCGTGAGTATAACAACCTATCTTAATCCACCTAAAACTTCTACAGTCTCAGAGTCAACAAGATCAAAGTTATAGTCAAGAGAGAAATAAGACTATTCGCAAGAGTATCGGAATTTCCAGATTGCCTAACAGAGTAAGGTACGCCGTCCACCAGCATCAGATTTCCCACAATTCGCCAAAATTTCTCAAAGCAAAGCCATCATCGAAAATACAAAGAATAAACGCGGAACTGAAATGCTTCTAGGGAACTTAAATCATTAGAGGATCTTATCACGATATAACGAAGCTTAAGTGAGTCAACGGAAGTGGAAGTCAGTCGTCAATAACTTCGGCCTTCACAGAATCAATTCTTCCAAACATAAAAGGTCTGTTTCAAAGATCCGTTCATTCAAAACATCCAATCTCTTCAAGTCCAGTTAATCTGTCTTCGTTTGTCCATCAGTCGGGAAGTGAAACCAAGATCGGGAACTTGTGTCTTGTTCGTCGAGCCTCCTGCAGTTCTTCTTGGAATGTGATGGGTAATGTGGATTTCTGGCACGATCTTTAAGTTTCTTCATCATCCAGTCTGCTTCCGCCCTCAATTCATCTTAGAACAACCAAGACGAATAAGGAAGTGAGACTGTACTTCTTCATCAGCTCCAGGTTCACCGTCTTTCTTCTGCATCGCCAACACTTCTGTCATGTAAGGAATGTCTTCACTCTTCAGGGTAGTCACCGCTGTTGTCAACTCTAGATCAGGTAGTGAAGTAACACTTCTGATGCGTTTCAAGTTGTCTTGATGCATACGCAAAACCTTCTGAGTCTCTTTCTGAAATGTCTCAAAATTTGTTCCGTCTGAAGGCATGGAAACAATTTCTATTTCAGCTTTCCAATACTCCGTTCTCAATTAGACTAAGCTGTTTCTCTCTGGTCACGAAATTTATCAAGGGTAACGCAAGTTGTAAACGTCTTCAGAATTCTTATGCAAGGTTCAAAAGATTTCAGTTTACCATTTTGTTATCGGTCTTGACCATTCGGTGGTAGTTTCAAAATATGCGGGATTTAAAAGGGATATTCTCAATCAAGAAAAACCGTTGTCTCAACAGATATCAATCTCTCAGAATGCACAAGTGATCGTCAAATTTCTTACAAAGTGCAAAAATGATTCTCATGTTCTTCTTCGTCTCCGAATGCACTATTAGGTCATACAATGACCATTTGCCCAAGTACTCACGAGAAGACATTCATTTATCAAATTTACAGAATAGTCAGAGCTTAGCTAATACTATTAGCGTCATTTACCGTCACAGACGTCGTTACAAATACGGAAAGCGATCTTAAGAATAATCTCAATTCATGTTTTCATCTGAAGGAAACTTCGCGCTTTGAAATGGAATAGATATAAAGTCGTTTCGGGGTGGAGAAATAAGGGTTCCAAAAAGCAATACGGTTCAGCATCCAGAAATCAATATATCTCTTGTCATCATTCTTCTTTATCGCGAACAAAACTGAATTACGCCAAGAAAATGCACTTAAGCAAACTTACTTCACACTCCGGTGGAAAACTTGGTGGTTAATCAGAAATCGTGTTCAGAAAATTCAGGGTGTCAAGAATTTCTCAAGATAAGGTTCATTCACTGGTGTACGAAATGGGTTCAAGGAAAACTTCATAATCACGAAAGTAACACACGAGTCTCCAGAGTAGTAGCGATAGCCAAAAGTTTGACAATTGGTAATTATGGTAGGGAGTTCAAATTTGTTTCAAGCACCAAAGGTGAGACATAGGAGGATAGTTGTCAAACAACCAATCCTTTATCAGAATAACATTAGAGTTAACAGTCCACAGAAAGACAGATCAACAAAGCAAATCTTATCATCCAAAATGAGAGGGAAACATTCTTATACTCGTGGTTAAACACCACAAGATTTGCTCATAGGGACAGAGATGGTTAAGACGAAATCAAATGGTGTCAGAAACTTTATACACAAGATCGGCCCTTGTTTTTGTCACGAAATTTGTACACAAACACAGGTTAACGCCCCATAAAATTTACATGAAATCACATCAAAATCACCACTTGACTCACGTATATACACATGTTAGTCCCTTCTTTATTTCTTTTAGTTTATTTGGTTTAATCACACACTCAGGCACATGTTTCCCTTCTTGTTTTATTGACTCTCAAGACACCCACAACTTACCATGTACGACACCAACACGTACTCGTACCATCATAAACTAACACTGAACCCCGATTAAATAGTATTCGCATAGATTTATTCCGACACTTAGCATGTATATATACTGGTTTTTCTTTAGATAGACATCGACATACCCTAACACCAATCGCGCGTACGACATGCCCGACAACAGAATGCGTACGTCACGTAACGTCATGTTAACATACCAAAACCATACTCGCGAGACATGCATAGACTCCCACAGGCCTCGCGATCTGCCATACGTCTAGGGTTTTCTTTTATATATTCAGAACCTCATTGCTTTCGTGATAGTAAGATCAGTTTAGGGCTTGAAAATGTTTACAGCTCGACATATTAACCAGCATGTTCGACATTAAGAGACACCCACAATTACGAGACATACACACCAACCACCATATTAGGATAACCACGTTCGTAATACAAGTTTTGGCATAGTTAAGTTATGACTTCATGTGTCGAATTCAATTGGTTATATATTTACGAATAGCAGCGAATTAACAGATTATATGACTAGGTTTAGCATGTAATGTTTTGGTTTAGATGTTTGTTAATATTCAGATCTTGTATATCAGCATGTGTCGAGTGGAAAAACAAAAGGTGATGTTGGTGATACCTGCTGTTACGAGACAAAGAAAAGAGAGGAACAAGGCACGAACCACAACCCTACTAATCAGCACCCAACTGCAGCCCTATAACCCACGTATGATCACCACAGCGACACCTTTTGAATCTGCTGTAGTATCATGACACAACCACCAAGATGAAGCACACAAGAGTCCCCTTTTGCTGCCTTGTTTTCGGATCGATCAGAGAAAGAAGCAAGTAGCAGCCGATGTTTTTAGGGTTTGAATAAAAGTGGAGCGTGTTTGAGATGATAAACCGTGTACCAATTAATGTGATTGCATGATTTTCGGTATTGAGTGATTAGAATGAGGTGTAATCCTATTTAGAGTGTTTCCAAAATTAGCGGGATCCTTATCCTATTTATTATTGATTTTATTTTGAATTATACAAGTATAAAATGTATATTCGGTTCAAATATATATTAAACCGATGTGTCACTAATTTTTAAACACCCCAACCCGACAAGGGCAAAGGTGTCACATATACGGATTCTTATCAGAACAAACACAGATATTTGACATAAATAATACAATGAAAATCCAAGGTTTACAACTGAAATCAGAACTACAAGCTTTACATTACAAAATTTCTATGTCTAATATAAGGTTCTTCTAGTCATCTTCCAAAAGCTAATGAAGTCTTCTAAAGTCAACACTTTTCACCCAACTCCCAGCTTCCAACTAAACCTGCCGCGGGAAAAGAAACGCGGCTGAGCTACACGAGCTCAGTGAACAGATATAACGGTAACAAACAATAATGATGAAATAGGAAAGATGGAAGGAATCGTACATGATGTAATAATAGATGAGAAGAAATATGAGGGTTATACAGAGATATCAGAAAGTATGGATAGTATCATGAGTAATGGTGAAGTAATCAAAAGATCCCATCAAGCCCAAACATACCAAGCCCAGTACAGAGATAAGCCCAGTATCATGTCATAGGGTGTCAGTAATGAAAGGTAAAGGTCATAAGTCTATAAGGTGCATGGAAAACAGTAATCCTCTACGAGCCCAGAAACATGAACATGAAATCATAATCATACCGCCATGCAGAGAGATGTTCCTCTCACTAATCCCAGAAATCAAAAATATGGAGTGATCAGCTCCCAGAGTTGTGAAAGACGTGTATCGCACACACCATCAGTCACCATGCATATCATAACATATCATAACATGAACATAATACAGAAACAAATCTAGGATGCATCCATACGCCCCTGGTGGCCATAACTCCCAACACACCAAATAAAATACAGAAAAGGGACGAGATAGGTCATCACTCTCCTGCCCTAGAGTCATGCCATCGGTGCATCGACTGACATGGACATGAAACCCTCATGCCTAGTGAGTGGCTCGTAGTATCAAACTGTGGGTCAAGGTCAAGTATCATGTATCCGGTATTTAATTTAGTTTCATAAGTCAATTTCCATTTCAGAATATCAGAGTTCATAATCAGAGGTTCATATCATAAAGGTTCCATGTCAGAAAGGTCATATATCAGAAATGTTTAATATCAGAAAGGTTCATAACAGAAAGGTCATGTATCAGAAAGGTTTAATATCAGAAAGGTTCATAACAGAAGTGTCATGTCAAAGGTTCATAATATCATGAAAGAAACCAGAAAGGTTCACAGAATCAAAGAACATGGCAGTGAATCAGAAATCAGAAATGAGACGAAGGCACCTTACTAAAGAAGGGCAGAATATCTGTACCTTATTAGGAATGCAAAAACAGAAATAGAAGCACAAACAGATCAGGATCTCTCCTTCTTCACACCTAGAGGAATAGAAGACGGAATTACAGAAGATTCTAAGTCAGATTACCATTTTGGTTTTCCTTTACTTTTTAATAACTTTCTATTTTAGGCAGGTTTCCTCATTTGGCAAGTTTCCATAATTTAGGGTTTCACATGTAATTCTTCCAAAGTTAAAGGTCAAATATGTAATTATCACATTCATTCTTTTTAATCCTTCATTTATTCAGAATGTACGTCTTCAATACTTCAAGTTTGCCAAATTACATTTTATACCCCTTAGTTTACAAAATTTCCATTTAAACCCCTTAATTCATAATTTTACACTTTAAATCCTTATCTTATCCATAATTACCAAAAAAGCCTCATATTTTATCAAAATACAGAATATAACTTCAGAATTTCTTATTGTACGAATCCAGCCCCTCAAGTTTCAGAAATTACACATTTAGTCCCTTAAGTTTACAAAACTTATAATTTAAATCATAATTCCATATTAATTACATATTAAGCCCATAAATACTCAAATTTACCCAAAACACTTTTAATATCATTATTTACTCAGGACAACCTCAACTTTCCAGAATTTACACTTTTAGTCCCTCTAGTTTAATTAATTACAAATCATACCCTTTAATTACCATTAATTCATTATCTTGAAATATTTACACTTAGGACCCTCAAGTTATATTTTTCCCACATTCTCCCAGATCTAATATGACTTACAAAAATAACCCACAAGTTTGGAAAATTACAAGACACCCCTTTCTTAATTAATTTCAAATCGGATATACTTTTTAAATGAAAATTACAAGCCCTAATTTAATCCAATCATTACCCAATAATTATGTCATCATTATATCATCATAATAACATCATTAAACTTCCAGATTCAAACCCTAATCAGAAAAATCAGATCGATCACTTTTTATTTTCTTTTCTCTCTTTAAATTTTTCCAAAACCCGGTTTATAATTAATTCCACCATAATTCGTATAAGCCTCCAAAAATCAAACCAATATTTTTCCCATGTTATTAGATGTATAAAGAACTCAGAAAAATCTTATGGTATTTATTTGATTTTGGGCACGTTTCTAACCACAATAATTACAACGACTCATCTAGGCCTTTATAAATTATTCCAACATTTTTCCCAGACCATAAACATCAGATTAGGTCCAAATAAAATAAATATGGCCCTCAGAAAAATCGTATCACGTATTTTGAAAATAGGTGTGTTTTAACCCATTTAATTCAAAACGGCTCAAAACCCATGCATGATTCGAGTTTCTTATTTTTTTCAGGTTATATTTGACCCATAGATCACTAGAAAAATGCTAGATAATTTTTATAACGTGTGGATTAGAGATCTCAGAATTATACCTATCGGATGGAGTAAAAACGTCAAGAAATGTGCCACGCCTAAAACAGCGACCCATAAATCGAACCCCATTTTTCGTGGCCTCCTTGGATGCAGATCTATCCCAGAAAAATACCAGTAGCTCTCCAGAACATCGTATGTGGTGGTGGTGAATTTGTGTATGTTTTGTTGAATTTCGGCTTTAGTTTTAGGAAATAAAATTGTGGAAACTAAATAAATGGGAGTAATGGCCGAATAAGGAGGGGGAAAAGGCCATAAATTTCAGTTCAATATTGACTAAAATTAAAGGGCCTTGATTTGAATTGATTTTATCATTATTTGGTAAGTTATGTGAATTTAAATGTAATATTAATTATAATGAATTTAAATAAACTTGCATTAGGGTGTATTGTACATATAATTAGGTAAACTAATAATTCTTGAGCATGTAGAAATTATTTCATTTCATGTGTAACTTGTTACTTGAATTTTGGAATCACTTCGGTACTTTAAATATCCTTTAATCAATATTAAAACTTGTAGGGGCAATTTGGTCATTTTACATGTTTCGAATTTTTGGGTTTTACAACTCTTCCCCTCTAACAGAAAAATTTCATCCTCGAAATTTGAAGTCGCAAAGCTAAACGAAGTCGTAGCAAATCGCAAAAGATCGTCACAAACGTTTTCGTGCCGGGGAGGTTCTTTCAGAAAGGATCTTCGGATCAAATAATTTCGGATCAAATTAACCGTATCCACAGTAGAGAGTTCTTCAAAGGGTTAACGATTGATAACTGAGGTCAACAGAATGCAAATCGAGAATTCCAACTTATTCAGATATCTAATGAATAGAGGCAGAGTATACGCATAACGGTGAAAGCAGATTAAACGCATAGGTAGATTGAACTTAACATCTTACTAAACACAGATGATCTCAGCCAAATGTCAGAATTTCTAAGGTTTCAAAGACACTCCTTGAAATATCCTATGATCACAATGAGGGTACGTCATATGACGTAGGTATTATCACGTTCGCGAACCGTCATAATACCAGCCTCATATGAGTATACCATCATGATGATCATACTTTATCTCAAGTTGTGAACTAAACATCTTATCTTAATCCACCTAGTACTTCTAAAATCTCAAGGTCAACAAAATCGAATGCCATAGTCAAGAGGGAACGCCAAACTATTCGCCATGGAGATTCTCAAAATGTCCAAGAGGCATTGAAATGATTGACAAAAGATCAGAGGTCAGAGTCGGAATCTGAAGGTAAGGATCAAATAGTGCCAGGCAATTACTATGAAATTTTCAATGGCTTCAAGATTTATTTAGGTTTCAAAACTTAGGTGATGCAAGGCATAAGCTTTCAATCTCCATAAGTGATCTCAACAAGCTTTAACCAAAAGCAAGGCACGAATCCGAGTGATGCGGAAGCAATGCTACTTACATAGATGTCCTAGTCTACCCATTCCTCACCGGTAATACTTAGGTTCCTATGGGAAGATCCTAAAGCAATTCCTCAACGGTTATCTTATGAGCGCCTACAGTGGAAACTTAATGGTCCTAAACGCACAGGACAGGGTAAATGTATTACAAGTCGTCAGCCTGTGCTCTGATACCATAAATTGTAACACCCCAACCCGACAAGGGCAAAGGTGTCACATATACGGATTCTTATCAGAACAAACACAGATATTTGACATAAATAATACAATGAAAATCCAAGGTTTACAACTGAAATCAGAACTACAAGCTTTACATTACAAAATTTCTATGTCTAATATAAGGTTCTTCTAGTCATCTTCCAAAAGCTAATGAAGTCTTCTAAAGTCAACACTTTTCACCCAACTCCCAGCTTCCAACTAAACCTGCCGCGGGAAAAGAAACGCGGCTGAGCTACACGAGCTCAGTGAACAGATATAACGGTAACAAACAATAATAATGAAATAGGAAAGATGGAAGGAATCGTACATGATGTAATAATAGATGAGAAGAAATATGAGGGTTATACAGAGATATCAGAAAGTATGGATAGTATCATGAGTAATGGTGAAGTAATCAAAAGATCCCATCAAGCCCAAACATACCAAGCCCAGTACAGAGATAAGCCCAGTATCATGTCATAGGGTGTCAGTAATGAAAGGTAAAGGTCATAAGTCTATAAGGTGCATGGAAAATAGTAATCCTCTACGAGCCCAGAAACATGAACATGAAATCATAATCATACCGCCATGCAGAGAGATGTTCCTCTCACTAATCCCAGAAATCAAAAATATGGAGTGATCAGCTCCCAGAGTTGTGAAAGACGTGTATCGCACACACCATCAGTCACCATGCATATCATAACATATCATAACATGAACATAATACAGAAACAAATCTAGGATGCATCCATACGCCCCTGGTGGCCATAACTCCCAACACACCAAATAAAATACAGAAAAGGGACGGGACAGGTCATCACTCTCCTGCCCTAGAGTCATGCCATCGGTGCATCGACTGACATGGACATGAAACCCTCATGCCTAGTGAGTGGCTCGTAGTATCAAACTGTGGGTCAAGGTCAAGTATCATGTATCCAGTATTTAATTTAGTTTCATAAGTCAATTTCCATTTCAGAATATCAGAGTTCATAATCAGAGGTTCATATCATAAAGGTTCCATGTCAGAAAGGTCATATATCAGAAATGTTTAATATCAGAAAGGTTCATAACAGAAAGGTCATGTATCAGAAAGGTTTAATATCAGAAAGGTTCATAACAAAAAGGTCATGTCAAAGGTTCATAATATCATGAAAGAAACCAGAAAGGTTCACAGAATCAAAGAACATGGCAGTGAATCAGAAATCAGAAATGAGACGAAGGCACCTTACTAAAGAAGGGCAGAATATCTGTACCTTATTAGGAATGCAAAAACAGAAATAGAAGCACAAACAGATCAGGATCTCTCCTTCTTCACACCTAGAGGAATAGAAGACGGAATTACAGAAGATTCTAAGTCAGATTACCATTTTGGTTTTCCTTTACTTTTTAATAACTTTCTATTTTAGGCAGGTTTCCATACTTTAGGGTTTCACATGCAATTCTTCCAAAGTTAAAGGTCAAATATGTAATTATCACATTCATTCTTTTTAATCCTTCATTTATTCAGAATGTACGTCTTCAATACTTCAAGTTTGCCAAATTACATTTTATACCCCTTAGTTTACAAAATTTCCATTTAAACCCCTTAATTCATAATTTTACACTTTAAATCCTTATCTTATCCATAATTACCAAACAAGCCTCATATTTTATCAAAATACAGAATATAACTTCAGAATTTCTTATTGTACGAATCCAGCCCCTCAAGTTTCAGAAATTACACATTTAGTCCCTTAAGTTTACAAAACTTATAATTTAAATCATAATTCCATATTAATTACATATTAAGCCCATAAATACTCAAATTTACCCAAAACACTTTTAATATCATTATTTACTCAGGACAACCTCAACTTTCCAGAATTTACACTTTTAGTCCCTCTAGTTTAATTAATTACAAATCATACCCTTTAATTACCATTAATTCATTATCTTGAAATATTTACACTTAGGACCCTCAAGTTATATTTTTCCCACATTCTCCCAGATCTAATATGACTTACAAAAATAACCCACAAGTTTAGAAAATTATAAGACACCCCCTTCTTAATTAATTTCAAATCGGATATACTTTTTAAATGAAAATTACAAGCCCTAATTTAATCCAATCATTACCCAATAATTATGTCATCATTATATCATCATAATAACCTCATTAAACTTCCAGATTCAAACCCTAATCAGAAAAATCAGATCGATCACTTTTTATTTTCTTTTCTCTCTTTAAATTTTTCCAAAACCCGGTTTATAATTAATTCCACCATAATTCGTATAAGCCTCCAAAAATCAAACCAATATTTTTCCCATGTTATTAGATGTATAAAGAACTCAGAAAAATTATTAAACCAACTCAGAAAAATCTTATGGTATTTATTTGATTTTGGGCACGTTTCTAACCACAATAATTACAACGACTCATCTAGGCCTTTATAAATTATTCCAACATTTTTCCCAGACCATAAACATCAGATTAGGTCCAAATAAAATAAATATGGCCCTCAGAAAAATCGTATCACGTATTTTGAAAATAGGTGTGTTTAACCCATTTAATTCAAAACGGCTCAAAAACCATGCATGATTCGAGTTTCTTATTTTTCTCAGGTTATATTTGACCCATAGATTACTAGAAAAATACTAGATAATTTTTATAACGTGTGGATTAGAGATCTCAGAATTATACCTATCGGATGGAGTAAAAACGTCAAGAAATGTGCCACGCCTAAAACAGCGACCCATAAATCGAACCCCATTTTTCGTGGCCTCCTTGGATGCAGATCTATCCTAGAAAAATACCAGTAGCTCTCCAGAACATCATATGTGGTGGTGGTGAATTTGTGTATGTTTTGTTGAATTTCGGCTTTAGTTTTAGGAAATAAAATTGTGGAAACTAAATAAATGGGAGTAATGGCCGAATAAGGAGGGGGAAAAGGCCATAAATTTCGGTTCAATATTGACTAAAATTAAAGGGCCTTGATTTGAATTGATTTTATCATTATTTGGTAAGTTATGTGAATTTAAATGTAATATTAATTATAATGAATTTAAATAAACTTGCATTAGGGTGTATTGTACATATAATTAGGTGAACTAATAATTCTTGAGCATGTAGAAATTATTTCATTTCATGTGTAACTTGTTACTTGAATTTTGGAATCACTTCGGTACTTTAAATATCCTTTAATCAATATTAAAACTTGTAGGGGCAATTTGGTCATTTTACATGTTTCGAATTTTTGGGTTTTACATGATGTGACACTAATTTTTAAACATTGCAAAATATTAAAACATTGCAATAAAATTTATTTTACTTCATATGGTGTTCATTTACAGAGGTTTGGGATTCATTTGGCGTTTTAAACGTTTGTTAATTAAATTTTAAAGTTACAGGGGTATTTTGGTCATTTTACATGTTTTTTTAAATTTCGGGTATTACATAATCTAAGTATAAGTGATTAAATATAATACAAGTTGTTGAGGTTGCGTGTCTGACAATTACAAAAAGTAATTGTCATTTCCAAGAACCAATAGGAAAGGGCCAATACGACTTTGGGAGTTGTTGGCTGACACTCCATGACTTTTAGCCGCAATAGGGAAGGTTGGATCTGACAAGAGAAGAGTGTTGGGCTAACACTTTTATCTTCTCAGATCTTTTCCCTATTGTTCCCGCCTTTTCTTCAGGCGTTGGTTCCTCAGTCTTCAATCACTTTGTTGTTGAGGAGACTGGGGTTCAGTGAGTTCTTGTCCAACACTCACTGTACCATCATCTTCTTCTTTGTCTTAAGTCCTTCTCAGGGAGTACCGCCTTCCTGAGAAGTGAATCCTTCTTCTTGAATTCGCCTTAAGCATCTTGAAGATGACTCACTGAGAGGCTGTTCTCTCAGTGACTTGAATTGTTCTCGGTTTAAGTTTAACACTTAGTTAATTTGTGTCCAAATCATGTTTTACATATTCTTGGGATTTTCATGACCCAACAGAGATACATGCTTAGAAATACTTTACTCGTTCATCAAATACATGATTTGCATTGGGATGCAAGTACTCAAAACATTTATACTTTTATGATATGCTACGCTTTTATACTTTTTGGACATGATGTGTAGTTTTATTACGATATATGCCTTAATGGGTTAAACTATTCATATACACACTATTCATAGCAACTGTTTAACTCCTATGGGTAGGAGCCGTTGGAGAGGTATTGATAGTAACTATCGGGCTGACGCCCCCACCCTTTCGTCCAAAAAGACGCAACCTTGGGTGAATATAATCCGGAGTTCACATGATACATATATACAAAGTCAGGAGGTTCAGTTTGCTGTTATTCATTACATTAAGTGCTCTTGTATATCGTATACACATCTGTCCTACTCGTACTTTAGCAGTAGGTTGTAAACACACAGGTTGCAAGTCTTGTATGGGCAGGACTTGAGACTGAGTAGATTTACAATGCCTTTGCAGTGGAAACTTTATTCAAGGGCTTTACAATTAAACTACACACTTATGCCCTACTCATACTTTAGTAGTGGGTTGTAAAAACACAGGTTGCAAGTCTTGTATGGGCGGGGCTTGGGACTAAGTGGATTTATATTAGGATTCGACACACGGTTAAGGTGGTTAAACCTTTTGTACTTTGTGTGTATGATATATTGAGTTTATATGATTAAGAATGCGGAATCTACTTAATCACACTTAGAAGGTTATTTGTGTTATGGAAATGGAACAGTTGTGTTTGTTATAAGACAATGAACAATGAAAGATTATCACCAAACGATTCAATATTATTAAGATAATAATACGAGTGATCTTGAGTTATCACTAGGGTTACAACCTTGAATCTTAAGTTTTTCTTGCT
Organism: Artemisia tridentata subsp. tridentata; assembly: GCA_021014915.2. NCBI lineage: Eukaryota > Viridiplantae > Streptophyta > Magnoliopsida > Asterales > Asteraceae > Artemisia > Artemisia tridentata. The sequence goes on along the minus strand of CP139507.1, from coordinate 165,410,979 downwards.
TGTGATATTTTTGTGTTTGTTCTTGTTCTAACAGTTATGAAAATTCTAAGTATTTTTTTCTAACAACACATAATATCTAGTCTAAGATCTTCTTTTATAGTCCAAGAAGATCTTTACAATATTGCTTAAAGTCTTGATAAACTACTTGCTATGATATCTTGAGTGTGTCAGTACATAAGATACAACATGTATCTGAGTACACAACTTGTTAACTAAGCACATGGGGTAAGATATTATCTACCGTATATTGTTGACTTAAATACACATAATATCTTTTCATACTTATCCACTCAGCAGCAGAATGTACTTTAGCAGCAGCAATGTTAACACTAGCAGCAGAATCCTTCAGTAGTAGAATGTTAAGCCTAGCAGCAGAATCATTTATCGCTAGCAGCAGAATCAAATGTTCTAGCAGTAGGAACAAACATTACCAGCAGGAACCAAAAACTCTAGCAGCAGAATCATACTTAGAGTATTTCTTTGAATAGAACCCGATATTAAACTTCTTGAATATTTAATTTCCAACAATCCTCCCCTAAACATGTGAATCCTTTTCAACATGTTTCTGAATTAAATTATGGATTGTGAAGATCTTTCAAACACTTATGTTCTTCAAGATTAAATATCTTTCTCAGTAACTCATCTGCTTTGTTCTTTTGACTTTAACAATATCAACACACATCTTAAACACTGACCTAAATATGGTGCAACTTCCTTGAATGGAGGAATTATAAGAGGCAATGGTGTTGTGTATCTTGGATGCTTGTTTCAACAAGTGAAATCATCTATCAGCATGCCTTTGCAAGTGATGAACAAACGTAGTGAACTGAAATCATTTGACCTAGATAGAACTTTCTCCTTTAGTTCTAATCTTGTCATTTTCAACCTCCATGTCATCATCTTGTATGCTCTTGTCTTTTCCTCCCTTACATTGGGTTTTTCTTCCTTTCTTGGGCTTTTATTTCCTCCCCTGAGATGTTTCCTCCCCTGAAGCAAATAACATTTTATCCTCCCCTGTTTGGAAGATCTCTCACTATGTACCAAAATATTTCTCTCCATTATCTGATCTACCAATGAGAACTTGTTTTCAGACAATGTTGTACATGTAGCCATCAATTCCTTAAGAGTTTAATTTACTGCCCTCATCACTTCTAGGTGTGTTAACTCCTATGAGAGGTGATTCATGGGGCATTTGACTCATGGTCCATCAATGGATGGTTTTTGTGAGTCTCTTTGAAAATCCTTTTAAGAAACTTTTGCCTTAGCAGTATGTAATTGATTTTATTATGAAAAATCATACTGCTTTCAACCATTTTGAAGGGATTAAGTGTATAACAGACACTTAATCAAAATTTCGGTTTAAAGCAACCTCTGGTTGTGTGAGAACCAATGTTTTCAGTTATAAATAACTGCCTGTGTAAAGATAAACCTATTCAAAAGGCTTTCTTGACAGGGTTTCCAGCTCATAGAAATTGTTACCTCTAACACAAGTGTTAGATTCACTTTTACTAGCTGTTCTTTCTATTAGATATCCTGAGATTAACACATTATACTTGAAAGTATAAAATGATAGAAAGTGAGTTGAGTCAGTTACTATCTGACCAACTAAGTCATCAATTCAATGTGAAATTTCATATTGAGGTTTCAAGAAAGAAGTTTTAAGGAGTTTGAAATTCCCAAACTCTTTCTATCATGAACCTATTATGTCAGCAACTAGTATCTTATCATTCTGCTGCTTCCATATTTCACTTCAAAATATCCTTTTGTGTTCACATGATCATACCTGAAATTGTTAGTCTAAAACCAAAAGAACAATGTACAAAGTACTTGTCTTGTATTAGAATAATCATAGGACTAACTGTATGAATAACACAAATTAAAATTTGTACTAGCAGCAAAAACTTTTGTAAATAGCAGTAGAATCTCTTAAATCCAGCAGCACAAACAAAAATTTATTTACAAAAACACAAAGTTTAAAATCATTGAGGATTAAGCATTCCAATACTTGCTACCAAGTACTGAAACCTTCCAACATCAAAAGCTTTGGTTAGTAGATCTGCAAAATTGAATTCTGAAGCAATTTTAAGAACTTGAATTAATCTTTTCTCATTGCAGTCTCTTATAAAGTGATGTCTAATTTCAATGTGTTTTGTTTTAGAATGTTGCACTGGATTTTTAATAATACAAATTGTACTACTATTATCAATATGAATAATAGTGTTTAAGAAATTATACCCATAGTCAAGGAGTTGGTTTTGAAGCCATAGAACCTGACCACAGCAACTTGCAGCAGCTACATATTCAGCTTCAGTTGTTGAATTAGCCACAATTGTTTGCTTCTTACACTGCCATGAGACAAGTCTACACCCAAGGAATTGACATCCTCCAGTTGTTGACTTCCTGTCCAAGCTAGCACCAGCATAATCACTATCCGAAAATGCTACCAAGTCAAAAGGTGATTCCCTTGAATACCATAGACCCAACCTAGGTTGACCCTTGAGATATCTAAAAATTCTCTTGACTGCAGTTAAATGAGAAACCTTTGGAGTTACTTGAAATCTTGCACAAACACAAACAGAGAACATGATGTCAGGTCTTGATGATGTGAGATACATCAAAGATCCTATCATAGATCTGTATGTGTGTACATCTACATTTTCTCCATCTAAGTCTTTTAGAAGATGCTTCTCAGAATCCATTGGTATGCTTGCTACTTTTGAATCAGCAAATTGAAATTTTCTAAGTATCTCTGCAACATACTTGTCCTGAGAGATAAAGATTCCTTCATTTGATTGCTTAACTTGCAGACCCAAAAAGAATGTGAGTTCTCCCATAGAACTCATCTGAAACTTATCATGCATAAGCTTCTCAAACTCTAAACACATCTCCTTCCTAGTAGATCCAAAGATAATGTCATCCACATACACCTGTACTAACAGAAGATCCTTCTTGTGCTGTTTGATGAAAAGTGTCTGATCAATCTTTCCTCTTTGAAATCCATTTTCTAATAAGTAGGAAGCTAGTGTTGCATACCAAGCTCTTGGTGCCTGATGAAGGCCATAAAGAGCCTTTACAACTCTGTACACTTTGTCTGGATGGTCAGGATCAATGAACCCTGGAGGTTGTGAGACATACACCTCTTCTTCAATTGTGCCATATAGAAATGCACTCTTGACATCCATTTGATAAACTGTGAAGCCTAAAAATGAAGCATAAGCTAAGAAAAGCCTAATTGCCTCAATCCTTGCTACTGGAGCATAAACCTCATCATAGTCTATTCCTTCTTGTTGTGTGTACCCTTGGGCTACTAATCTAGCCTTATTCCTAATCACTATTCCCCTTTCATCCCTTTTATTCTTGAAAACCCATCTAGTGCCAATTACCTTTGCATCCTTAGGTAAATCAACTAGCACCCATACCTTCTGAATCTTGAACTGAAGAAGCTCCTCTTGCATAGCTTCTACCCAGCTTGAATCATCTAAGGCTTTCAGAATGTTCTTTGGTTCATCTTGTGAGAGAAAACATACAAACAAGCAAGAGTTTGAAAACTCATGCTGCTTTGAAGCATAAAGGGCATCAAGAAGCCCTTGTTGGTCTGAAGACATCAGTTGTTGTCTTGTCTTCACACCTGATTGTACATCTCCAATCACATTATCCAGGGAGTGGACTTTGTGAATTCTTGTTTGTGGAGTAGAAGGAACTTGATAATTTGATGGAAGATTGTTGAAATCCCCCTCACTGTCTGAGAATTCTGCTTCTTTCGTTTCTGAAGGGCCAGCAGCAGAATCATTTGGCCTAGCAGCAGAAACAATTTGTTGTTCCTGAGTTCCATCTTCTTTCCTTTCATCTTCAACACCTTCTTTAGCTTTGCCAGAAGAAGATTCATCAGTTGTTGAAGTTGATTCCACACTTGTACTTGACCATATTGGCATCCAAACATGATCTTGGTTTGTCTCCTTTTCTAACCTTGCCTCATCTGTTGCTTGTGAACCTGAAAAATCATTAGTTTTTGCAACAACAGGCACATAATTCATTGATTTGGTTAGAGATTCAAGATCAAATAGCCATTTTGGTCCTTGACCTTCTACATTGGATTTATTCTCTAAAAACTCCACATGTAGATTTTCCTCTACAATCCCAGTTCTTGTGTTGTATACTCTAAATGCTTTGCTATTAAGATAATATCCAACAAAGAATCCTTTATCTGCTTTACCATCGAATTTTCCTAAATGGTCTAAGGTATTGAGAATTGTCACATGACATCCAAAAGGTCTAAGAAATCCTATTGCAGGAGTTCTACCTCTAAAAAGTTCATATGATGTCTTATTGTGAGGCTGAATAACTAAAACTCTATTTTGGACATAGCAAGCAGTGTTGACTGCTTCAGCCCAAAAAGTTATAGGTAGCTTAGAATCAGCTAACATAGTTCTAGCAGCTTCAATTAGTGTTCTATTCTTCCTGTCAACAACACCATTCTGTTGTGGTGTTCTAGCAACACTAAATTCTCTCCTAATACCTTTTTGCTTGCAGAAATCATCCATAACTCTATTCTTAAACTCTGTCCCATTATCACATCTAATGACTTTCACTTTCTTGTCTACTTGGTTTTCTATCTGTGTAATGAATGTCTTAAGGATGCTTGAAGTTTCATCCTTAGTAGATAGAAAGAAAACCCATGTAAATCTAGTATAGTCATCAATTATAACAAGACAATATCTCTTATGCATTATACTACTTACTGAAACAGGTCCAAATAAGTCCATATGCAGCATAAACAATGATTGATTGATAGAGTTAAAAATCTTGGGCTTACAAGTGGCTTTGTGTTGTTTGCCTTTTAGACAAGCAATGCATGTTTGATCATTTTCAAATTGTTTTTGAGGTAAACCTCTTACCAAACCATTCTTAACAATTTTATTTATGGTTTTGAAGTTAATATGACCAAGCCTTCTATGCCATTTCATTGATTCATCCAATGTGGCCTTTGCAACAAGACAAGTTAAATCCTTTTTAGGAACAATGTTCTTCATGTTAACACTGTACATATTGCCCTTTCTAGGAATTTTAAGAAGTACTTGACTTTCATCAGGCATCTTAAAATCAAGAGAAAGTACAAGACATTCAGTCTCACAGAAAAGAACATTGTTCTTTTTGTCACACATTTGTGAGACACTAAAAAGATTATAATTTAGCTCTTTTACATAGAACACATCTTCAAAATCTAAATTTCCAGTTTTAATGGTACCTTTACCGGAAATTTTGCCACCAACACCTCCTCCAAAGGTAACATAGCCTCCATCTATTGATTGAAAATCTAAGAGATAAGACTTGTTGCCTGTCATGTGCCTTGAACATCCACTATCTGAGTATCCTTGATCCTCTTGTTGATCAATTGAATGTTCCTGCACATAAATGAGAAGTATTAGTTTCTTTTGGGGACCCAAGCCATTACTGACTTGGATCTGCCTCTTGCATCAATGTAATTTAATCTTTTAAGGACAGTTGATGCAACATTGGATTTAAGAATCCAACATGCTGAGGCCTTAACAGCATTTGCCCTGTTTTCCTTAGCAGCAGAATGAACTGATTGCTTACCAGCAGGAACTGCTAGCTTACCAGTTTTACCCTTTGGTTTCCAAATTTGTTTTTGGACCACTGCTTTTGTTTGAATGGGCCTTAGAACAGTCTTTGATGCATGTTTGAAAAATGTTTTTGCACCCTTAGCTGTTGATTTTGGGTTAACAGTCATAGATGATCGAGCAGCAGGAACAATTAGTCTAGCAGCAGGAACCATTTGTCTACCAGCAGGATCTGTGTTTGAGATAGACTTGTTTGAGACTGTTCTGGGTTTTGTTCTATTAACACTAGAACTAGAGTGAAAGTGAGTTTGAGGAGTTTGCCTTTTGAAATTCACCCTATTGTTTTCATACCTAGTTACCCAATGGTTGCAGAAAGCTGCAAGATGGTCAAAACTACCACATGTGTAACAAGCTTTGTTATAAAAAGCAAATTCATCACCTAGTTGATGATACTTGAGGTTATTCCAATTCCTTTGGTTACCTTTGGGCTTGTTGGTGGTTCTATATTGCTCACAATGTCTAACTGGTTGCCTAACATGCTTAATGTTTGATTTAGGCTTAGCAGTATTGTGTTTGACTATCTTAGGAACACTTGTTCCTACTTTCTTAACCACTTCAGGTTTAGACATAACCTGTTCTTCTTCATCACTATCAGTTGTACAGTCTTCAACAACTATAGCATCTAATTTCTTAACAAAGGACACCTTGTCCTGATAAAGTAAAGGTTTGTTCAAACTTTCACTTACCTTTTCTATCTTAAGACTCTCAGTAGTCTTATAACCATATTCCATTATTGGTTCTTGAAACTCAGGTAAACCTGAATTTTTTAAGTCAATCCCTGGGGGTTTTGGGATGCCTCTATAAGGAGGTGGAACACTCTTATATCATAATCCTGACTTAGCTCTATTAATCACTTGACATTCTATTATGTTGTGCACACCTCTAGAAGCATGTTCTAGTGTCTGTGTAGTCAAGTGAATGTTTCCATTTTCCTTTTTGACCCTATCAAAAGCTTCTCTTAAAAGCTTAATTTCAGCATCTCTAAAGAATATGTCCTGTCTTAGGAGAGCTTTGTCATCAGAAAAAGCTAATTCATTTTCCTTATAGTGTGTGATTTGTTTCTCTAGAGTCTCTAATCCACACTTATAGTTTATAAAGTTTTGAAAAGTGCTGCTTAGCTCTTTCTTTTGATCATCATATTGTTTGATTAAAACTTGTAGAGCATTAAGAGCAGTGCAAGTATTTGAACAAGCTTTATAATTTTGTACCTCAGTAGCAGAAAAAGCCATAAGTGCCATCTGAGTAGGAGTTTCTTCTTCATCTGCCATGAAACTTCAATCAAAACCTAAGCCATCAATAGCTACCATAGCTTTTGGCTCAATAACCTCCTCTGTTTTGGATTTGCTTCCAAAACCTCTATTCTTGCTATCTTGCTGCCTTGGCCATCTACATTCTCTTGAGAAGTGCCCCATCGTGTGTGATGAGTGTCTAAATACTCATCATTTTTACCTAATCTGAGCTGCCAAAACATCCAAAAACACTCAGAAATGCATCATAATACTGAAATTATCACAAAATTGTGTTTTATATGTTTCAGATACAAAATGTTTAAAAACTGATGAAAAACGAACAAAGTTTGCATAATTGGCAGTTTCAGTCCCTCAACTTTCAAAAGTTGTCAAAACTAGTCCCTAGTTATTCTAAAAACAGGAAAAGTCATCAAAGGTCCTTTAAGAATCATAAAATTACATAATAAGTCCTTTTGGTGCAAAGTTTCATAAAATTACAAGTTTAGTCCCTGAACTTTGCAAATTGGCAAAAATGGTCCCTGGGTATTATAAAACTTGAAATTTCACAAAATACCCTTGTACTATGCATGAACTTACAAATTGGAACACTTTTGATAACTTTTGGGAATTTACAAAACAAGTCCCTTTAAAATCCAAATTTACATATTAGGTCCCTAAAGTTTTTAAAATGCTAAAAAAATACAACTTTGGTCCTTGTGTAATTGTTTTATGGCAGGTTTAATCCTTTGAAGATATTTTAGAAAGATGACAACTCAACCCCTCAACAATTCAGAAATTACAAGTTTGGTCCCTATGATTATATAAACCTAAATCCGGATCTAAACCAAACCCAAAATAAATAAATAAACCAACCCAACCTTTTTATTATATAAACCAAATCCAGTCCATCACCAACACAACCCAAGCCCAATCCTTATCCAAGCCCAATCCTTATCCAAGCCCAATCCTTATCCAAGCCCAATCCCAACTCTGAGTTAAACTTGGTCAAACCAAGTTTGACCCGTCTTCCTAAACCACCCATCCCGCCAAACCATCCAGTCACCCCCCCCCCCAGCTCACCAAAACCACTCACCACCTCATCCCCCCTCCTCCTACAAGTTACCTAACATTGCCAAATGCAATTAATGCATCTCTCCCACTCCCACTAGCTAATTCATAGGATAATTCCACTTTCCTGATTTCCCGCCAAAATTACAAGTGTATGAAGGAGATTAAATTGGAGCAATTGATTGGTGGGGATATGATCAGGATGTCGACAAAGGATTATCCCACTTAAATTATGTATATATAGATAGCAATGTAGCTGAAATAAAGCAAGTAGGTAAAAATAGCATAATTCGTATTTTTAATTTCCAGTAGTTTAAATTGTAATCCTAAGCTTCAATCAATCAATACAAAGTATCTTTAGTGTATTTATTGTTGTTTCTTTGATTATTATCATTAGTTGATAATTATACCAAATGTTCTGATTTTTAATTGTACTGAGAATTAGAAATTGGATAAGTAGTATACAAAACAACTTCTCAGTTGTTTTTAATAACTTATATAAGCTTAATATAGCTTATTGTAAGTGTATTGTAGTGAAATTCTGTTCTATTCAAAGATTTGGAAGAAAGTCAACCAAAGTCAACATAAGCTATTTCTGGGTGGATAAGCTAGTTCAGGAAGCTTTTCTGGGTTATCTAGCTTGTTTCTGACAAGCTAGATTGGTCCTTGGTTCCTTGTTCTCATTTCCATAGCAAATTCAGTTGTAAGCTTTTCTAAGTTTTTGCTTAATTTTCCATTTGACTGTTATAGTGCTTATCAGTAGCTTATTGTTGTTTTTATTTGCTTATTGTTAGTTCTTAATCATATTTCATTAGTAAAATCAGTATTAGATAGCTTGTTTCTTCATTTCACTTAAAAAACTCAAAAAGACCAAAAATAGTCAAAAGTAGCATAACTTAATCTAGTGCTTATTTTTCTGATATAAGTTGCTAATTATAGTCTAGATAAGTTAGTTCATAAGTAAAATCAAGACCCTTAGTTTAAAATTTTGATTTTCCTTTGAAAATTACCAAAACAGTCCCTAGAAGGGGTGTTTGGATTTAACTCAGTCAAAGGGGTAAAACCCATGTTACTGTAGATTGGCCATTTGGTCAACTTTGCACAAGCTTTTAGTAGTCCTTATAAGCTCTTTTCAAGGTCAAATCAGCCCTATAGCTAAGTTCAGCAGTCTTACTTGATCCTTGTGAATTTAAGACCCTAGTGAGCTCAAACAAGCTCATACTAGCCACAAGCTAGTTTGGTCCTTGTTCTTGGCTTTTCTGAGTCTCTTGTGACTCTATTAGAAGTAATCAAAAAGTGGTTCAAGTCTCCCTTGGTCTGTGCACACTTTTGCACAACACAAAAACCATCAGCAGACTCAGTTGTCTGAGTTGCTGATCTAGGCTTCAATTGGACACCAATTGGGTGATTTTTGATGGGGCTTTTATGTTTTCTAGATAGCTCATAAGCCTACCTAAGTTTTGCCCCCATAATATTGCATTTCAATAGCTTATTTCACCCTTTAATCTGGTCTACAATATTGCCTGATTTCTGAGTTTCTGTCTTGGAATTCCCAAACAGCCAAGTGCTTAGCTTGCTCAATTCTTGTGCTTATTTGCAATTTTCAGTTGTTTTAAGCTTATTATAGCATATTTAGCTTGTCCTGATCATTTGGTCAATTTTCCTGCTTATTTGCTTATTTTTGGGCTTATTGTAAACTGCTTATTAGCCCAAAAGTGCTTATCAGGCTTATTGTGCTTCCACTTTTATTTTTCTTATCTTTCTAATGTTATTTTAGAATTATCTGTAAATTTTCATAATTTTCTGAATAGTTTTGATATTTTTAATCTTTTTAATTAGTTTCTAATAGTAATTAAATCATAATAAATAGAAAAATAATCAGAAAAATATAATTCCAATTTTCATAATTTTCTTTTGTTAATTTTAATCCAGGAAAAATATAAAAATACTTTTAGACCTTAAGAAAATCAAAAATAGAAATAAAGTGATAGCTTCTATTTAATAGAATTTATCTTTTTAAATTTTAATTAAGTAATTTTCATTTTTATAATTTTCTTAGTTTCTATTTACTTAGTAATATTTTTAGAAAAAGTTTAAGATTTTTCTTTGTCCATTTAGTATTTTTTTTATAAATTTAAATAGTTTAATAAGTTATTAAATAATAAATAATTAATAATAAATAAATAAAAAGTGTAAAAAAATATAATTTAAGTTTTTAAATAAGTTTTAAGTTATTTTACATTTTTAGGTTTTAAATTTTATAAATTTCAGTTTTTGTCCCTTTTTAGATTTCCTGTTGCGCGTTTTAGTTTAATTTTAATCGCGTTTCATTTGTTTTGTATATTTAAATTGTTCATTAGTATAAAAAAGCAAAATCAAAAATATCTGATTCATCAATCACTTTAATCCAAAGCTTTTCACAGTTTTCCATTCACACCTCGTTGGGAAACGACCCAGGTGATCACTTGCCTGGTTCACACTACACACGAGCATCCGGTTCTGAGACTGCATTTGTTTAATTATAAGTGTGTGTTTTGGGACGGATCAAATTTTGGCGCCGCTGCCGGGGAGGTGTGCTGCGACAGTTGTGTAAGTTTTAGCGATTAGTGATTCGAGATCCTTCTCCCAAGAAGTTCCTATTTCCCTAAAACAATATAAAATACCAAAAATATTTTCTTTTCTTTTCTATATATATTATTATTATTATTATCATATAAAAATTAAAAACCCAAAAACATTTTTCGTTTTCTTTAAATAAATAACAATAAAAAATTACCATCGAAAATCAAGACTGAGTACTACCTAACTGGGGGTACGGACATAATAAGTTCCCAAACCAAAGATTTAAAACTTGCCTCTGTATCGCTTGCGAATATCGGCTCACCTTTGATTGCTAAACAAACTAAAAAGGAGGTTTAAGGAAGTCTGACATTAAATTGTCGGACTGAAAGAAGCGGGTTTTTAAGGAGCATTTAATTACCCACCTTTGCTTCTCCGCCACTCTGTGCGTTTGTCAGTCAGAGAGCTACCGTACGCTTGTTGATTATTGGTTTAAGTTCACTTGTGTTTTGCTTCTGTCTTGTTTTAATTGGAAAATTTTGCTAAGTGCATGCGCACTCGTTCTTCTAGGTCATCAAGCCCTTTTCGTGAGCTTGGAAATATACCTCGAAGACGTCGGAGACGTTCTGCTCCATCAGTCGTACCCGAGTTACGGACTGATCCCGAAACCCCTGTCATTATGGCAGACGAACGCACAATGGCGGAAATGCTCCAGTCACCCACCGAGGGTTATGGAGATGCCATCGTTTTACCAGCCATCGATTCCGATCATTTTGAACTGAAAACACATTTGATTCAGCTCGTTTCTACCAACCAATTTCACGGGTTTGAACGAGAGGATCCTTATGCACACATTCGTTGGTTCAACAAACTGACATCTACAATCAATTACAAAAATGTGCCGCAAACAGTGATCAAATTGATGCTATTTCCATTCTCACTTGAGGGGGCAGCCCGAATTTGGCTGGATAAAGAACCCCCTCGATCCATTGAAACCTGGGAAGATCTCGTTAAGAAATTTGTAAATTATTTCTTCCCTCCATCAAAGACGACTAACCTAAAAAATGAAATTGCTGGATTTCGTCAAGGTTTTGATGAAAATTTCGGAGAGGCATGGGACAGATTTAAAGATCTCCTAAGAAAATGCCCACATCACGATTTCAATGTGTTACAACAGATAAATACGTTTTATAATGGGTTGACCCAAAACGATCAAGATGCACTCAATGCAGCCTCCGGTGGCAATATCTTGAATCGTAAACCTAGAGAGGTGGTCGAAATTTGTGAAAATAAATCAAAAGTTCCTATTTCTAGAAACAAAGTGAATGTTCCTGTCACTCCTACTGCTTCTTCTTCATCCGGTAACTCTTCAGAGTTAGCCTTCCTTACTGATTCAATGCGTTGTATGATGAAAGAAATGAAAGAATTAAAAAGTGAGATTCATAAACCGGAACAAATCAAAGCAATAAACAAAGTGTGTGAAACTTGTGGTGGCCCACATGCGTATTATGATTGTCAAGCAACCGATGCTTCTCTTTACCCAGCTCCCGTAGCTGCAGTAAACCCAAATCAATACCGTCCGCATGCTGAGACTCAGTACCGAGCACCGAATGCTATGGTCCCACCTGGTTTTCCACCCGTGCCAAATCATAATAATCAAAATCGCTTTGTTCAAAATCAGGGACAAAATTTCCACAATTCCCAAAATTTCAATCAAAACCGAGGTCAGAATCAGGGTAATTTTAACCAAAACCGTGGTCCAAATTTTAATCAAAACCAAGGTTCAAACCAAAATCAGACGTCCTCAGATGAGTTGCTTATGCAATTCATGAAAACCCAAGAGGAAACAAATAAGACACAACGTGAGACAAACCAGTTATTGGTTGCCCAATTAAACCAGATCAAAAAGTCTTTGACTGATATACCTTCTACCTCGGGAGGTCTCCCAAGTAACACTGTTATCAACCCTAGGGGTGAACTCAAAGCTGTCAGTACACGTAGTGGTAAATCTCATGTTGGATTCAAGGTGATAAAGGACCCGGTACTTCCCACTAACAATGGAAGTGCTAAATACGTCCAACCTTCGGTCATCCAACCTTCTGTCATCCAAAAATCTACACCCACAATTGCTCATCAACCGTCAAGAATCGATCCTACTCTTTCACGATTTACGGTTAAAAGTTTGTCAACCAAACTTAGTGAGCAAAGATCAGCCAGATATTATTCTGAAATGCTCAATGCTGTTCCTGTCAGTGTACTTGATGAAAGTGATGATGATGAAGATACCACTTTCGTCAAAGCTATCACCACTCGGAGTGGTGCTTCTTATGAGGGGCCTGCTGGCCCTATTCCTCCTCCGTTATTTGAAATGGAAAAAGAGACGGAGGATACAACGGACAAAGTGCAAATTCCAAGCCCACAAAGTACAGCACATGTCTATCCTCCGGTTGTCCCGAAAAAATCCAAACCAGGAGTTGTCTTTGAATCTGTTAAGACTCCTGAAGTGGTTGTCCCTAAATCCAAACCTCACATTCCTTACCCATCGCGCTTAAATGAGCAAAAGCTCCGTGAGAAGGCTAGTCAACAAAATGATAAATTCTATCAAATCTTTAAAGAATTACATTTTGACATAAGCTTTGCGGATGCTACCATTCTGATGCCCAAGTTTGCATCAGCAATCAAACACTTGTTAAGCAACAAGGAAAAACTGATTGAAATGGCTAAAACTCCAGTAAATGAGAACTGCTCAGCGGTTATCTTGAAAAAGCTTCCGGAGAAGCTTGGAGATCCTGGAAAGTTTCTATTACCATGTGTATTTCCGGGAATGGTTGAATGCTATGCCTTAGCAGATCTAGGTGCAAGCATCAACCTGATGCCTCATTCAGTATGGAAGAAACTTTCTCTTCCGGCTCTTACTCCTACCTGCATGACTCTTGAGCTTGCAGATCGAACCATAACTCATCCCTGCGGCATTGCCGAAGATGTATTTGTGAAAATAGGAAAGTTCCATTTTCCAGCTGACTTTGTGGTTGTTGACTTCGATGCAGACCAAAAAGTTCCTCTAATTCTTGGAAGAGGATTCCTAAAAACGGGCCATGCTCTTATTGATGTATTTAAGCATGAAATCACATTGCGTGTGGGTAACGAAGCTGTTACCTTTAACCATGATCAAACATCGAGGTACTCCTCAAATTTTGATTCTGCTTCGGTTAACCGAATCGATGTCATTGACATTGCTTCAAAAGAGTACTCTCAAGAAAATCTTGGTTATTTTCATAATTCTGTGAGTGGGAATCCCACCACATCTTCTCAACATATCATAGCCGACTCTTCCCCTTCTCTCACTTCGGTTGAGGGAAGTGATCCCTTTTGGGATGAAGTCGATGCTTTTCTCGCTGTAGATAGTTCACCTCCGCATGAGGTTGATGATAACTATCTTGATCCTGAGGGGGATATTCTTTTTCTAGAAAATTTGTTAAACGAAGATTCATTTTCCCCTCCTCCACCAAAACAACTTCATAAAAAGAAAATCAAATCAGTTGAGGAAACTGATAAATGTCCTGAGATCAAGTTTAAGGACTTGCCTCCTCCGCTTGCAATTCTTGAGGAGGAAGTTCTTGTCTTAATTGCTATTCAGATCTCTCTTCTTCCCTTCACCTACCCGGTGATTTCCCCTATCTTTCACTCATTCGGGAGTGAGGATATTACTTTTGATCCCGGCATTGTCCATCTAACATTGGTTTAAATGCCGGATTTCCTGGTCTCTTACTTCCCCATAAACTTTTAAATTGCTTTTTCTCCAAGGCTGTTCAGGAGCCCTTTATTACAGTTAACCGTTCACAAGCGGTTAGCTTGCGTGATAAACCTAACTGTTCGGGAGGAATCAACTCAATTCGGGGTCGAGTCAAGCTAGCGACTCGGTTATCAAAAACAGTAGCAAAATATGGGTTTTCACCCATGTCTCACACTAGTGTGGGGGAGATGCCCCACATGTTGTAAATATGTACAGTTAAAAAAAAAAAAAAAAAAAAAAAAAAAAAAAAAAAAAAAAAAAAAATAAAAGAGTGAATTTGCATGCCTTAACGGCTTAAATGCAAATTAAATAAAAATAAAATAAATAACTATATGAAATAAAAGGCTATTAGTATTTCCCTTTCACGTTCTAAGTGTTGGTTTAACAACCGGTTCTGTGAATATTGAGGGCAATATTCAGTTCTAAGTGTGGGGGGGAATTCTTGCGAATTTGACCAAATGTATCATCTAGTACCCCCATTTTAGCCAAAATTTTAAATTTTTTTTCTCACTTAGAACTCAAAAAATGGTTATCAGTCCGCCATGTCTAACCCACATAAGGATTGGCTAATCCGAGAGCAAACGGCTCTTGGTAAAGATATATCAAATCCGTTTATGGCTTGCAATTTGCCCAAAATTGTATGGTATTCGACTCACCATATCTTCATAAGTGAAGAGTTGGCTAGCCCGCAAGGTTATGGCTTGTGGTAAAGGCAGTGAAAATCCATGATTGGTAATCAGCTCACCAAAGATAATATTGATAATTTATCTAAGAGTTGGCTAGTCCAGAAGCAAACGGCTTTTGGTAAAGACAAATCAAAACCGTTGACAGCTTGTGGTTTGCTCAAAATCACTTGGTTATCATTGTACCAAAGTTCTTACTTGAACTGAAACAATTGGCAACTCCAGAAGTAATGGCTTTTGGTAAAGAGTCTTTCAAATCCATTAAATCTTCATAAAATATTGCTAGGGACTAGCAATAGTTTAGTGTGGGAGATTGATGAGTGTCTAAATACTCATCATTTTTACCTAATCTGAGCTGCCAAAACATCCAAAAACACTCAGAAATGCATCATAATACTGAAATTATCACAAAATTGTGTTTTATATGTTTCAGATGCAAAATGTTTAAAAACTGATGAAAAACGAACAAAGTTTGCATAATTGGCAGTTTCAATCCCTCAACTTTCAAAAGTTGTCAAAACTAGTCCCTGGTTATTCTAAAAACAGGAAAAGTCATCAAAGGTCCTTTAAGAATCATAAAATTACATAATAAGTCCTTTGGTGCAAAGTTTCATAAAATTACAAGTTTAGTCCCTGAACTTTGCAAATTGGCAAAAATGGTCCCTGGGTATTATAAAACTTGAAATTTCACAAAATACCCTTGTACTATGCATGAACTTACAAATTGGAACACTTTTGATAACTTTTGGGAATTTACAAAACAAGTCCCTTTAAAATCCAAATTTACATATTAGGTCCCTAAAGTTTTTAAAATGCTAAAAAAATACAACTTTGGTCCTTGTGTAATTGTTTTATGGCAGGTTTAATCCTTTGAAGATATTTTGGAAAGATGACAACTCAGCCCCTCAACAATTCAAAAATTACAAGTTTGGTCCCTATGATTATATAAACCTAAATCCGGATCTAAACCAAACCCAAAATAAATAAATAAACCAACCCAACCTTTTATTATATAAACCAAATCCAGTCCATCACCAACACAACCCAAGCCCAATCCTTATCCAAGCCCAATCCTTATCCAAGCCCAATCCCAACTCTGAGTTAAACTTGGTCAAACCAAGTTTGACCCGTCTTCCTAAACCACCCATCCCGCCAAACCATCCAGTCACCCCCCCCCCCCAGCTCACCAAAACCACTCACCACCTCATCCCCCCTCCTCCTACAAGTTACCTAACATTGCCAAATGCAATTAATGCATCTCTCCCACTCCCACTAGCTAATTCAGAGGATAATTCCACTTTCCTGATTTCTCGCCAAAATTAGAAGTGTACGAAGGAGATTAAATTGGAGCAATTGATTGGTGGGGATATGATCAGGATGTCGACAAAGGATTATCCCACTTAAATTATGTATATATAGATAGCAATGTAGCTGAAATAAAGCAAGTAGGTAAAAATAGCATAATTCGTATTTTTAATTTCCAGTAGTTTAAATTGTAATCCTAAGCTTCAATCAATCAATACAAAGTATCTTTAGTGTATTTATTGTTGTTTCTTTGATTATTATCATTAGTTGATAATTATACCAAATGTTCTGATTTTTAATTGTACTGAGAATTAGAAATTGGATAAGTAGTATACAAAACAACTTCTCAGTTGTTTTTAATAACTTATATAAGCTTAATATAGCTTATTGTAAGTGTATTGTAGTGAAATTCTGTTCTATTCAAAGATTTGGAAGAAAGTCAACCAAAGTCAACATAAGCTATTTCTGGGTGGATAAGCTAGTTCAGGAAGCTTTTCTGGGTTATCTAGCTTGTTTCTGACAAGCTAGATTGGTCCTTGGTTCCTTGTTCTCATTTCCATAGCAAATTCAGTTGTAAGCTTTTCTAAGTTTTTGCTTAATTTTCCATTTGACTGTTATAGTGCTTATCAGTAGCTTATTGTTGTTTTTATTTGCTTATTGTTAGTTCTTAATCATATTTCATTAGTAAAATCAGTATTAGATAGCTTGTTTCTTCATTTCACTTAAAAAACTCAAAAAGACCAAAAATAGTCAAAAGTAGCATAACTTAATCTAGTGCTTATTTTTCTGATATAAGTTGCTAATTATAGTCTAGATAAGTTAGTTCATAAGTAAAATCAAGACCCTTAGTTTAAAATTTTGATTTTCCTTTGAAAATTACCAAAACAGTCCCTAGAAGGGGTGTTTGGATTTAACTCAGTCAAAGGGGTAAAACCCATGTTACTGTAGATTGGCCATTTGGTCAACTTTGCACAAGCTTTTAGTAGTCCTTATAAGCTCTTTTCAAGGTCAAATCAGCCCTATAGCTAAGTTCAGCAGTCTTACTTGATCCTTGTGAATTTAAGACCCTAGTGAGCTCAAACAAGCTCATACTAGCCACAAGCTAGTTTGGTCCTTGTTCTTGGCTTTTCTGAGTCTCTTGTGACTCTATTAGAAGTAATCAAAAAGTGGTTCAAGTCTCCCTTGGTCTGTGCACACTTTTGCACAACACAAAAACCATCAGCAGACTCAGTTGTCTGAGTTGCTGATCTAGGCTTCAATTGGACACCAATTGGGTGATTTTTGATGGGGCTTTTATGTTTTCTAGATAGCTCATAAGCCTACCTAAGTTTTGCCCCCATAATATTGCATTTCAATAGCTTATTTCACCCTTTAATCTGGTCTACAATATTGCCTGATTTCTGAGTTTCTGTCTTGGAATTCCCAAACAGCCAAGTGCTTAGCTTGCTCAATTCTTGTGCTTATTTGCAATTTTCAGTTGTTTTAAGCTTATTATAGCATATTTAGCTTGTCCTGATCATTTGGTCAATTTTCCTGCTTATTTGCTTATTTTTGGGCTTATTGTAAACTGCTTATTAGCCCAAAAGTGCTTATCAGGCTTATTGTGCTTCCACTTTTATTTTTCTTATCTTTCTAATATTATTTTAGAATTATCTGTAAATTTTCATAATTTTCTGAATAGTTTTGATATTTTTAATCTTTTTAATTAGTTTCTAATAGTAATTAAATCATAATAAATAGAAAAATAATCAGAAAAATATAATTCCAATTTTCATAATTTTCTTTTGTTAATTTTAATCCAGGAAAAATATAAAAATACTTTTAGACCTTAAGAAAATCAAAAATAGAAATAAAGTGATAGCTTCTATTTAATAGAATTTATCTTTTTAAATTTTAATTAAGTAATTTTCATTTTTATAATTTTCTTAGTTTCTATTTACTTAGTAATATTTTTAGAAAAAGTTTAAGATTTTTCTTTGTCCATTTAGTATTTTTTTTTATAAATTTAAATAGTTTAATAAGTTATTAAATAATAAATAATTAATAATAAATAAATAAAAAGTGTAAAAAAATATAATTTAAGTTTTTAAATAAGTTTTAAGTTATTTTACATTTTTAGGTTTTAAATTTTATAAATTTCAGTTTTTGTCCCTTTTTAGATTTCCTGTTGCGCGTTTTAGTTTAATTTTAATCGCGTTACATTTGTTTTGTATATTTAAATTGTTCATTAGTATAAAAAAGCAAAATCAAAAATATCTGATTCATCAATCACTTTAATCCAAAGCTTTTCACAGTTTTCCATTCACACCTCGTTGGGAAACGACCCAGGTGATCACTTGCCTGGTTCACACTACACACGAGCATCCGGTTCTGAGACTGCATTTGTTTAATTATAAGTGTGTGTTTTGGGACGGATCAAATTTTGGCGCCGCTGCCGGGGAGGTGTGCTGCGACAGTTGTGTAAGTTTTAGCGATTAGTGATTCGAGATCCTTCTCCCAAGAAGTTCCTATTTCCCTAAAACAATATAAAATACCAAAATATTTTCTTTTCTTTTCTATATATATTATTATTATTATTATCATATAAAAATTAAAAACCCAAAAACATTTTTCGTTTTCTTTAAATAAATAACAATAAAAAATTACCATCGAAAATCAAGACTGAGTACTACCTAACTGGGGGTACGGACATAATAAGTTCCCAAACCAAAGATTTAAAACTTGCCTCTGTATCGCTTGCGAATATCGGCTCACCTTTGATTGCTAAACAAACTAAAAAGGAGGTTTAAGGAAGTCTGACATTAAATTGTCGGACTGAAAGAAGCGGGTTTTTAAGGAGCATTTAATTGCCCACCTTTGCTTCTCCGCCACTCTGTGCGTTTGTCAGTCAGAGAGCTACCGTACGCTTGTTGATTATTGGTTTAAGTTCACTTGTGTTTTGCTTGTGTCTTGTTTTAATTGGAAAATTTTGCTAAGTGCATGCGCACTCGTTCTTCTAGGTCATCAAGCCCTTTTTGTGAGCTTGGAAATATACCTCGAAGACGTCGGAGACGTTCTGCTCCATCAGTCGTACCCGAGTTACGGACTGATCCCGAAACCCCTGTCATTATGGCAGACGAACGCACAATGGCGGAAATGCTCCAGGCACCCACCGAGGGTTATGGAGATGCCATCGTTTTATCAGCCATCGATTCCGATCATTTTGAACTGAAAACACATTTGATTCAGCTCGTTTCTACCAACCAATTTCACGGGTTTGAACGAGAGGATCCTTATGCACACATTCGTTGGTTCAACAAACTGACATCTACAATCAATTACAAAAATGTGCCGCAAACAGTGATCAAATTGATGCTATTTCCATTCTCACTTGAGGGGGCAGCCCGAATTTGGCTGGATAAAGAACCCCCTCGATCCATTGAAACCTGGGAAGATCTCGTTAAGAAATTTGTAAATTATTTCTTCCCTCCATCAAAGACGACTAACCTAAAAAATGAAATTGCTGGATTTCGTCAAGGTTTTGATGAAAATTTCGGAGAGGCATGGGACAGATTTAAAGATCTCCTAAGAAAATGCCCACATCACGATTTCAATGTGTTACAACAGATAAATACGTTTTATAATGGGTTGACCCAAAACGATCAAGATGCACTCAATGCAGCCTCCGGTGGCAATATCTTGAATCGTAAACCTAGAGAGGTGGTCGAAATTTGTGAAAATAAATCAAAAGTTCCTATTTCTATAAACAAAGTGAATGTTCCTGTCACTCCTACTGCTTCTTCTTCATCCGGTAACTCTTCAGAGTTAGCCTTCCTTACTGATTCAATGCGTTGTATGATGAAAGAAATGAAAGAATTAAAAAGTGAGATTCATAAACCGGAACAAATCAAAGCAATAAACAAAGTGTGTGAAACTTGTGGTGGCCCACATGCGTATTATGATTGTCAAGCAACCGATGCTTCTCTTTACCCAGCTCCCGTAGCTGCAGTAAACCCAAATCAATACCGTCCGCATGCTGAGACTCAGTACCGAGCACCGAATGCTATGGTCCCACCTGGTTTTCCACCCGTGCCAAATCATAATAATCAAAATCGCTTTGTTCAAAATCAGGGACAAAATTTCCACAATTCCCAAAATTTCAATCAAAACCGAGGTCAGAATCAGGGTAATTTTAACCAAAACCGTGGTCCAAATTTTAATCAAAACCAAGGTTCAAACCAAAATCAGACGTCCTCAGATGAGTTGCTTATGCAATTCATGAAAACCCAAGAGGAAACAAATAAGACACAACGTGAGACAAACCAGTTATTGGTTGCCCAATTAAACCAGATCAAAAAGTCTTTGACTGATATACCTTCTACCTCGGGAGGTCTCCCAAGTAACACTGTTATCAACCCTAGGGGTGAACTCAAAGCTGTCAGTACACGTAGTGGTAAATCTCATGTTGGATTCAAGGTGATAAAGGACCCGGTACTTCCCACTAACAATGGAAGTGCTAAATACGTCCAACCTTCGGTCATCCAACCTTCTGTCATCCAAAAATCTACACCCACAATTGCTCATCAACCGTCAAGAATCGATCCTACTCTTTCACGATTTACGGTTAAAAGTTTGTCAACCAAACTTAGTGAGCAAAGATCAGCCAGATATTATTCCGAAATGCTCAATGCTGTTCCTGTCAGTGTACTTGATGAAAGTGATGATGATGAAGATACCACTTTCGTCAAAGCTATCACCACTCGGAGTGGTGCTTCTTATGAGGGGCCTGCTGGCCCTATTCCTCCTCCGTTATTTGAAATGGAAAAAGAGACGGAGGATACAACGGACAAAGTGCAAATTCCAAGCCCACAAAGTACAGCACATGTCTATCCTCCGGTTGTCCCGAAAAAATCCAAACCAGGAGTTGTCTTTGAATCTGTTAAGACTCCTGAAGTGGTTGTCCCTAAATCCAAACCTCACATTCCTTACCCATCGCGCTTAAATGAGCAAAAGCTCCGTGAGAAGGCTAGTCAACAAAATGATAAATTCTATCAAATCTTTAAAGAATTACATTTTGACATAAGCTTTGCGGATGCTACCATTCTGATGCCCAAGTTTGCATCAGCAATCAAACACTTGTTAAGCAACAAGGAAAAACTGATTGAAATGGCTAAAACTCCAGTAAATGAGAACTGCTCAGCGGTTATCTTGAAAAAGCTTCCGGAGAAGCTTGGAGATCCTGGAAAGTTTCTATTACCATGTGTATTTCCGGGAATGGTTGAATGCTATGCCTTAGCAGATCTAGGTGCAAGCATCAACCTGATGCCTCATTCAGTATGGAAGAAACTTTCTCTTCCGGCTCTTACTCCTACCTGCATGACTCTTGAGCTTGCAGATCGAACCATAACTCATCCCTGCGGCATTGCCGAAGATGTATTTGTGAAAATAGGAAAGTTCCATTTTCCAGCTGACTTTGTGGTTGTTGACTTCGATGCAGACCAAAAAGTTCCTCTAATTCTTGGAAGAGGATTCCTAAAAACGGGCCATGCTCTTATTGATGTATTTAAGCATGAAATCACATTGCGTGTGGGTAACGAAGCTGTTACCTTTAACCATGATCAAACATCGAGGTACTCCTCAAATTTTGATTCTGCTTCGGTTAACCGAATCGATGTCATTGACATTGCTTCAAAAGAGTACTCTCAAGAAAATCTTGGTTATTTTCATAATTCTGTGAGTGGGAATCCCACCACATCTTCTCAACATATCATAGCCGACTCTTCCCCTTCTCTCACTTCGGTTGAGGGAAGTGATCCCTTTTGGGATGAAGTCGATGCTTTTCTCGCTGTAGATAGTTCACCTCCGCATGAGGTTGATGATAACTATCTTGATCCTGAGGGGGATATTCTTTTTCTAGAAAATTTGTTAAACGAAGATTCATTTTCCCCTCCTCCACCAAAACAACTTCATAAAAAGAAAATCAAATCAGTTGAGGAAACTGATAAATGTCCTGAGATCAAGTTTAAGGACTTGCCTCCTCCGCTTGCAATTCTTGAGGAGGAAGTTCTTGTCTTAATTGCTATTCAGATCTCTCTTCTTCCCTTCACCTACCCGGTGATTTCCCCTATCTTTCACTCATTCGGGAGTGAGGATATTACTTTTGATCCCGGCATTGTCCATCTAACATTGGTTTAAATGCCGGATTTCCTGGTCTCTTACTTCCCCATAAACTTTTAAATTGCTTTTTCTCCAAGGCTGTTCAGGAGCCCTTTATTACAGTTAACCGTTCACAAGCGGTTAGCTTGCGTGATAAACCTAACTGTTCGGGAGGAATCAACTCAATTCAGGGTCGAGTCAAGCTAGCGACTCGGTTATCAAAAACAGTAGCAAAATATGGGTTTTCACCCATGTCTCACCCTAGTGTGGGGGAGATGCCCCACATGTTGTAAATATGTACAGTTAAAAAAAAAAAAAAAAAAAAAAAAAAAAAAAAAAAAAAAAAAAAGAGTGAATTTGCATGCCTTAACGGCTTAAATGCAAATTAAATAAAAATAAAATAAATAACTATATGAAATAAAAGGCTATTAGTATTTCCCTTTCACGTTATAAGTGTTGGTTTAACAACCGGTTCTGTGAATATTGAGGGCAATATTCAGTTCTAAGTGTGGGGGGGAATTCTTGCGAATTTGACCAAATGTATCATCTAGTACCCCCATTTTAGCCAAAATTTTAAAATTTTTTTCTCACTTAGAACTCAAAAAATGGTTATCAGTCCGCCATGTCTAACCCACATAAGGATTGGCTAATCCGAAAGCAAACGGCTCTTGGTAAAGATATATCAAATCCGTTTATGGCTTGCAATTTGCCCAAAATTGTATGGTATTCGACTCACCATATCTTCATAAGTGAAGAGTTGGCTAGCCCGCAAGGTTATGGCTTGTGGTAAAGGCAGTGAAAATCCATGATTGGTAATCAGCTCACCAAAGATAATATTGATAATTTATCTAAGAGTTGGCTAGTCCAGAAGCAAACGGCTTTTGGTAAAGACAAATCAAAACCGTTGACAGCTTGTGGTTTGCTCAAAATCACTTGGTTATCATTGTACCAAAGTTCTTACTTGAACTGAAACAATTGGCTACTCCAGAAGTAATGGCTTTTGGTAAAGAGTCTTTCAAATCCATTAAATCTTCATAAAATATTGCTAGGGGCTAGCAATAGTTTAGTGTGGGAGATTGATGAGTGTCTAAATACTCATCATTTTTACCTAATCTGAGCTGCCAAAACATCCAAAAACACTCAGAAATGCATCATAATACTGAAATTATCACAAAATTGTGTTTTATATGTTTCAGATGCAAAATGTTTAAAAACTGATGAAAAACGAACAAAGTTTGCATAATTGGCAGTTTCAGTCCCTCAACTTTCAAAAGTTGTCAAAACTAGTCCCTGGTTATTCTAAAAACAGGAAAAGTCATCAAAGGTCCTTTATGAATCATAAAATTACATAATAAGTCCTTTGGTGCAAAGTTTCATAAAATTACAAGTTTAGTCCCTGAACTTTGCAAATTAGCAAAAATGGTCCCTGGGTATTATAAAACTTGAAATTTCACAAAATACCCTTGTACTATGCATGAACTTACAAATTGGAACACTTTTGATAACTTTTGGGAATTTACAAAACAAGTCCCTTTAAAATCCAAATTTACATATTAGGTCCCTAAAGTTTTTAAAATGCTAAAAAAATACAACTTTGGTCCTTGTGTAATTGTTTTATGGCAGGTTTAATCCTTTGAAGATATTTTGGAAAGATGACAACTCAGCCCCTCAACAATTCAGAAATTACAAGTTTGGTCCCTATGATTATATAAACCTAAATCCGGATCTAAACCAAACCCAAAATAAATAAATAAACCAACCCAACCTTTTTATTATATAAACCAAATCCAGTCCATCACCAACACAACCCAAGCCCAATCCTTATCCAAGCCCAATCCTTATCCAAGCCCAATCCCAACTCTGAGTTAAACTTGGTCAAACCAAGTTTGACCCGTCTTCCTAAACCACCCATCCCGCCAAACCATCCAGTCACCCCCCCCAGCTCACCAAAACCACTCACCACCTCATTCCCCCTCCTCCTACAAGTTACCTAACACTTCCAAATGCAATTAATGCATCTCTCCCACTCCCACTAGCTAAATCAGAGGATAATTCCACTTTCCTGATTTCTCGCCAAAATTAGAAGTGTACGAAGGAGATTAAATTGGAGCAATTGATTGGTGGGGATATGATCAGGATGTCGACAAAGGATTATCCCACTTAAATTATGTATATATAGATAGCAATGTAGCTGAAATAAAGCAAGTAGGTAAAAATAGCATAATTCGTATTTTTAATTTCCAGTAGTTTAAATTGTAATCCCAAGCTTCAATCAATCAATACAAAGTATCTTTAGTGTATTTATTGTTGTTTCTTTGATTATTATCATTAGTTGATAATTATACCAAATGTTCTGATTTTTAATTGTACTGAGAATTAGAAATTGGATAAGTAGTATACAAAACAACTTCTCAGTTGTTTTTAATAACTTATATAAGCTTAATATAGCTTATTGTAAGTGTATTGTAGTGAAATTCTGTTCTATTCAAAGATTTGGAAGAAAGTCAACCAAAGTCAACATAAGCTATTTCTGGGTGGATAAGCTAGTTCAGGAAGCTTTTCTGGGTTATCTAGCTTGTTTCTGACAAGCTAGATTGGTCCTTGGTTCCTTGTTCTCATTTCCATAGCAAATTCAGTTGTAAGCTTTTCTAAGTTTTTGCTTAATTTTCCATTTGACTGTTATAGTGCTTATCAGTAGCTTATTGTTGTTTTTATTTGCTTATTGTTAGTTCTTAATCATATTTCATTAGTAAAATCAGTATTAGATAGCTTGTTTCTTCATTTCACTTAAAAAACTCAAAAAGACCAAAAATAGTCAAAAGTAGCATAACTTAATCTAGTGCTTATTTTTCTGATATAAGTTGCTAATTATAGTCTAGATAAGTTAGTTCATAAGTAAAATCAAGACCCTTAGTTTAAAATTTTGATTTTCCTTTGAAAATTACCAAAACAGTCCCTAGAAGGGGTGTTTGGATTTAACTCAGTCAAAGGGGTAAAACCCATGTTACTGTAGATTGGCCATTTGGTCAACTTTGCACAAGCTTTTAGTAGTCCTTATAAGCTCTTTTCAAGGTCAAATCAGCCCTATAGCTAAGTTCAGCAGTCTTACTTGATCCTTGTGAATTTAAGACCCTAGTGAGCTCAAACAAGCTCATACTAGCCACAAGCTAGTTTGGTCCTTGTTCTTGGCTTTTCTGAGTCTCTTGTGACTCTATTAGAAGTAATCAAAAAGTGGTTCAAGTCTCCCTTGGTCTGTGCACACTTTTGCACAACACAAAAACCATCAGCAGACTCAGTTGTCTGAGTTGCTGATCTAGGCTTCAATTGGACACCAATTGGGTGATTTTTGATGGGGCTTTTATGTTTTCTAGATAGCTCATAAGCCTACCTAAGTTTTGCCCCCATAATATTGCATTTCAATAGCTTATTTCACCCTTTAATCTGGTCTACAATATTGCCTGATTTCTGAGTTTCTGTCTTGGAATTCCCAAACAGCCAAGTGCTTAGCTTGCTCAATTCTTGTGCTTATTTGCAATTTTCAGTTGTTTTAAGCTTATTATAGCATATTTAGCTTGTCCTGATCATTTGGTCAATTTTCCTGCTTATTTGCTTATTTTTGGGCTTATTGTAAACTGCTTATTAGCCCAAAAGTGCTTATCAGGCTTATTGTGCTTCCACTTTTATTTTTCTTATCTTTCTAATATTATTTTAGAATTATCTGTAAATTTTCATAATTTTCTGAATAGTTTTGATATTTTTAATCTTTTTAATTAGTTTCTAATAGTAATTAAATCATAATAAATAGAAAAATAATCAGAAAAATATAATTCCAATTTTCATAATTTTCTTTTGTTAATTTTAATCCAGGAAAAATATAAAAATACTTTTAGACCTTAAGAAAATCAAAAATAGAAATAAAGTGATAGCTTCTATTTAATAGAATTTATCTTTTTAAATTTTAATTAAGTAATTTTCATTTTTATAATTTTCTTAGTTTCTATTTACTTAGTAATATTTTTAGAAAAAGTTTTAGATTTTTCTTTGTCCATTTAGTATTTTTTTTATAAATTTAAATAGTTTAATAAGTTATTAAATAATAAATAATTAATAATAAATAAATAAAAAGTGTAAAAAAATATAATTTAAGTTTTTAAATAAGTTTTAAGTTATTTTACATTTTTAGGTTTTAAATTTTATAAATTTCAGTTTTTGTCCCTTTTTAGATTTCCTGTTGCGCGTTTTAGTTTAATTTTAATCGCGTTTCATTTGTTTTGTATATTTAAATTGTTCATTAGTATAAAAAAGCAAAATCAAAAATATCTGATTCATCAATCACTTTAATCCAAAGCTTTTCACAGTTTTCCATTCACACCTCGTTGGGAAACGACCCAGGTGATCACTTGCCTGGTTCACACTACACACGAGCATCCAAAACCTCTATTCTTGCTATCTTGCTGCCTTGGCCTTCTACATTCTCTTGAGAAGTGCCCCATCGTGTGGCAGTTATAGCACTCTATCTTTGACTTATCAAAACCAGCAGCATCAGTGTTGCTGATTATGAGCTTCTTCCCCGTCCTTTGATAGAACTTCTTGGCTCTCATGCTAAGAAGAGAAATTTGCCATTTTAGATCCATTTCCTCCAGATCGTCATCATTGATCTCTTGAAGGTCTTCATAGGTGAGCATGGACCCATTATTTTGACTTGTAAGAAATGCACAACAAGTCTTTTCATCCAAAATACCCATGGTACTACTTGATGAACTAGCAGCACCAACATCATCAACAACTTTCACCTCTTCACTTGATTTTGAGGTACTAGGAGTTGACATAAATGCCTTGTTCCCAGTATTAGAACTAGTACCTCCATTCTTCTTCAAATCTTGCTCCACAATCTTGAAGTTGCTATACAAGTCCATCAGTTCCATGGTGTCTAGGTCTGGCTTGTTCTTCCAGACAACAACATGCATAGCCCACTCTTCTGGTAAGCTTCTCAGAAATTTTGAGTTCAAATCTTCTTGAGGCATTTCAATCCCAAGAATAGCAAGTTGGCTCACAATATTCTGAAGCCTATTAAACATATGGTCAAGAGATTCATTGTATGTAGAGGAGAAGTTTTCAAACTGCTGCTTGAGCAATGTCTTGTGGGTTTTCTTGGTGGCTTCATTTCCACCATATCTGGCAATAATAGCTTCAAATAATGACTTGGCATCTTTGAACTTGCTGAAGTTTAGAAGTTGATCATTGGGAATGGTCATCATCAGCATGCTTCTTGCCTTCAAGTCATTTTTCTTCTTTATTCTTTCTTCTGCAGATGTTGGCTTTGTCTGCAGAGTTGACACCACTTTTCCGTCCACTGTTGATGTAGTGGTGGTAGGCTGGTAAGAGTCTCCATCTTCAATGATTTCCCAAAGTGCATAATCTTGCACTTGGAAATATTGCTCTATCCTCAGCCTCCACACCTCAAACTCATTCTGTTTGAGCATGGGAATCTTCGCAGCAACATTTGTCTGAATAGATTCAACGTCCATTTCTTCTTCTTCTTCTAAATCAAATATCAGCCTGTTCTCTGATACCACTTGTTAGGATTCGACACACGGTTAAGGTGGTTAAACCTTTTGTACTTTGTGTGTATGATATATTGAGTTTATATGATTAAGAATGCGGAATCTACTTAATCACACTTAGAAGGTTATTTATGTTATGGAAATGGAACAGTTGTGTTTGTTATAAGACAATGAACAATGAAAGATTATCACCAAACGATTCAATATTATTAAGATAATAATACGAGTGATCTTGAGTTATCACTAGGGTTACAACCTTGAATCTTAAGTTTTTCTTACTTGTGATATTTTTGTGTTTGTTCTTGTTCTAACAGTTATGAAAATTCTAAGTATTTTTTTTTAACAACACATAATATCTAGTCTAAGATCTTCTTTTATAGTCCAAGAAGATCTTTACAATATTGCTTAAAGTCTTGATAAACTACTTGCTTTGATATCTTGAGTGTGTCAATACATAAGATACAACATGTATCTGAGTACACAACTTGTTAACTAAGCACACGGGGTAAGATATTATCTACCGTATATTGTTGACTAAAATACACATAATATCTTTTCATACTTATCCACTCAGCAGCAGAATGTACTTTAGCAGCAGCAATGTTAACGCTAGCAGCAGAATCCTTCAGCAGTAGAATGTTAAGCCTAGCAGCAGAATCATTTATCGCTAGCAGCAGAATCAAATGTTCTAGCAACAGGAACAAACATTACCAGCAGGAACCAAAAACTCTAGCAGCAGAATCATACTTAGAGTATTTCTTTGAATAGAACCCGATATTAAACTTCTTGAATATTTAATTCCCAACAATTTACAATGCCTTTGCAGTGGAAACTTTATTCAAATGCGTTACAATTAAACTAAACTGTATGAACTCACCAACCTTTGGTTGACACTTTTTAGCATGTTTATCTCAGGTTAATAAGGCGATAGTGGATGCATGGATCTTAGAGTCATTTGCATACTTTGGAGACTTATGCCTTTATCTTTTACCATTCGTTACATCTTGAAAACTTTTATGTAACCTTTTACTTTGGGAAACTCTTGTATCAACTCTGATTTAAATAATTCGAATGTTAACATTTTAAAACGTCTCATGATTTCTATACCTTGTTCTATATTATGAAGTAACACCCCATTGGCACTATCGTTCCGCTGCAGTAACTTGGGGGTGTTACAAGTCGGCTGCTGCAACATCTGTTTCTGAAATATGAGAGGTTAAGTTGGTACTGGTTTGTGATAAGTGAGCAGATGGATGTGCATACGAAGTTATTTAAAGGTGAAGAATTGGCTGACAGTATGATTGTAGGAATAAAAGTCAAATTTGGATCTTAGATAGAATGGTGTTTTAGTGTTTGGTTATAAAATGAATAGTATAGTTAGAAGAATCTTATATTGACATATACAATAGAGAGTTTTCTATCAATAAAGCATGAAAAATAAGTTTCCCTAAGATAGGAGTGTCATCATTCACGTTTGGAACCTTGGCATTGCACCTCTTATATTTGTGTCTTATGGTGCACTACTTTAGAATTGTTTGGTTTCCTTTCTAGGCTGGTCAAGCTAGTTTGAGATATGCTTTTTGTAATGGCACATATATCTTTGCATGTCCATATGTCATACATAACTTCCCCTAACCTATGATAAATAAGGATAGTCGTCAAAAACATATCCTCCCATGGTTCTTCATATATAAAATCTAGCCATTTCTACATTACTTCTCCTACACACGCCATGTACGCTCTCTTAAAATGTCAAAATCGACACTTTCCTATTCATGAATGTAACCTACAAGAATAACTTTCATGATCTACAATCTCCACTTCAACTTACAACAGCTAGCGAGGATGTTTGTTTCAGAAATATCTATTATTCCGTCTATTCGCCAAACCAAAATAGCATCCATAACAACGACTTATCGAATCATAACTAACTATTGTTCATTCCAGTATACTCAGTAAACGCTAATTCAGTGTAGTATAAACTATATAACAATATAATATATCGCACTATGATCAGATCTCGAACTCGATATAAAAATGTACATCATAAAATAACTAACCTGTAGGAAACATCTGGTTGATGTAATCCAAAGTGTTCACCTTCTCCATTACACTTTAAATTCAGTTTATAACAAAAAATGCATGATCACACAAAAACATTCAGTACTCAATAAACTAATCATTTAATCAGACATTAATTGAGAGATCGAAGTTTTACCTAATTTTGGCTGAGATGCGTGTAAATAATTCGAATTGAATGGGTTGATATCTTCGAATATGATATGGGTCATAAGTGTAAGTCAAACAAGAAAAGTCAACAAAAGTCAAACAAAGCACAAGAACTGAATCAACAGCTTTTCTCGCCAAACCAATTCCATTTCATTGTATATAATCTCAATTAGTGTTCATTTACAGTAGCTTGTCAATTTGTATATAATCCTGTAACAAAATTACAATCATTCAATGAAATCGTCCAATTAATTCGAAATTCGTTCCTTCTTTTGAATTTCCTATTAATAGGATAGATCGTTCTTCAATTCGTTCGCTGAATCCTGAAAAGATCATATAAGATAATATACGTATGTCAAAGACACAAAGACATATTGTGGTCTAATAGAGCTCTAAAAGATTGTTGCACTAAGATTCCAGTATATGGCTGGCCATTTAGTGTTTGTCATTTGTAAATCAGCTGTAAACTTGATTTCATCACATATAGTTAGTCAATCAGAGTTTGAATATTTATGTAACACCCCAAAATCTGAATTAGCGGAAGCATACATGTTTGGGTGCTACTAAATTGGTATCACAACACAAAGTATAAAGAATGGTTTTACCTCAACCATTTAAAATAGATTTCATATTCAAAAGTGATTTGTTTATAACATTTCAAAAATGGTGCGGAAATATAAGCCCATAAAAGATTTCAAGTGGTCCCAAATATATCAGAGTCTTCTATGACCATGCCATGCCATGCCAAAAGCCTCCAATAGCGAGCTATCGCTTTATACCTGAAAATACATGCTAAAAAGTGTCAACACGAGGTTGGTGAGTTCATAGGTTTATGATAAAGCAGTAAAGATACCATGAGTTCAATAAGAGTTTTGTGACCATTGTGTCGCTCACAATGTCCTAAAAATAGTGTTTACCTTCAAGTAAAGTTTGTGATGTGGACCAAGTGTAGGGTATGTAACCCAAAATAAAATAGTTTATTACGCTAGCTCTAAGTTCATGTAACCGAAGCTATAACAGTGTGCATGCTCTAGAAGCACGTTAAATATCAGTGGCCCAGCAAGTGTGTATCCCAGACACTTGTAGTTTCGACATGGTATACGTTCGTTTGCCTATCCGGTCAACCCGAACGGGGACGTTACTCCCAATAGATCTATTTATAACATTCGCGCTTCCCAGCAGGAATTGACGGTTCATGAGTTGGGCAAATTTGGGACATAATAGTGCTTAGGCTAATCCGCGTAATAGTTTGATAACAACAGTGTTGGTCCATAAAATAGTTTTGCATGTTTCTCACCCCGTTTGTAAAAACAAATGTAAATAGAGTGGGGCTATATATCAGTCTATCACATATCGCTTTCAAGTAACCAATTCAAAAAATTCAGCTCAACAGTCAGATATTGAGTAAACAGTTCTCATATTCCAAATAAACAGTCATTGAGTTTAGTTAAAACGAGCATGTATTCTCCCCCAGAAACAGTTTAAAAATCAGTAAAAGTAGGGGCCATGAACTCACCTTGGCTTGCAGCAACGCAAAATATCATAGTGGTCACAACTGGCATCAAGAGCAGAACATAACGATATCGAGGGTACAGGCACAACGGTGCCGGATAGGCACAACGTAATATGTGCCGGATCGGCACAACCTAACACACACACACACACACACACATACACACACACACACACACACACACACACACACACACACACATATATATATATATATATATATATATATATATATATATATATATATATATATATATATATAGTTATCTCAGAATATGTCTCGAAGACAAAGAGTTTTGAAAAGACAATCGTCTTAGTTTTCGTGGATTACTCGAATCAAAGTTTGTAAAAAGTTTAGTGTTTAACGTTTCGTGTGGTGGTAAGACAGCATAGACTCAAGAATACTCACGCCGAATAGGAACTGAAAATCGACACAGTCGAGACAAGTGTGGACGAGAACTTGAGTCAAGAAAGAAATGACAGATGAAGTCAAGGAAAAATAGTGGCAAAGGAAAATGTCAACAAAATGAGTCAATTAATACGTTTTCGGTTGTTGCCCAAAAATCCCGAATAGTTTGGAAAAACATACGTGTTTCATATATAAAGGTAAGTTTGAATTTACAATTCAAATTTCAAAAGTTTTTCAATATCAAAGTGTGCTTCTTGCCATTCGACGAATTTAAAATAAAGGAGTTATCGCACATAAAGTTTAAGTGTAGCAATTTTACAAAATTTCGCCATGACCCGCTCGTTTATAAAACGTTCCAAGTCGAAAGACTTTATTATGAATTCGTTTTTCTCAAGTCAATTAAATAGGTAACCACATAATACAAGTCCGATAATTGTCACAATTGTCCAAGTAATGTCAATATGATATAAGTCTAAGTGATCCAATTTACTTGTGAGTATTATTTCCATTGGTTGCTTGACTTTCACTGTCGGGATTAATTTTTCAAAAGCTGCTACTTACTTTAAAATGAAAATGGATTTTTAAATAGCAAACAACATTGCATATTAGGCAACTTACTTTATGGTAGCATGCACCTTCACTACAATTGGCTACATGATATAACTGAAGATAATAACTCAATTTATCTCTATTAAAGAACTCAAACAATTCAATTTTTCTTCAAATCTTTGTGAAATGCCGACATACTGAACAAGTTAAACTCATTAGTGACTCAACCTTTAAGTTAATTATCATTGGTTAAGGTTTCTGATATTGTATAGTCTTACGTACCGATTAAAGGGGACTCGACACCGAGACAACATACGCGCCTCAAATAAACAGTGATCAAATGGACACCTTACAGGTTGGAAATAAGCAGGAACAATGAGTTCGACTAAGCACACATATGAAAACCAAAGAAAACATAAGTAAAATGCACCCTTGTGCTTTTGAGCAACCGAACCAAACCAACACCCCTGGTGTTGTTTGTTGAGTCGAGACACAAGGCAAGACCACCCTCAAAATCCGTCTATCGATGTCGTGATTGAACGACCCAAGATAAATTCAAGAAGTTTATTGTTTAGCGATTAATCCACAAGAACAGAAAATACGCTGGGGACGAGCACCCTCGTGGGTGTCCCTTTTCTGTGAACCGTACGAAAAGAAACACCAAACTAACCACCCTCTTGGGTGGTTTTTGGCGAACCGAGACCAACAACCACAACTCTATACGAGTTCTACATTAATTGGACAGAGCAAAAATAAACCACAACGAATTCAACCAACATAAACCAAGCAGATCAAATCTCAGATCCGAGACACAACTCAATTAGATAAACTACTTAAATCCAAAACATGAGAGTAACGGGTCTCGACCCGAATCACAACGTACCACTAGAACGATTTTAAACATACACATGATTAAAGAATAAAACCAACGCGAGACCCCACAACATTAACACACAAACACTTTTTGTTAATCTTTTACCACACGAAACAATGTCAAAAATGTTTCTAATCTTGTTTGTATCCACGAAATTTATAGATCGATTAACAACCAATTTACAACTTGAACAAATCAAAACTGCAAGTTTTATTAACAGCTAATATCAAAATTTACAAACTAGAGGAAGATTAAGAAAAACCCTTACAAATTACGGATGTCGTTTGAAGAGATGATTACAACAAGAGACTCTTGGATACGAATTGATCCGAAACCAAGCAGGAACCCACCACCAAATCTTCGAACCGAAGTCTTGAGATAAAGTTTTTGTGATGTTTTGAGTGTGTGTGAAGAGTGGGGGGTGTCCCTGTGGCTCGAATCAATTAAAAATATAAAAGAAATAGAGTAAATTACATGGATGGTCCTTGTGGTTGGCGTTGACTTTCACGGATGGTCCTTTGACTTTTTTTTTTGCACTCACAGTCCCTAACTCGGAAACTACTAACACATATGGTCCCTTGACCAAACGGACGTTTGGTCAAAGCGTTAAGTCTGTTAATAGTGAGGGTATTTTCGTCATTTACTGTAGCATCTCTCTCCCAACTATATATATATCACCATTCTAGTAATTCTTTGACTCTTAATGCAAATTTTTATGCTTATTTGATATCAAAAGTAACTACTGTATTTTTATTGGATACTATTTTGTTGTCTTAACATCTGATCACATTGAACAAGTGACTCTTGAATCAAAGGATCAGTTAGTCGAAAACCAAGAGGTAGATGCATTTTTTTTTTATTATTATTTTTTTTAATATTAAATGGTGGTTCGAATGTTATGGTTTGAGATGATATTGTTATTTGTTATAGGATTAATGGAACTTCTTGATTTGTTTTTTGTTATATGATATTGTTATTTGTTTTTTGTGTGTTTGACTAGTGGTGGGTTTAAGGTGGTGACGGGTTTATATGATGGGGAATGTGATATGAAGATGATGATATGAAGAATTGAAGATGAAGATGATGATGTTGAAGAATTGAAGATGATGATGTTGAAGGTGTACATAGTTTGACTTTCAATGGCAGAAATATATTTTTTGATGCAGACCCACAGCTCTTGCTTCTATTAGTTTGTTTGACTATTAATTAGTTCTGCAACAAGAAGTTACTTCTATTAGTTTGTTTGACTATTAAGGTCAAAAGAGCCATTTTAAGAACTCTAAATTAATATGGATTATTTTGTATTTAGTGAATGATAATGTAACATGTAGACTCTGCATTGTTTTTCTTAAATGAAAATAACAAAGTTCTCGACTTTCTTAATAAAATCATGGTAAGTTAGTGATTAGCGAAATCACTCATTTGACCAAAAAAGTCAAATTTGATGTATATTTCTTCATAGAACATTGACTTCATAGAACAAACCAATGCATCATACTACATAGAAAGAAAGAATAAAAAATCTACTTTCGATTATCATAATGTTTCCTGGTAAAAACAATTATGGTTGAATTAATAGCATGAACATCATACAAATTCACCAAACAAGCTGAAAAAATCAACACTAATTTAGCTGGCATTTCATATGATCAATCTCTTCAAATATTGTCACAAATCACAATTTCAAGAACATAGAATTCTAATCATTGATCCCAATGCCTACTAATGACCACAACAGAAGATCTAAGAGCCAAAGGATCACCACCAACAAACAAAACCAAGAATGTGATCAACCTCAGAACCACTTTAAACCCCATTAACCAGCACAAACAAGACAAGCTTCAATACTTGATCACCCAACAACCAAACGTGCACTAACTCAATCGTTTAATTAAAATCAATAGCTTCATTCTTGATCTAGTATTAATTAAAATCAATATGATACAACCTCAACTGATGGCCACCCACTCTCGCAAATCCCACTTGGGTCATAAACATATGAGAAGTATGGGTAAGCCGTGACCAATAGAGGGAAACACCTTCACTATTAATTGTTTGTTGCATCTTTCAACCCTATACCCAATATAACTCGGCAAATCAAACAAAGATCCGAAACACCAACTTGAGCGCTTAAGCATATACATTTAAAAAAGACAAAAGTATCTGTAGAACAAAGAATCTTACTTATCCACATATAACCCCATCATCGCCACTTGTGATCAATGTAAACGCTGCTCCAAATGCTAGGTAATATAATGTTTGCGATCATGTTTGACACGCTAAAGTGTGTCTGGTCATCCCACATCAATAAATCCAAGATCGCAGCCACAAGGACAATCCACCATTATCATCATCATCCACATACACACACATCTGATGATGGCCGATGGTGGTGATTATCTAGTATGGTGGTGGTGGGTTTTGGAGACGGCGGCGGCGAAAACACAATTTAAATCTGACAAAACACAATTTAACCCATCATCACTTAAATCAAACTCATACCAGCAGAAGAGGGTTAGGTGATGGCGTGTGCGTTGTTGTGGTGGTGGTTATAGAGATACCGGCTGCGATCTTGGGTGGTTGGAGTGGACCGGCGACTGCCATGGATGGGGGGATGATTTTATATGGTGGATGAGATAAAAGGTGTGATGAGGAGATAATTTTATATGATGAGTTAGGGTTAGATGATTATATAGAGTAAAAAAGAATGTGTGGTGTTTAAGGGTGGAGTAAAAACACATATGGATAAAGGAGAAGACTGCAAGTGGGTAATATATAAATGGACTAAACTACCCTCACATGTTAAGCACATGTCAAGAGTTAACGCTTTGACCAAACGTCCGTTTGGTCAAGGGACCATATGTGTTAGTAGTTTCCGAGTTAGGGACTGTGAGTGCAAAAAAAAAAGTCAAGGGACTATACGTGAAAGTCAACGCCAACCACAAGGACCATCCGTGTAATTTACTCGAATCAATTAAAAAGATTGAAAAGAAAACGGGTTTGACTCATCTTTCCATCATCACCCTCATCTCCATCATCCTTATTACCAGTCGATCTATAGCCGAAAAGGGTATGCCATCACCCTCATCTCCATCATCACTTGGCTCGATGTGTTGACCTTATAGAACTCGACAAAGAGGACACAGACGCTCCCTTTGGACTTAAAGAAGAGGATAAAACTTGATCTTGTTTTACTTATGGCGTCACCCTTTGGCTGGTTATGGATCTGAGAAGAAAAGGTTGAGGAGGTGACGATTTTTGTTGATCAGGGAAGTCAGAAAGAACAGCAGAGGAGTGGGGGAGGAGAGAGTGTCGTGGGTTTTATCCTTCCCTTTTTTCCTTTTTTTTTTTTTTTTTAATATGTATAATATAATGGATATATTTGTTTTTATATAGTTATAGTGTGAGTGGGTAGGTTGTATGGATGATAAGATTTATTTTTAGGTGTGTATTAAGTGTTTCTCGTGTCCTGTTGAATCCCGGTGTGTCAAAAGTAAATGTGATACATCGGTCTGGTAAATCTGAAAATAAAAATATATTTCTGTGAACGTTTTTATAAAAATGGTATAAAAAGAAAGTTGTTGATTTCGGAAATAAAATTTAAGCCGTCACTAACGTGGTGTCGGTACGCGTGTGGTGTCGTGTTTTTCAGAAAAGCGCGATGATTTATCGGTTTTGTAAATAAGTTACCAGTAGGTGTCAGGAAGGTTGGAGGGCTACTGTATGCTACGGCATACGAGATAACTTCCCGAAATAGTCAAATAGGCTCAGAAATGCTCAAATAAATTGTCAAATAATACTAAGTTTATTTTTATCATTAAAATAATGGTTGGAAAATTACGGGTGGTAACAATTTATAATGTTATTGAGGCTATCGTTAACTGAGACACGATAGACTTGATAGTCAGTACCTCTTCACCACGAAAGGGGTTCCTAGGATCATTTATGACTTTATAATCATATGAGTTTCGAGCATGTTGTGTCTACTCAAAACATCGGTAATGTAAAAGGGTTTACATTTTGCATTAAAAAATTGGCACAATCAGACATTAAGGTGTCAGAAGTATCCCAAGGAAATACATGTTTCTGACAATCAGACACTTGTAGGTTGCATGAGCTTAGCACACGCAAATTCATCTTTCGGATACACTTGTTGGGAGAACATTGGAAACTTAATAACTGAATGATTCTGTGTAAAGATATACTCCGTATTAAATAAGAATAGGGTTGTTGGGAATGTCTAACAAACATTCCAAAAGGGTTGCCAACTTGGAAAGCTTAAAAAACCTAGCTAAGTTGAGATGAATCACTCAGAACTATACCCGGAAAGCCAGTTTTGTTGCAACGTGTAAGAACATCAAGCTAGGTAAGGCCATTTGAAAGACAGTTAGCCCTCATTTGTTTCTACAATGAGCATAATTCAGGAAAGGTCATACCACGACTGTGGAGCTCAGACAACCATGATGAAGCATTTTTGGCCAAGAATGCAAGAAAGTGAAAGAATTCAAAATAATAAACAAAAATAGGCATAGTACATTAGACGAAACTCATGCTTCGTCAACTTGGTAAAAGAATTATGTAGGCTTTTTAAACAGCAAGCCACCAAATATAGCAAGAAAATGACATATAACAGAGTGTCTAGTTGGTGGGCTCACTATTAAATACATGTTTCTGACAATCAAACACTCGTGTCGGGTTCAGGTCAGTTTTAGTGTCGTGTCGAGAATTGTCACCTCTAGTAATGGTGGCTCACTATTACAGTAAATAAGAAAGAGTGTCTAGTTGGCAGCGAGTCATAATAGTTAAATGATCACTTTATCCTTATTTGCATACTTAAAGTGATGAATACCCTCAGGTAGCATGACTTAGGGTGTGTTTGGTATACAGCTTTTGAGAGCATTTTAGAGCAATTAGCATTTAGCATTTAACATTATTATTAAAAAGCTCGTTTGGTAAAAAGCATATAGCATTTATAAAATTACAAAAACGCTCATTTCTTTATGCTTTTTAAATAAGTATTTAGCATTTAACATTACGTTATTTTACACCTTAAAATTATAGCTACAACTATTCTACCAAACACTTTTATAAATTAAACCTGTTACTGCTAACTACTACTGCTCGTTTCAACAAACACACCCTTAATGAGCGTCAGTTTCAGCTGTTAGAGGGAGTTTGACAGTTGAGGACCATCAATAACTTTTTTGGGTCAAAGGAGGAACATATTGTGTCCACAAGAACGAACGATGATAAAAATAAAAAAGTGTTTTGAGGAAAAACAACATATCAAAAGGATAACTTATTCATGTGAATACAATTGAGAAGTTGCGTAACCAAGGCAGGCAACCCACCCACGTGAACTAACATTTGAACCTACCTGCTTACAACAACACTTGAAAAGTTGAACCTACACGCTTGAAATGAACTCAGCTTTGAACTCTTATAAAGTGACCTTTACTTTTATGAAGCCACTATTTTGAACCTGGACCTTTCGTCGCGTTCTTGAAATATTTCATTTCATTTCATTCGTTCGTCTTTGTTCTGGAGACACACTTTTTATTTCAATCAATCAATCTAGGGCATCAAATTTTACATCTTAAATCAATCCACAAAGGTAATAAATAATATTTCTTCATTTATCATAAATCTGTATCTCTCATCGCAATCGATTCATTTATCTACATATTAATAAAAGTTTTGCACATTTTTTTAGGTTCAATTTGCTAACTTTATAAAAATCACGCTATTTTATTTTTGTTCATAACTTTTATCTCCAGGACCTGTTAATGTGGTGGACTGGTAGTTGAGATTGAACCTACATAGGGGGTGTTTGTTTAAGCTTATTTGGCCGCCTTATGAGCTTATCAACTTAGTTCATAAGCTATAATTGGGATAAGCTCATGAGCCCCCAAAATAACAGCTTATGAGGTTTTCAAAAGTTTAATAAGCTCATAAGCCAGCCAAATAAGCTTAAACAAACACCTTGATAAAGATATTGAGGATATTAGTTAAATGATTTGGAATTGTATGTGATATAAACGAGGTTGAAGTGTGGTTTTTGTAGTAGAGCGGAAACTGCGTGTGTGTGCAATATGGTAAGGGTTGGATTGTTGAGTTTATAGAGGCAAGATGTGTTTGTATTTTATTAAGGTTGCAGGGTTGTGTTAATTAGCGTTTTAAGCTGGATTTTTAGGTAAGGATAATATGGATTAGAACTAGGGATATGTGAAATGAGGTCAGGGTAAAATCAGAAACAAGTGAAAACTTTTTTGCCATTTGCGAATGTTTTGTCGAATTTTGCTTAGAGATAGCTGATATTATGGAACTAAGTTTAAATTTATACATGGTCTTTAGGACATTGGAACGGGGAGTTTTGTCACCCACAAACAGATTTAAATGTTTTTTTATTTATGTTAGTCAAGCTGAACCCCCCAACTAGGTAGGAATGACAACTATAGCGCTGTTTGTGGACAACACTAGAAGTGAGTAATTACAGTAGTACTTGGAATGACGAGCTTAATAGTTTATACTATGGTGTTGTTTGCAATGTGAATGACATGATCTGAATGGTACTTTTTGTATTAGAGCGTAAAGTAGGTGTCTAAATGGTTAAGGGTCGGAATGATGAGTTTCAAGGAGCAATATATGTATGCTATAGTATTGGTATTGCGGAAGTGTTATCATGAGTGTTTTTAAGATGGAATTTAGGTAACGGTTATTTGGAGAAGGAATGAGGATATGTGAAATAACTCAATAAGGTATAGTTCAAACAGAGGCATATTTGGTAAAGTAGTTATATTTATTTATAAGATATATTCTAACAGTGGCATCGTAAGAGTGACGTGCTTACATATTTTACGTGGAGGATATTATTAAAAATAGTTTAAACTAACGACCTAAGGCATCTTTGTTTTCTAGAGGAAGTATCTTGACAACCTTTCTGTACAGTCATGCTTGATAGTTGTGTGGTAGACTCTCCACCTATATGGTGGAAAGGTACTAGAAAACCAATATAATGGCATATTGTTGACAAATTTGAACTATTTCAGAAGGCCAGGATCACGTGGCTATATATTGCACATTTAGTGAGTGTTCTTTTTTGCTTGCACCGTTTATTAGAATGCCCTTATGCAGATACAAAAACACCTTAAGGTTGATCAATCATCTAGGATTGGTCTTCTTGGCATATATCAGAGATTCACCTTAGACGATGGTTATAATTTGAGTGTCCTTGTAGTAGGAGATCTTCAAGAGACTATTGTGTCGTCTGTAGTGGAAGCTATATCTTGGAAGGGAAATGTAGGATGCGGTTTTTATTGTGAAGTCCTAGATAGGGATGTGCTTTCACACACTTGAGTATGCCAATGAATGGTCAAGAAGTGACATGCGTACACTGCTTCACTAGCGAGTTGTTCATACTAGTTTTCCATTAGCCTTTTTTTTTTTTTTTTTTTTTTTACAATTGCGAGGGGATATATTTATACCTAGACGCCTGTTAGAGGGACCCCTCACCCCATCAAGGATACCTTGCGCCTTTGGGCTCACGCATGTGTCGAGGCTTAACAAACTCTAGGCAACATCAAGTATATAACAACCCAAAAAATGAGCCTTGGCTTGGACTGCTTGTGGCTTGGCTGGGCATCGGACATGAGAGTTAAAGTGTAACACAGACGGGTTAATGGAGATGTATTGGTATCATCAGGTTGATTCTCACATTTTTCAGATTCTAGAACTTCATGAACGAATCATATTGAGATAGGCTGACTTCGTTTGTGAAACTGTTGGTGGTAATCCTTTTAAACAAATAACTAGTTAACTACTAAGGCAGTTTACGTCTCATTAGGAAACCAAGTTTCTAGCATCCAGCTTGAGTTTTTCAAATAGAGCTATGATGTATGTCGTGTTTATCATTTTCATTATTTTGATCTTTACAGCCAAGTAACCTCTATATATACATGCTTTTTATTAATGTGGTATACAACTTATCTTTATTAAACTTCTGTATCAGCAATAGTCAGCCCATTATATCGTATACTGCTGCTATATAGTTTTATTTGCTTGCAGGCAGATCCTTAAATTGAATTTCAAACTCATTTACATCATCTTGAATAGAGCTAGTATTTGTATTTTCTCGCTGTATGTATAGCGTCCTCTTAGCAAGATGTCTGGTCTCACAAAAGGCCTGCAAAAATGTTAAAGATATGCATTAATCACCAAAATAGTACATGTTTCCTGTTTTGCATTTTCTATTTGTTAATATTCAGCTTCTGGAGATTGCTTAGAGAAGGCCTAGACTCTAATTGTCTTCATAATACTTTGTCATACTATTTATTAACTACCAGCATGCTGCCATTAATATATATAGGCATATAGCCCAATATTATTCAGCGAAAAAAAAAAGGTGAAATAAATAGAATGATCAAAACTGTGAGGAACTATAGCCCACTTAAGTTTTCTTTTTTGGCATGTTGCTTATCTTGCTGGATTAGAATAATAGCCTGGATGTTGGTTTTTGTAATTGTATTCTACTAGTAAACCTAATCCGTGCTTAATACGACGTGGTGAAATGTAGTTGTGATGCCTTCACTTGTATTCATGATGATCCAGAACAAGATATATCCTGCCAAACTTACCACTGTCAAAACTTGTGCGACTAACCTTTTATTTTCTTTCCCGTATTGGGTTTGAACAGATGACTGGAGCCAAGATTGTTGGTGCTCTTGTCGGGTCATTTGTACTGGCATTTAGCTGTGACTATATTATCGCCGACAAGAAGATCTTTGGAGGCAAGGATACATCATACATATAACTCTTATAATACCAATGGCCCCTTATCCCTAAGATATGCTCTTTTTAATATTATTATTCATGTCACATATAGGTACCACTCCCTCTACAGTCTCAAACAAGGCGTGGTGGGAAGAGACTGACAAGAAGTTCCAGGCATGGCCTCACACTGCAGGTCCCCCAGTGGTCATGAACCCCATCAGTCGCCAAAATTTCATTGTCAAGTCCCAAGCTGAGTCGTAAGTCTTAAACTCGTTCCTAATAATTGGACTTAAACCATCAGGTGAAGGTTGTCCTGTTTATTTTCTGTTGCCATAAGATTCGTGGAAGGCCACTGTTTCTTTTGTTGTTAGTAAACAGTAATGTTTTGATGCATGTCTAAATACTATGAACGTGGTTGGTTCTGGTGTTGTGGAAAATTGTCATAATTGAGGAGCAAGTTAGTGT
Source organism: Artemisia tridentata subsp. tridentata (assembly GCA_021014915.2). NCBI lineage: Eukaryota > Viridiplantae > Streptophyta > Magnoliopsida > Asterales > Asteraceae > Artemisia > Artemisia tridentata. Next base: position 165,368,197 of record CP139507.1, on the reverse strand, counting down.
GATGTGATCTACTTTTGCTTTCTTAGTTTTCTGTTCTTTTAAATGATAATGAATTTGCTTAGTTCTTTTCTTCTAGCAGATGGTTGGCTTAGTTATGCAATGTCGGATGGTGACTTTTTTTTTTTTTTTTTTGAAAGGCAACTAGTTTTTTCGGATGGTGACTTTTTTTTTTTTTGTTGTGAAAGGCAACTAGTATATTATATATACATTCTCACAAACCACAACAATCTCACTTTTGCCCACGACGGGACTTTAACCCACAACCCCTTGGCTGGGTACATAATATCGGATGAGTTGATCCCTTGACCATGATTTGTGCCTAGTATTTATATGTTTCAATCACTTAGAAATCCGTCTATCTTGCGGTTTTGTTTGTATAGCGCTAGAAGAAAATGATGGATCTGATTAACTGATGGGACAAAAGGCGGGATGTAGAAATAGCAAACATTTGCTGGCATGAACATGGTTTTTGAAAACAATGTAGGGTGGATCAGAACACAATACGTAAATGTCGAAACAATGTAGGGTGGAAGTGAAGCCTTAAAAATTGTTATATTATGTATGCGTAAGAAGAAAATTGATTTGTCCACTCAACTTGAATGACAAAAGACTTGGCTATGCAGATTGTGAACAAGAGTTTGTTGCCTTGATGGTGTACAAATCGTTTCTTTATATAGGAGAATAGAATCTGGATTTAATAAATTGAATAGTTGAGCTCACATGTATATCGGACTTGTGTTCATCTATGAAACTCATTATTGACACAATGACACAATCCAAGTGTATATCGGAAGGGAATTGATTTGCACACTCACATTTTTGATTGAGACATTATAATATGCATTATATACTTGTACAGTGCTTTGTTTTAACTGCTTGTACAGTTGAGTGTCTCAATCACCTTTTGAATCATTTCAAAAGCACATATGTAGAAAATAGAGTACCCTATTTATTGTTTCCAAAGGACCTCAAACATATGATCTGATGGTTAAGAAGACCAAGTTAAAATGATAAGGCATAGTGGAATGACTTGCATGACTTTATAAATTTATTACTGTAGTAATTAAACCATAATCTTTTCAATTAATAACTCAAAAAAGATTATACTTGATCTAAATGTATATTACTGTAGAATTCAGTAGTTACATACTGGTATTACATGTATCATATAGAAGAAAGAAAGTGAGATCTAACTCGATGCCGTCTTCATGCATTCCTTGATTTCATCACTAGTTTCTAGGCAGGCCAAACTCTGACATCGTCCAAGATCGGGCCACAAAAATGGCCGTAGTCGCTAAGCTTTGTGTGGTAAAAAGAGCTGTAAAATGTAAGTCTTGTTCTAGCCGAAGTGGCTGTAAACTTTAGACTCACAGTTTTAGAACCACCCTTAGCTTGAGATTCATACTTCGCTTTTACTGTATCTTTACCTGCAAAAGCCTCCACCATCATTGATCCGTGGCAATCATTCTTCGCATCTCCAATGATGAAAGACAGACTGTAGACTTTGTTGGGCACGGTACGGATGATTTGTGCGATTGCTGTTTCTCGTCCTCCTACTAACTCGATAGCTGCAGCACCCTTTGGAACTGTGAAGTGTTTGGAGTCAATATATTTTGCTGGTTTGAGCGATTCAACAATCCATGCAGGGAGTGAGGAAGTTGTGTCGTGTATTTTGGGGAGGAGGAGGACTCCGGTTGAGTAGTTCTTGAACACGTGTGGACCGTTCTCAAAACCACCATTTTTCACCAAGTTGCCTGCATGTAAACCATTGTTTAGAAAATATAATCTTGCCGAATTGACCCCTTTTTTAGCACAAAGTAACTAAGAGAAGACTGAAAAAATGTGAGAAGATTGCTAATGGACAAATATGTATTTAAACATTCTTTTGGTGACAACCTATAACAATTTCTGTAGTGTTACTTTGTTTTGAGTAATTAGAAAAAAGATGCCGAGACACAAAATCTTGTAGGAAGTATTACTATTAAACAGTGTTACTTCGTCTAGGAATAAAAATATAATGTTTACCTGCAGTGTATCTTGGAGGACGCATCTCCTTGATTGCAATGGCATCCAAGAGAGGTCCACAAGCAGGATCCTCTTGAATTCCAGGGTTATGAAAAGTGACCGTGACCTTACTTGAAGTAGCGTTGAAAGCGTAAGCATAAGTGTCCCCTCCATCACTACTATACAAGGTTTGGATTGGAAGGTCACTTGTCCGGCCAGAGGCTGAGACCCTTAGGACCTCTTCTTGAGCACAAGTCCTTGTAGCGGAAAATGTGAGGGAGTACACCATACCTGCCTTCACGTTGATAGTTTGGGAAATGGAACCTTCATTTCCCAGCCTTGCTGCATGGGCCCCACGTGGGATTGCAAAGTAAAATCCATTCGATTGGGGCCCACCAGATACGTACTCCACCATACCCGAGATTTCCCATTTGGGTAGGGAGTGTTTCCCTATTATCACGGTTTTCTTGAGGTTTGCACGACTTGGCCCTTGTTCGAAGTTTCCATTTGCAAGAAACCCTGAAACACAAAAACAAAGATAACGAGTGTTTTAGCATATGTGACAGCTTGAGAATACAATACAACAACAAAATAACCAACCCCGCCGGGGCGAAGTATAAAGGAGGTAGAATGTAGACAGATTATACCTACGATTAAGAATACAATAGAAATTCAAATTAGAGATTATGACGACTTACCATCAAGATAAGGTGTTTTAGCACGTGCGGCAGCTTGAGAATAGGAAATAGCAGAGACGAAGAGAATACAAAGAAACAGAAGAGATGCCATTTTCTATTCCTAGCTACTAGACACACAAGTACAAAAGGCAATAATGAGGCTAGCTAGCTATATATGCAACATAATAGGAAGTGTCGAGGAAAAAGTGTGCCATGTTAAAATAGCACAAAATCAGGCGTCAAATGTGTTTTAGTGTTTGCGTTTGGACCCACAAAACTGAGTGAGTCCCATTGGCAGCCGTGATTTGCTCTCACTCAAATGACTTTAGATTCCAAACGTATCTATAAGCCTTTCTATTTTTAATCTTCTTGATGATTGTAAAACGGGTATCACTTTGCTGATTTCGAAATTTGCATTACTTTTATGTTCCTTTCATGTGATTTTGATTGGATCTCTCGATGGAGATAATTAGGCAATTAAGTTCTTAGATTAAGAAATGATTTATCCTCTTAATTATTCTTTCTTTCTAACAATCTTTTTTAAAATGTTGATAACAAAGACAAACCTAAGGATATAGATGAAATATAAATTTCATGAACTACTCATGTTGCAATTGCATTGTAAGGAAGATGAAATATGAATAACAGGTAGAAGGATATACGAGTACTATTTTTTTTTTTTAAATTAAAACTGCCAGTGATGAAATTTTTTCTTAAGTTGTTGATTAATTAGTTCAGAAACTTGATTTCATTGGTTTCAGATTTCAAAAGTCCATTTGTTTAATTCAAACATAGATAAAACTTGTGAACTTTTAACCGTTCTTTTGTACGTTTTAAAAATTAATAGCGTGTTTTTGTATACTTTATAAGTGCCATGTTTAATTTGCAAGGAGACAACTAATATGATGGGTAAAGTAGCTGTCTAATGTACATATTAAGCTATTTCTATACGAGTGAACTCAAAAACCAACTATTATAAACTTGTACATTCACGGCAATAGAAACAACGACAGTTAATCCATAGAAACACAAAATATCTTTTGATACACGAGTAAAATAATACAAACGAGTAGTGCTGTAAATGAACCGAACATTCTTTAAACAACTCATAAACCGTTTGGTTAAAAGTTCGTCTATATTTTCGCATGAGTTAAAACCATATTATTCTCAATTATACTTAAGCTAAATGTATTTTAGTGTTGAAATCAGTAGTTACACACTAGTATAAAATGGATCATATAGAAAAAAAAACTAAGATCCAATTCCATGTTGTGTTCATGCGTCCGTTGAGTTCATCATAGTTTCTAGGCAGGCCAAACCCTGACATTGTCCAAGACCGGGCCACAAAAATGCCCATAGTCATTGAGCTTTGAATGGTAAAAGGAGCTGTAAAATGTGAGTCTTGTCCTAGTGGAAGTGGCCTTAAATTTGAGACTCGCAGTTGTAGAACCACCCTTTCCTTGAGATTCATACTTCACTTTTAGAGTTTCTTTACCTGCAAAAGCCTCCACCATCATCGATCCATGGCAATCATTCTTTGCATCTCCAACGATGAAAGATAGGCTATACGCTTTGTTGGGCACGGTACGGATGATTTGTGCAATTGCTGTTTCTCGTCCTCCTACTAACTCCAAAGCTGCGAGACCCTTTGGCACTATAAAGTGTTTGGAGTCTATGTATTTTGCTGGCTTGAGCGATTCAACAATCCATCCCGGGAGTGGGGAAACAATGTCGTGTATTTTGGGGAGGAGGAGGACTCCGGTAGAGTAGTTACTGAACACATGTGGACCGTTCTCAAAACCGCCATTTTTCACCAAGTTTCCTGCACGTAAACCAATCATTTATGAATTATACTCATGTACGTTTATACAACCTTGTGTAGCTATATAATCTAATAATCCTTCATATAAGAGTTTTTTCATCTCTATGCTACCTAAAATACCTAACAAAGAGAAGGTGGGAAAAAGTTGTGGATGTTAAAATACCTAGTAAAGCTCCTTAATTACTCTTGAAAAAGCTTGTAGCCATTAAGTTTGAAGTGTCTTACTAAGCTTATTGTATTACGACAATACAATAAGGTAAGCACAAAAGTAACTTAGCCAAACACCGCAACATTGTCATAATTGCTTAAAAGAAAACATACAATATTTTGGTGACAACCTATAAAAGTAAATATTAGATAGTTCCTTTGTTTAAACGAGTAAGATATATAGTGTTATACCTTTGGTGTTGTATCTTAGAGGACGCATCTCCTTGATTGCAATGGCATCCAAGAGAGGTCCACAAGCAGGATCCTCTTGAATCCCAGGGTTATGAAAAGTGACCGTGACCTTACTTGAAGTAGCATTGAAAGCGAAAGCGTAAGTGTCCCCTCCATCACTACTATACACGGTTTGGATTGGAAGGTCACTCGTCTGGCCCGCAGCTGAAACCTTCAAGACCTCGTCTTGAGCACAAGTCCTTGTGGCCGCAAACGTGAGGGAGTACACCTTACCTGCCCTCACATTGATAGTTTGTGATATGGAGCCTTCGTTTCCTAGCCTTGCTGCATGAGCCCCACGTGGGATCGCGAAGTAGAACCCATTGGATTGGGGCCCACCACGTACAAACTCTACCATTCCTGAGATTTCCCATTTCGGTAGAGAGTGTTTCCCTATTATCACGGTTTTCTTGAGGTTTGAAGCATTTGGGACTTGTTCGAAGTTGCCATTTGGAAGAAACCCTAATAAAAACTCATGTCAAACTTTGTCGCAATCAAACTATAATGTCAATAAAAATACAGGTAAGGTACGAGATTACATGATTGAAAATAAATTTAGGCTGAGCAAATCTACCCGAAAACCGACCTGAACCGACAAAGTGACAAACCGACCGAAACCGGACCGAACCGGACCGACCCGACCTTTTTCGGTTCGGGTTCGGTTTTATATATTTATTTCGGTTTTTGTCGGTTTCAGTTCGATTCGGTTTTGATATATATTTCTCGGTTTGAGTTTTTTCCTTTTTCGGGTTGGGTTGTTTTTGTCGGGTCGGGCCGGGTTTGACCCGATGCTCACCCTTTTAGTTATTTTAAATCAACTTATCTACAAAATGCACAAGTAATTGTCATATAAAAAGAACAAAAAGAAACATAATATGTGAGAAGAGTGTAACAAAGTGTGGTTCATAAGAATATAACATGAGACTCATCCAAATGAAACATTACAACAACTTACCATCAAGAAACGCGGTTTTAGGACGATGGGCAGCTTGAGAATACGATATAGCAGAGACGAAGAGAATACAGAGAAAGACGAGAGAGGCCATTTTTTGTGTGTCGAAGAAAAACAAGACCATGTGTTTTGACCTCTTAAATTGACTACTTAGTAGCTAGGTTCGTTTCCTACCTGACATACAACTATACAAGTACAAGCACGAGCTATATATGCAACATAATTGGAAGTGTTGAGGAAAAAGCACCATGTTAAAATAGCACAAACAAAGCACCATTTGCAGCCATGATTTGCTCTCACTCAAGTGACTTTAGATTCCTAGCGTATCTATAATCCTTTCTATATTTAATCTTTTTGGTGATTGCAAAAAGGGGATCACTTTGCTGATTTCGAAATTTGCAGTACTTTTATGTTCCTTTCATGTGATTTTGATCGGATCTCTTGATGGAGATAAGTAGGCAATTAAGTTCTTAGATTAAGAAAATGATTTATCCTCTTATACGTTCTTTATGATGATAACACATGACAAATCTGAAGATTTAGATGAAATATAAATTTAATGAATTACACATGTTGCAATTGTCTTGTAAGAAAGATGAAATGTGAATAATTTGTAGAAGGAAAAAAGTATAGTTCACAAACTTTATTTTACTGGTTCAGTTTTTAAAACTTTATTTGGTTTAATATTCAAACATGGATAAAACTTGTGAACTTTAACCAGTTTCCTGTAAGTTTTTAAAAACCATAGCGTGTTTTTGTAGGCTATATAAGTGCAATGTTTAGATTTGCAAGGAGACAACTAATATGAAGGTTAAAGTAGTTGTCTAACGTACATCTTAAGTTATCTTTATACGGGAATCGATCCCGTGAAAAGAAAAACTAAAATGAGAAGAATGCGAAGGATTTCTGACCACACACTTAAGATAAAAGTGAGAATTTTAAGAGGAGGTGCATCTACTTTTGTAGGTGCATCTAAAATATGTGGTTGTGGTTTATTCTCACCCTTCTCATTTTAATTTTTCTTCACATTTGATTCTAACTCATCTTTATACGAGTAAACTCAACATCCAACAATTATATTTGAACATTCGATCACCAGTATATAATTGTTAATACAAATAATCGCATAAAAACGTTATTTCTAGTTATCAATTTTTATATATTTGTTAATGACAAATATAAAAACGTATTATGTAAAAGTTTACGTAAACATGTTTTAAACATAGTTATCCTTTCTCAAATCAATTTTTTTATATAAAAACGTATTATGTAAAAGTTTACGTACACATGTTTTAAACATATTAATTTCTAAACTAGCTTAATGATCAAAGATGTTTTTATCATATATAATGCATCAAAACATTTTTTTATCATTTTATAAACACTTATAGCACTTTTATTTACTTTCATTGTAATAAAATGTTTTATAAAATGTATTTTACAACTAGCTAGAATCTTCCAATTAGGGATGTCATTCAAACCTCATCCATCATTGAAATTAGAATTTACCACTCTTATGATAATCCGAAATAAAATAGGAAATCATAATATGTGTTTTTGCATAAATCACTCATTAGCCATTTTTAGCCTTCGAGTTGTTCAACAATTTAGGAAGCATCAAGCATGCTTTGCTCTAACTCTTCCCTAGACGATCTACAATAGAAACAATGCAAACAAAAGTTGAAATAAATTTCAAAATGAATATGAATTTTGAAATCTGCAGACTCACAGATCCGTATAAGCCTATGAATAACTCATGTTTGCCTATTTAAACAAGCCATTTTGCTACTATTCTACTCACCCCTTCCAAACACATCTCAAGCATTATTAAAAGCTTTTATTCATAATAATCTTTGATCATTATCTTGTTTTAATTCATTCAAAGTGATCAACTCGCAAGGGAAGAACAAATACAAGTTGAAGTCTTTTGTGTTTTGTATTTTGTATTTGCAACATTGTTGTATTCTCATATTTCACTACTATACTCCAAATTCATATTCATCATTATACACCAAACTAGAATGAGTTAGGTTAGTGTTTTAGGCATCAAAACACCTCAAGAGAAAGGTTGGTTCTATCTAGTTAGGACTCAATATTTAGCATAGTATCGGTAAAACTGTAAGCGATGTTGTACGGTTTTCTCTACCAAGAAAGGAGCTTGTTCAATTAGTGAAGCAACTATGGAGTAGGAAACTTGGTGTTGGGAATTATTTCACTAACAGTTTGTACTGCCAGGTATAAAAATTGAACTGATGAAGATATAACTAACAGTACTGACTGAGTTAGTACTGGTAGTATAAAAGTTTGTACTGCTAGTATATTGAAGACTGCTTATGAAGATGGTACTGCTATAGAAGACGCTTTTTGTGATAAATATAGAATAGATTCAATATATATATATATTATAAGATTAGAAGATACATATATTGTATATGAATAGTTATCTTGTAAAGGACTCATTGTGCCTATAAAAGAAGGTCCTATGTTAAAGTGTTAGATATCTTGAACCATATGTTTTGTTAAGATTCAAGTTTGTAAACCCTAGTGATATTTAGATCACTCGTATTATTTGCTTAATAATATTGAATCATTTTGTTACTTTGTGTATATACAGAGTTCACTGTTACATTGCTTTATACATTCTAAACATTCTTCTAAGCATTAAAGAGTAGATTTCACATACTCTTTGATGTTAAACAAAGTTTCTAACAAGCTCAGCAAGATCCGTGTATTGGGATCCACAAGTGGTATCAGAGCTAAAGGTTCTCAAACTTTGGTCTAGAAAAAACATACCAGAGGAACTCTACTTTCATTCAAGAAGATGGATCTTGAAACAACACAAACTACAACCATAGCTAACCTGCCCTTGCTTAAGCAGAATGACTATGAGATGTGGAGGCTCAGGATTGAGCAGTACTTCCAAGTGCAGGATTATGCATTTTGGGACATTATTGAGAATGGAAACTCCTTCACTCCCAAAACTACTGAATCAACAGGAGATGATGGTGTTAAAACCATAACAGTATCTGGTCCTGTTACTGCTGATGAGAAGCTCTAGAAGAAAAACGATGTTAAAGCAAGGAGCATGTTGTTAATGGCTATCCCCAATGAGCAACTGTTGACTTTTAGCAAATGCAAGGATGCTAAAACCTTGTTTGAAGCCATTACAACAAGGTTTGGTGGTAATGAAGCCACCAAGAAGACACAGAAGACTCTGCTCAAGCAAATGTATGAAAACTTTAGTGCTTCAAGCACTGAATCACTTGACCATATCTTCAACAGGCTTCAGAAGATAGTCAGCCAACTGGTTGTGTTGGGTGTTGAGATCCCACAGGAGGATCTAAACTTAAAGTTCTTGAGAAGCATACCTGTTGAATGGAACACTCATGTAGTGGTCTGGTGAAACAAGCCAGATCTTGATACTATGAGTTTTAATGATTTGTACAACAACTTCAAAATTGTTGAACAGGAGATCAAGAAGATTAGAAGCTCAAATTCCAACACTGGGAACATGGCATTTGTGTCATCTCCCAGTAATAGCAGTCCAGAGGAGGTTCATGTTGCTTCAGGGGTTAGTACTACTAGCCCTAAAGTTAGTACTGCTAGTTCTCAAACTAGTTCTGCTAGCTTAGGAGATGATACTGTTTATGCTTTTCTGGCTAGTCAAGCTAATAGGTCACAACTTGTGCATGAAGACCTAATTCAAATTCATGAAGATGATCTGGAGGAGATGGATTTGAAGTGGCAATTAGCTTTACTAAGCATGAGGGCCAAAAGATTCTTCCAGAGGACAGGGAAGAAGATCACTATCAATGGTAGTGATACTGCTGGATTTGATAAATCAAAGGTAGAGTGTTACAACTGCCATAAGTTGGGACACTTTCCTAGCGAATGTAGAGGGCCCAGAAACCAGGAAAGAAGCAGGGGATCTAGGTCTCAAGAGGGAAACAGGAAGGCTGTGAATGAGGAGGAGTCTTCTTCAAAGGCAATGGTGGCTATAGATGGACTTGGTTTTGATTGGAGCTTCATGGCTGAGGAAGAAGCACCAACAGAGATGGCACTGATGGCTTTCTCTGACTCTGAGGTACATACTGTTAAAGCTTGTTCAAAGTCATGCTTAGCTTTAAAAGACTATGAAACACTTAAAAAAAGTATGATAACTTGAGAATAGAGCTAAACCAATCAAATTATCATTTAGCAAATCATAAGAGAGGCTTAGCTGTTGTAGAATAACAACTAGTGTTCTATAAAAAGAATGAAACTGTTTTCACTGAGGACATAGCTGTGTTAAAAAGAGATATAATGTTTAAAGATATAGAGATTAAAGAGCTTAAAAATCAGCTAGAAAAGATTAAGCTTGATAAAGATAACATTGAGATGCATATAGAGAAATATGCAGGGTCAACTAAAAGTCTAGATAAAATTGTAGAGTGTCAGCTAACAAACAATTTTAAGAAAGGTCTAGGCTATAAAAGTGTTGCACCACCACATAGAGGGAACTTTCCAGGCCCAAAGCTTGATCTGTCTCATCTAGAGGAACCTGAATCTAAAGAAGTTAAGAGTGATAGTGAGGATAGTTTCAAAGAGGTTGGTGAAACTTTTGACACATCTTTTGTTGAGGAGAAGGTGTCAGAAGAAAAGATGAATTCAGATGCACCAATTATTGAAGATTGAGAATCTGATAATGAGGATCAGGTTGAGTCTACACCTGAGGTAGAAAAGCAAAATACTGCTAGGAAAACAGTCAAATATGCTGAGATGTATAGATAGGGGTAATCAGAGAAATTGGAACAATTTAAAATCCCAACAATTAGGCAGTGATTTTGTTATGTACAATAAGGCTTGCTATACTTGTGGTAGTTTTAATCATTTGCAGGCTTATTGTGATTACCATCAGGGGAAAAGGATGGTACATGGGAATAAAAGGGTGTATCAAAACTGTTTTTCAAGAAATTCTCACCCTAGTGTTAACAGATATATGGCTCCAAAAGTAGTTTTGATGAAGAGTGGCCTAAAAACTGTTAATACTGCTAGACCAGTTCATACTGCTTACCCCAAATCATCAGGTGTTAGTGCTAAACCAACATCAAGCTTTTCTAAACCTGCACAACAAACTGTTAGAAGGCCCTTTCAGTATAAAACAACATTATATAGCCAAACAGTTAAGACTGCTAGGCCAAAATTTGCTGTTAGGATAAAAAGGGGCAATGTTGTTAAGGCCTCAACATGTTGGGTATGGAGACCTATCAAACCCAATGGTCATCAATCACAATGAAGAAATATGATTACATTGATGCACGAGGCAGATTCAAGTCAGTAATGGCTTGGGTCCCCAAAGGAAACTAATTTTCTTTATTCTATGTGCAGGGACATCCACAACAAGAAGATGAAGAAGATCAAGGATATGTTGATAGTGGATGCTCTAGGCACATGACTGGGAACATGTCCTACCTCTCAGATTTTAAACCTTTTGATGGAGGATATGTTGCCTTTGGGGGAGGAGCAAGAGGTGGAAAGATTACTGGTAAAGGTACAATAAAGACTGGTAAACTTGATTTTGAAGATATGTATTTTGTGCAGGAAGTTAAGTTTAATCTCTTTAGTGTCTCACAAATGTGTTTGTTCTTTTTACTGACACTGAATGTCTTGTCTTATCTCCAGACTTTAAGTTATCTGATGGAAGTCAAGTATTACTTAAAGTTCCTAGAAAGGGCAACATGTACAGTGTTGATATGAAAAAAATTATTCCTAAAGAGAGTCTAACTTTTCTTGTAGCAAAAGCCACATTGGATGAATCAATGCTTTGGCATAGGAGACTTGGTCATGTTAATTTTAAAACCATTAATAAGATTGTAAAAGATGGTTTGGTAAGAGGTTTACCTCAAAAACGTTTTGAAAATGACCAAACTTGTGTTGCCTGTCTTAAGGGAAAACAACACAAAGCTTCTTGTAAGCCCAAAACCTAAAACTCTATTTCTCAACCATTATTCATGCTTCATATGAACTTGTTTGGTCCTACATCTGTGAGTAGTCTAATGCATAAAAAGTACTGTCTTGTGGTCACAGATGATTATAGCAGGTTCACATGGGTTTTCTTTTTAGGAACTAAGGATGAAACCAGTAGCATTCTTAAGAACTTTATCACAGAGATAGAAAACCTAGTTGATAAGAAAGTTAAAATTATCAGATGTGACAATGGGACATAATTTAAAGATAGAGTTATGGATGATTATTGTAAGGAAAAAGGTATTAAAAGAGAGTTTAGTGTAGCTAGAACTCCTCAGCAGAATGGGGTTGTTGAAAGGAGGAATAGGACACTGATAGAAGCTGCTAGGACCATGTTAGCCGATTATAAAAAGTGGTATCATATAGCCAAACATCGATTTAGGAGTCTTTTGTTTTCATTTTTTTATCGAAGCAAGCAAAAGGTTGCGTTTTTATACATAAAAATGTGAGCTTTTTGTTAAAAAGCTTTGATTTTTACGTATTTATAGGTCAAAAGTTGTTGCATTTCATCGTTATTTACATTTCTTAGTGATTTTTGGTAGTTTATATCGATTCATATCATCAAAAACTGGTCACGTATCGAGAAAAAATGTTGTAGCATTTTATCAAAATTGGTTAAATTTGAGAATAGGCGTAAAAAGTTGCAACTTTATACTTATTTACGAGTTTTTGGAGATATTTGATCGGGAAAACAGCTTAGAAGTTTGTAATTTAGTCGCTATATTGATCTTCATACAAACAGTCCTTTTGTCACAATTCCTTGTATAAGGGTTTGTCGCAATTCAGATAATCTATGGTTTGTCGAAATTCTAGATTTGTCGCAATTCCTGTCTAAGGGTTTATCGGGATTCAAGTGGTCACAAGGGTTGTTGCAATTCAGATAATTAAGCATTTTTCGTAATAAGTTTGTCTCAATTTGGAAGCTTGTTGCAATTCAGAAGGATTATCGAAATTCAACTTGAACTTAGTTTCTTTGAGATCATACGTGAACTCAGTATTCCCGTGCTTGTATAAGTGTGTGGAATACTTGGACAAAGGAAAACATCTTCTAATTTGTACAAATTAGATAGATTTTATCGAAATTTTAAATTCATCGAAATTGAAATTTTGTCAAAATTGTATAATTTTGTCGAAATTGAAATTTTCATCGAAATTATGATTTTGTCGGAATTTTAATTTTGTCAAAAATGTGATCGTGGGATTTTGTCGTAATTGAAATCTTGTCTAAATTGAGATTTTCATCGGAATTGTGAATCTGTCAGAATTGTGATCTTATCGGAATTGAAGTTCTGTCGAAATTGTGTGATTTTGTCGGAATTATCATTTTTGTCGAAATTGCTCCTCACAACTCATCGGAATTAAGATTTTTATCGGAATTGTGAGATTCATCAAAATTGCCCTAGCTCGTCGGAATTCATCAAACTCATCGGAATTTGGCTACATTCATCGGAATTAGACAAAACTTATCGGAATTCACCATAACTTATCGAAATTGACTGTTGCTTGACTTTTAAAGACTAAACTTCAAAAAATCATAAGCTTAAGACCAGAACTGCTTTATAACAACTGAATTTAACTTTCACCAAACAAAACTCCTATTTCGTTGTACCGATCCAAGAACAACTTTATCATATCAAACTTGAACAATGGCAACTCAGTAAGACATTCATGCAGCGATGCAGAAAATCGTCCTCCTATGCTTGAAAAAGGTGGATATCTTCCATGGACGAGCCGTATGCTTCGCTACATCAAAACTAAACCTGATGGTAAACTCCTGCTCAAATCCATCCAGAATGGACCATTCAAGCCTCGTCAAGTTCAAGACCCTGGAGAACCAAATGGAACACCTCCTGTCCTACCGTTCTTTCGTAAACAATCAGAAGCAGAATATACAGAAGAAGACTGGAAGCAAATAGCAGCTGATGATATGGCAATGCACTTAATCCAACTAGGATTACCACGGGAAATCTTTGCTGCTGTTGACAGTTGTGAAACTGCTTATGATATGTGGGAACGAGTTAGAAGACTTTGTCATGGCACAGAAATTGGGCAACAAGATGTTGAAAACAAGCTTCTAACTGAATGAGAGAAGTTTACATCCACTCCAGGAGAACCCATTGAATCATACTATACCAGGTTTTGCACTCTAATGAACGAGCTAATCAGAAACAAGTTGACACCAAGACAAATTGAAAGCAACATCAAGTTCATCAACAATCTTCCAGAAGAATGGGGACGATTTTTCACTATTTTCAACCAAACCAAGGATCTTCACCAGGTGAACTATGATCAGCTCTATGATTTTCTGAAGCAAAACCAGGCTGAGGCAAATGAAGTCAGGTAGGAGAAATTAGCAAAGCAACATGATCCTCTTGCATTAATTGCTCAAACACCAACACCTGTACCAGTGAATACACAATCATCATCATCCTCCACTCACAACTACATGCAACAACAATATGTTCCACAACAACAAACTGCTGTCATACCACAACAACAATTCTACCAACAACAACAACAAGTTATTCCACAACAACAATATCCACAATTCCAAGAACCAGAGCTCACTAAAAATGATGAGTCCACTGCTGCTTTGAATCAAGCATTTATTTTTCTGACAAAGGCAGTCCAAGGATGCTATTCCACAACAACTAACAACAACCAAAGGATTTCTTCGAACACTCGCAACAGGCAGATTGCACAGCCGAGTTTCAATATGGGTCAACAAGGACAAATGGTTGGAGTTATGGGGAATCAGCAAGGATATGCTACTAGGTTTCAGATGGGTAGTGCAGGGCGGTATGCAGGAAATCTGATGAGTCAGTATGCAGGGAATTAGATGGGTCAAGTTGGTGGAAATCAGAGGGGTCAGAATGTTGGGAATCAGCATATTGGTAATCAGATTGGGAATGTTGCTGCTCCAGTTGTTGGGAATGTTGGAAATGTGAATCAGGGTAATCTAGTAAAGTGTTTCAACTGTCAGGGAGTCGGTCACATGGCAAGGAACTATCCCACCAAGCCGAAAAAAGAAAGATCTAGCTTATCTGCAGAAAGCAGTGCCGTTGGCACAAAAGGAATCGGCAAGGTTTCAGTTGAATGCAGAAGAAAATGACTTTATGGAATTTATGGATGATATGGAAGACATTGAAGATATTGATGCAAACTGCATATTCATGGAAAATCTTCAGGAGGGAAAGTATGACACAAATTCTGAGACCCCTCCTGTATGTGACACCAATGCAGTCTCTGAGGTACCATAATTCACTACCTGTTACAATAATGAAATATTTGATATGTTGCTTCATGAGGAACAACATCCTGAGAGTCTAGCACCCACTTATGATACATACATGGACACGCCAAGCAGGTAGCAATATTGATTTGGCAACTCCAGATATGAATCCTAATGGAGGCTTAGAATCACAGTATCCTGAGAATGATGAGGAAACACGTGCTCTATTTGAATCATTATTGAATAATTGTAGTATTGAGATTGAGAAAGTTAAAAAGGTCAATCGCGATGTTAAGGCCGCGAATGAGAAAATGACCGCTGAGCTTGAGAGGTATAAGGAAAACGAAAAAGCTTTTGAGTTACATAAAACACGACAGTCAGAATTAGAAACTAGTTACAAAACTTCCAATAATGTTGTCAATGGGGTGATCGTTGGTCCACTTTCTGAGATGATCATGTGGTTGAGGTTGGTGAACAGATGTTTCCGTGTTGTGATCTCCTGAAGAGGATGTCTCTGTAGAAGATTCAAGAGCAAATACATTCTCAAATGGAGCATCATCAATAGGAGCAAAAGGATTCACTTCAAAAGAATTGTCATCTGCAGATCCTTGCTGCACCGAAGAAGATTGAATATTTGATTGACTGGCTGATGGTGCATCTTGACTGATTGAGACAGATACCGATGGACCTTCTGAGTTTTGTGGAATTTGAGCATCAGCAACAGGAGGTGCATGTGGAGCTTCCGTTGTAGTATTAACCGTTGGCGGCTCAAAATATTCGTCAAACATCAGATCAAATAACTTCTTCAACTCCTCACTGGTAGGTGGTACATAAGGAACTGCAGGCGTGGAATTCTGTACAAGGCCTGAACTGATTGGTCCAGGTGTCAAAAGATTAGGAGCGGGTCCAGAACTAGTTTTTCCAGGAGCCGGTTGCTCAGTCAGCTCATCGAACGTAACGTGAATAGTTTCCATGATTTGTCGGGTTCTTTTGTTATAGATTCTGTATCCCTTGCGATCTGGTGCATACCCAATGAAGAAACCTATGTCTGCTTTAGCTTTCAACTTTCCCAGATCTTGACTGTCATTTGTCGGATAGCACAATGCACCGAACACACAAAGAAAAGAGAGGTTTGGCTTCTTGCTATGAATCAGCTCATAGGGTGTTTTGTTGTGAATAGTATGAATCAGGGATCGATTTTGAGTGTAACATGCAATTGCAATTGCTTCTGCCCAAAGAAACATCGGTGCTTTGGAAAATATTAGCATGGTTCTTGTAGCTTCCACCAGAGTACGGTTCCTTCTTTCAACCACACCGTTTTGCTGAGGTGTGCGTGGAACACTTTTCTGGTGTGTTATGCCAATACTTTCATAGAATTGACTGTGTTTTTGGTTGACAAACTCAGTTCCATTGTCTATACGGATGATTCTGACAGTTTTGTTGAGCCTCACTTGCAGCTGTTTGATCAGTTTGATGATAACCTCAGGAGTTTCATCCTTGGTTCTCAAAAACTTCACCCACGTAAACTGAGTGTAGTCATCGACTACCACAAGAATGTATTACTTCCCATTTATACTTTGCACTCTCATTGGTCCGCACAGATCCATGTGAAGGGT
This sequence comes from Artemisia tridentata subsp. tridentata, assembly GCA_021014915.2. Lineage (NCBI taxonomy): Eukaryota > Viridiplantae > Streptophyta > Magnoliopsida > Asterales > Asteraceae > Artemisia > Artemisia tridentata. Next base: position 165,351,450 of record CP139507.1, on the reverse strand, counting down.
GTGAAGAACTTCCTAGATGGTGTTGACAATTTTGGGTTTGTGGGTATGTTTCTTGCTTTTTCCCAGTTGACAGGCAGAGCAAATATGGTCTTTCTCAAACTTTAATCTGGGCATGTTCACAATATATAACACACGTATGGATTGAGATTTGGGCCGAATAGTAGAAGATTTCTTGAGAGAGAAGTAGAAAGTTGGGAGCCTTTGTAGAGAGAGAAAGTAGAATGTGTTAGATTAGAATGAAAGGTCCTTTATGGTGCCGGAGTTTAAATGATTTAAACGACGATGCCAAAGCCAAGATTTGGTCTTTGAGGCCTTTGAAAGCAAGCAGATAGGAGAGGACCTCATCATTTCTTTAATAGAGATGGTGTATAGATTGGTGCCATGACTGCCTTTAAGAAGATCAACACCATCCAATTCTCTGACGAAACAAGTATGTTTTCTGAATGCAACTTCAAGATCGGAATCACAAAATTGACCAACAGAAAACAAGTTATGCCCTAGTCCTTCCACGTAGTATACCCGGGAGATTACACTGTCACCAAAAACGTAATCTCCATAACCCATGATTGCCCCAAAATGGTCATTCCCGAATCTAACTGTCCCGATGAACTTTTTCACGAAGTTCTTGAGCCGTGAGCGATCCCCAGTCATATGTTTTGAGCAGCCTGAGTCCAAATACCAAAGGACGATTTGTACGACCTGCATTTTAAAACAGACAACGATGGATACCTGAAAAATGTGGATCCCCACGTGCAGTTGGGGTCCGTTTGGTTAGCATAAACAAATTCTGGAATAACAGGATTCTTAGATGCTATTGCATTTTGACCGGATCTAAACACACGGATTGTATTGAAGATACTTTGAATATATACTTAGTAGCACGCGGAATTTACTACCAAGTACTTAGAAGACTTTGTGTTTGGTGATGTATGTGTTTATATGAATGTAATAGTAAAACAATGACACAATGTTTAACCAAACGATTAGCTTCAATATATTACGAGTGATCTTGGAATATCACAAGAATTACAATTAAATCGTGAAGCTCTATCAATAATGCATGTGCATAAAACTTAACCTAGGATCTCCTTTTATAGGACAAGGAGTCCTTTACAAGTAAACCATCTACCGTATAAATCTATATTAATAAGATATACATTGCATCTTTTCCATATATATCTTCACACGACTTTCATCTTTATCTTATAAACAGTACTAACTTCTTGTTCCAACAGTACTAACTGACTTAGTACTGATAGTGTATTCTTGAACGATCTTCAGCAGTACTAATTTATGCATGAGCAGTACCAACTGTTGGTTTAATTCTCAACAATCCTCCCCTAAACTTATGATTTTTGTGAAAATCATTAAGTTTTTCGAATTAAACTCCAATGTTGATGATGGGGTGGATTCTTTCAAATACTTATCTTCAATCTTGAATCACTTGAGAATTTTCTTCACATATAAGCTTTTGAAGAAACCATAACAGTAAGTACTCCAATATAAACTCCACACTCATCTGTAATTTTGAGTTGATATCCTCCCCTGAGATACATAATTATCTTTATCAGCAACTGAACAAACTTTAATTCCTCCCCTGTTTGGAAGAATCTTCACCATCAGATAGAACATATGACATTTAAGCTCAGCTTCCATTATGACAATATGTACAAGTTTCCATCAATTCAGTTGTGTAGTTTCAAACTGCTCTCAACACTTCCAGATGTGTAACCTTCTGAGAGAGGTGAATCATAGAGCATAAACTCAGTATAAAACCAAGTTTAAACCATCAGAACAAACTAGTTGAAACTAGCTGTACAGACTGTTTAGCAAAAAATTTCAGAGTTTAGGATAAACTCAATGTGGATATGAAATTTTTTTTGTCAACTTATAGTTTTTAGCAAACTATCAGCTATCAACGGATTTTACATGTCTTTACCAATAGCCGTTTGCTTTAGACTAGTCAACTCTTCACTTTAAGATATGGTGAGTTGATTACCATACAATTTTTGGCAATTTGTCAACCATAAACGGATTTGAGTAGTCTCTGTCTTCTTCACCATTTGAAGGATGTTCCTGCACACAAAATAAAGGTTTTAGTGCCTTTTGGGGACCCAAACCATCACTGGCTTGGATCTGCCTTGTGCATCAATATGAGAAAATTTATTGAAAGTTATTGATGCACCATTGGGTTTGGTAGATTTTCTAACCCAATGTGCTGAGGCCTTGACAGCATTGCCCCATTTACCCTTAACAGCATTAAAATTCCTAGCAGTAGGAAATGCTGACCTAGCAGTTGGAACTGCTGACCTAGCAGTTGGAACTGCTGGTTTAACTTTAGGCACCCATTTTTTATTACTCAAAGATGTTTTCTGATAAAAGGGCCTTTTAACTGTTTGTGCATGATTTGAAAGTGGTTTTGCACTTGTAACAGTTTGTCTGTTATTGAACCATTTGTTTGGTCTAGCAGTTGAAACTGCTTTGATGCCAGACCTTAACATAACTGCTCTGGGTGACATTTTATGATTCACATTAGGGTCAGTCAACCTTGTTGGACTATTTTGAGTTACCCTAGCATTGTTATTCCTATTCACCCTTGAATTCCCAAAAACATTCTTTTTCCATGGGTTAGAATCACAATAAGCAGCCAAATGGTCAAAACTTCCACAAACAAAGCATACTTTTCTAATCATAACAAACTCATCATCCAATTGCTTAGATTTTGAGTGGTTCCAATTCCTCTGATTATCTTTAGAAACTGGTGATCTGTTCTTAGTTCTATACATCTCAGCATATTTGACATTTTTCCTAACTGGTTTTATGTTTTCAGTTTTAACCACCTTATGAGAAGACATGTTTTCCTCAGAGAGAGATTTATCACTAGCACTAACATAAGAATCCTCAGCCTTAACAAATTTAACAGGATTCTCACTAATTTTAGTACCATATCCAGGAAAATCCATATCCTTAAACTCTTCTAAACCTGTATGAGCCAAATCAATTCCTGGAGGGACAAACATTCCTCTATTTGGGGGTGCAACAGACTTGTAACCTAAACCAGATTTAGCTTTATTAAGTATTTGACTCTCTACTATTTTCTGTACCCCTTTTGATGTGTACTCTAGAGTGTCAACACTTAACTTTATATTTTCTTTTTCTTTCTTAAGTGTCTCTAGTTCATATACAAGTCCACTCATCTTGTCATCTTTCAGTTGCAAATCTCTCTTTAACACAGCTATACCATCATTAAAGTTAGACTCATTCTTTCTATAAAAATCAAGTTGTTCTTCCAAAACAGCTAGTCCTCTTTTATGATTAGACAGACTAAAATTCACTTGATTAAATTCTACTCTAAGATCATCATACTGTTTCTTAAGAGTTTCATAATCTTTTAAAGCATGACAAGTGTTTGAGCATTTTTGAACTATATGTACCTCAGAGTCTGAAAAGGCCATCAATGCAATGTTGGCTGGTTCCACTTCCTCTTCCATAAAGCTCCAATCAAAACCAGCTCCATCCACAACAACCATTGCCTTTGAGGAAAAAGTTTCTTCCACATTCACTGTCCTCCTATTATGACTCTTGTTACCATTCCCATTGCTCTGTTGTCTGGGACTTCTACATTCCCTGGCAAAGTGCCCCATTTTATGAAAATTATAGCACTCCACCTTAGACTTATCATACCCAGCTACATCTCTTCCATTGAAGGTAATCTTGTTCCCAGTTCTTTGATAATACTTCTTAGCCCTAATACTTATCAAGGCCAACTGCCACTTTAAATCCATAGCTTCCAAATTATCTTCAGCAATCTGAAGAAGGTCTTCATTGAAGATTTGAGACCCACCAGATTGTTCTGACACAAATACATATATGGTCTCCTCAGTCAAGCCAACAGTACTAGTTTTTACACTAGCAGTGCTAACTTTAGGGCTAGCAGTACTAACTGCTTCAACATCATCAGAACTGTTATTGTTGGAAGATGATAAGAATGCTGTGTTTCCAGAACTAGAACTAGTGCTTCCTCCTTTCTTCACCTTTTGTTCAACAATCTTGAGATTGTTGTACAATTCATTCAGTGACATCTTTTCCAGTTCTGGCTTATTGCTCCAGACAACCACATAGGTGTTCCACTCAGCAGGTAGACTATTGAGAAACTTCATATTGAGATCTTCTTGTGGAATCACAATTTTCAGAACATTTAGCTGGCTGACAATCTTTTGAAGTCTATTAAAGATATGATCAAGTGATTCAGAGTTTGAGGCACTAAAGTTCTCATAACTCTGCTTAAGTAGGGTTTTCTGTGCCTTCTTGGTGGCTTCATTGCCACCAAATCTCTCCACAACTGCTTCAAAAAGTGTCTTAGCAGTCTCATAGTGGCTAAAGTTTAACACTTGATCCTTAGGAATTGCCATGAGTAAAAAATTCCTAGCCTTCTGATCATTCTTCTTTTTGACTCTCTCATCGTTAGTCACTGGTTCAGTATTGAGCTTTGTGGTCTTGGAACCATCAGCATGTGTTTCCTCAGAAGTAGTCGGTTTGAAGGAATCACCATTGATTATGATATCCCATAATGCATAGTCTTGCACCATGAAATATTGCTCTATTCTGAGCCGCCATAAATCGTATTCATTCTGTTTTAGCATGGGGAGTTTAGCAAGGATTGAGGTTTGAGGTGTCTCCATGTCCATCTTCTTGGTTGCAAGAGAGTAAGTACTTTTGGATCTTCCAAATCAAAGTATCAGAAACCTGGCTCTGATACCACTTGACCGGATCTAAACACACGGATTGTGTTGAAGATACTTTGAATATATACTTAGTAGCACGCGGAATTTACTACCAAGAACTTAGAAGACTTTGTGTTTGATGATGTATGTGTTTATATGAATGTAACAGTAAAACAATGACACAACGTTTAACCAAACGATTAGCTTCAATATAACGAGTGATCTTGGAATATCACAAGTGTTAATACAAATATCGTACTAAAAACGTTATTTATATTTTACGAACTTTGCTTATGTTTTGTTCAAAGAGGAATACTTGATAAATAAAATACATAAGTTGAAAGAAAAAGTTAAAAGCTTGGAAGACAATATGGAAACTGAATGTTGTGCATCATGTCAAGAAATAAAACTTAAATTAGAGTCGCATAAACTCACACTAAGCAAATACATAAAACAAAATCTCAAGTTTCAAAGATTCAATAAACACATAAACTGTGCAGATGACACTATGAGAATTCTTAAATCATCTCATGGTAGCTTCAAGCCTGATTTTATGGAAAATGGTCATTAAAGTGATTTTGAAAGTCAAACGATAAATGAAAATAAAATCACACCAACTGAGTTGGTAACCCGCGGATCCCACGGATCCAAAACTTTGGATCCGCGTAGTATAAACAAAGGATCCGTGAGTACAGTAGAAAAATAGAAAAATCAACATTCAAGTAAGACTAATTCAAAAACGATCAAAGATAGGGATGTAGTTAAAACAACAGTAGAATCATTTTCATACATAGGAAATGAGCTTAGTAGACAAATACCATTTGACTATCTCGGAGATATTAGTGAACCATGGTAATATGTTGTTTAACCCAAAAAGGACCCATGAGATATTGGGGACCAAAAACTCAAGTTTTCTTTAGGTATGCTTAAAAGGATTTGGTCTTTATGATCTTACTTAATCCAAAGATACATTGATGAATACAAAGGTATCTTCTCTAATCACTAAAGTGCTCATCACGATCAATAGCACTTTTGGTATTAATCATCAAAAAGGTATGAACTCTCATAACTCTACTCATAATGATTATTCTCATAGATAATTCATGATTTCATAACTATTTCTTTGTGGTATGATTAACTATTACTACCTATGTAATAATAGAAATTATATGTGTATAAGATAGGATGATTACTAGGAAAAGGTTTTTAAAACCTTTGCTAAAACCGGATATAACACCTCAAGACAAATGTTGTCTCATATTCTTGTGTTATATCTCAACACTTAGGTAATACCCATACATGGATAAGTTCTTAGAACTTGCAAGGACTCTAACCAAGATAAGATTTAACCAACACATTTGTGATTATCACATCCATGAATGTTCCTAAGTAAGTTCTAACTTAATTATTCATAACCTTAAAAAGTACTTGGAAGAAAATTAATTTTAGAATAATCTCACCATATTATAAAGGTTTATCTCTCTATAACTCATAATGATAATACATAGGTCTAAACAATGTTGTTTGTGATAATGTTCAAATCCCATCCATTAGAAAACATTGAGATTAAAATAATTTAGTTTTTCTCTAGAATCTAAGTAAGATTGATAAATCTAGAAATAAGAGCTCAAATCAAAGCTATCTAATTAAAATTTGAACATATAGGAAAAACATATTCTCCTATTTCCGTACACACTAGCTTGAGCTAAATGTCTTAAAGTTATGGAAACACAAACGAACTTAGTAGAACCTCATCTCCTTATCAAGATATGATATGATCAAAAATCATGCATGATAAGTAAAACTTCAAGTGCCAAACAACTAGGAATAAAAAAATGTTTTCACTCATCTCAATCATGCAAATTTAGGATAAAAATCATTCGCATTAAGGATCAAAATAGTAAATTCATTAGATAACCTCAAAAGTAGTAATACATTAAGTAGAATATGCTAGAACACCAAACCTTGTGTATAACTATCATTCTTAGATCATAAATAATGAAATCATAACAATTAGGTGGATCTCTAAACATGTTGTGTACCAATGTGAGACATTGTACCACAAGTCACTAAGAAACTAAGGTTCCTTGATACTTAAGTGGTTAAGGAGAAGTGTGGAGAAAATACCCGTAGTTTATGTCTTTAGTCTCTATTGCCAATCTTCTCCTGTTTCGTCAACCTTGCAACCATTCATCTCAACAATTACTTAGCTTGACTGTTTTATCTTTATTCCCAATTTAAACAGTGGATACAATATGTTGAGAAAGTCTCTCAAAAAGGATTACAGTGGTAAATCCTCTTACAAACATCTCAAGAAAGAAATCTCCGTTCCTTATAAAACATACTAATATTTAAAAGTAATCAAAACATTCGTCCAAATCTTAATTTAACCAAAAACAAAAATACCACAACCTTGTTCTGATCCTGCGGATCCAATTGACAACAAGGGCGGAACCCTTTTGAAGGATCTGCCGAATCCGTGAGTTGTTAAATCAGACTATGAATTACCAAACACTCCTTACTGCACTACACACACTTAATTAAACTCTCAACATCAACTCATAATCGACTCTCATCATCCCTAACTCAAAAATTAGATCCTTCATCTCATATTAATTCGTGCTTGATCACTCACTGTAAGTTCACTAATTCATTTCAATTCAAAATTAGGGTTCATGCAATTTCAATAATACATTTCAGATTACTATTCTTAATTAGACACTACAGATATTTCTTTTGTCAAAAGTTAATAGGAATTCCATTTTGTTAAACTCTTTAACAAAATTCAATAAAACCAAAGAAACCTCTATTCAAATCTTCTAAACAATTAGAATAAATTTTCTTGCAAAAACCCCATGAGAAATCTTTTCATAACTAGGTAAAATGAATTTCAAACATTGCTAATACAAAATCAAAGAAAACGTCAAACAGGAATGTTTGGGGTATAAAGTGTTTTGTCACAAAACGTACATTTTCAAACATCATAATAGGTCAAAGATAACCACACCTCCATATTTGTCCACATTTCATGTATTTTAGATTAGTGTAACTAAAACTATAAAATTGTTTATGACTAGGAAAATCATGCCTCCTGCCACTAATTACGATCACAAGAAAACAAAGAAGTACCTACCCAAACATCATCAAACAAAAGGACTCACAGAAGCGCAAGTCCAACTTTTCAAAGCTTTAGAAAGTCGGTATGTTCATGAGGGTAGAACCGTAGACTCTTCATTTTTAAAAGAAACAAACATTCGTGAACAAATGGCCATCATTCAATTTGACTCACTTCTCGACATAGATGAACCTATCATTCCTCGATTCATTCTCGAATTTTATGCCTCAGTAAAACTTATTTCTGATGAAAATGGATCATTTAGCATCAACTTCAATGTAAACCAAAACTCCTACAATTTTCCTTTAGACCATTTTGGGAAAGTGTTACACATCCCAAGTGAAGGAACATGCTTCTACTCTGACAAATGGTCCTTAAACATTCTAAATTCAAATCTAGGACGGGAACATCCATATGACACTCCCCTAACTCCTAAAGAAATTATCCGAGATCATCTTTTTAACACTAGAACCAATCCAATTAAGAAACTTCGGGGCAAAGATGTCAATCGAGATCCATTTGCCATGGAACTCAATGAACTCAAACCTGAGTTTAAGTGACTCGAAGAAATTCTAAGATCAAATGTCATTAGTACTATTGGTAACAAAGATCACGTGAATGCTGGACTGTGCTATATGCTCTATTGTATTTCAACTCATCAAAGATTCAATCTTGCTTACTATATCGCCAAGAGGATGGTTGATATACGTGTCCTAGGGAAAACCACATTGCCATATGGAATGCTAATCACTCGTTTGTTCAAAGCTTCCACTCCTATCCTTCCAAATTCTGTTGGTTTTGTCCCAGATTACCCCAAAATCAAACACACCTTTGTCCCTCTTAGTGACCATAGAGTGAAAGTAGGAAAAGGGAAACGAGCTTGCCTCTCATCTTCATCTTCATCATCTTCATCAGCTAGTGACGAAGATGGATTACCTAACTCAAAGCTCCCACTATTAGATTACTTAAGTCAACTTCCATCTCTCAATAATGAATCTGCAGAAAGCCGACAAACAAAGGGAGTTCTAAAGTGTGCAGGACGATGGATGATGAAACTCCGAAAAGATCAAAAGAAAATACTCAAACTATTGAAAGATAAGCGAGAATAAATGATTGTGTGGAACAGTTAACCTTTAGACCCTATATGGTCATATTTCTATGTTTGTTAAGACTTGTCTTTAGTACTTTATACTTATGTGTTTTAACTCTACTTAAACTAATGATAACTGATGAAGCGAAAAGTGTATCGCTTTTAAGGGGTCATTTAAGCCCTAAATCGTATTTATTTGATCAAATATCGCCCTAAATCGTTTCTTTTGTCATTTTAGGTACTTTTGAGGAGAAATCTGGAAAAGGAGGCATTTTGGACGTTTTTGGAGCATAAAAGTGAAGAAAATGGCAAAGTCTCAAAAATCGGCCAAAAGTTACCTTTGACGGCGTCACAATTTACTCTGGACGGCGTCATGCCTTGGCAAGAAAAGGTGGACGTGAAATTTACTCATGATAAGCCAGTGAAAATAGCATGTGAATTCTGACGGCGTCACGCTTTAACTTGATCAAGGGCGTCACGGCTTAAATCAAAGAGGGACGGCGTCACGTTCAAGGTTCGACGGCGTCAAGCCTTGATAAGCCATAATGGATTTTTGAAGAGCTAGAGAGGGACGGCGTCAAGAAGGTCATCCGGGAACCCTAAAAGCGGCGAGGTGACGGCGTCACACTCCATAACGTGACGCCGTCAGATCCAAAAATCTATATATAGTTTTCTAATTTTTTGTCATTAGTGTGGAACTTAGTGTGTGGAATTTTGGGAGAAAACCCTAAGACGATTTTAGCTTCTTTTTCAAGGCTTTTTGCCTTGAGATCTTCCATGTTACATTGAAAGATAAGTTATCAATTAATCATTCAATATGTCTATGTGTTGTTTGATTCTATCTTATTCTTGTCTTTTGTTTAACATGTTAGGCTAGATTTATCTTGTGTTTGCTTAGATATAATGAAACCTAGCTATTGATTATTGGTTATTAGTGTGTTGTTAGTTGTATTGGATGATTGTTTATCTATGTTAGGCTTAAGAAAACTGGCTAACTTCCTATTCGGTAACTTGCTTGAACGTCTTAAGAAACATGAACCAAATGCGTACTAAAGGTTTTTATGGTTGTATTTAATGCACAAGCGAATTCTAGTGATCCCATGTTAGGAGCTTCCTAGCCGGCTCGACATAGGAGTGAAGTAGGAGCTTGTAGAGTTGGGGAAGTACGTACGCCACCCCACGAATGGTATTAAGGAATACACCCGTCATCCACGCGACTAATACACACTAATTAACCGGTAAAAGATAGTTAGGGAGTAAGGAAATCTAAGTAAACACATTTCTCTACATATTAGTTTCCACCAAACTTTTCATTTTTGTTATTTTATTTTATTTGCATTCGTAGTAATTTGGGTTAGTTGACTAGCAACTAATTCCGCCCACTCCTTCAAACCCGAGATTTTACTTGCTTTCATAAAAATTATAAAAACATAAAAAGAATCTTCCTCAACCCTTAGACCTAATTAGAGTAGCCTTTCATACCTAACGAACACTATTCCCTGTGGAGAACGATCAATCCCCCGTACTTACCACTACACTATACTACATCGGTCAGGTACACTGCCTGGTGGGGTTGTAAGCCTCTTGAGATCCCTCGAGAGGTAAAACCTGTTGTAAGGTTACAAAACCACGCATCAATAACACGTATGGTTATCAATTTTCCAAACTTATGCCACTGTTTGGTTTAACATCATTCATGATGAAGTTTAATGATCAGGTCTATTTTCATACTTGGTTGTGTTTTATTTTGTGTATGTGAACTAACTGATTATTGCAGATTGATAACACTCGGGGTTATCAATTTACCAAGTCTAAACCTATGTTTGGCTTAACTCCTACTACGGTAAGTTTCTAAGAATGGATTAGCCTATGATCAATCGTGTGTTAATATTATCACATTTAGTTGTTTTGCTATACATATTAGATGTTAAGTAAGGTCTAGATGAATTTTCGGGTTTTCGTCGAATAACGCAAAATATGACAAGTCTTCTGTTTAGTTTTAGAAAATTAGGATACGGATCCGACGGATCCTTAAACTTGGATCCGCCAAGGCTTATCGTTGGTTCCGCCATCCGCCAACCTGCGGATTTGGCGGACCCCTCACTTTGGTTCCGCATTTGATACTACTTGGATCCGCAGCTTTCTCAGTAAGTCTAAAACTTTTTCGACTCATCTCGATTCTTAAATCTTAGTGTTTAGTATCATTTAGGATTCATTCACTGATCATAATTCATCTTAGAATCATTTAGGAATTCTTAGAAACTTAGGAACAAAATTTCCCACCAAAATTTAAATTATTTTTTTGGGTGTGAATTACCAAACTGACACAAAGAAGGAACCCTTTTTAGGGATCCGTCAAATCCGTGGAAACATCATATCATAAGATTTTCCACTATCTACTTGTATTTACTGCAAATCCCCAACACATTACTCAACCCAAGCTCAATGGATTGACTTCCTTGATATGACATGCACAAATCTTTGTTCCAAACCATTAGAAACCATTATGAAATTCAAAGAATATTTCCTTGCATAATTTGATTTATCCCATCACACACAGACTGCACTTACTCCTATTGAAATCTGTAAGTCAATCACATTTAACCCTTTTAAGTCATTTTTCTGCACATTCTTATGACAACTCCATTTCTATGGTTTGACTTTGATAATAGGACAAACTACTTTATCTTATTTCAAGTCCTGGATATTCACACTCATTTAATCCAAAAACCAAATTTCATACAATTAGGAAGTATAAATTAGAACCTTAGAGATGATCATAGCACACTAAACATCCACAAAATTCACATATCATCTCCAGGAAATCTCCCAATCAACCTCACATGTCTAGACCATACAGACGAACGGCTAGAATTAGCGTCAGACCTTACTGGTATGCAAATCCACCTCGTAATGTAACCTTTTCTGTCATATCCACAGTCACGACAACAACTCCTATTATAACTCCCATAGTCAACATATCCTCTTCTTCATGATCAAATTCACCCACTACAAACTCATCCAATACAACAACATCACCTCCTACCATTACTCCTGTAGCAACCACACCACCACTCGCTCCCGTTCCATCACAATCTGAGAAGTCTGCATTATCACCATCCTCACCAAAACTCAAACCCATGGAACTCTTTAGGACACCACCAACATCTCCACAACCATATCTTGAAGAATTAGAAGATCTTCCACCTACATCAATCAATCCTCCACAAATAAGTCTTGAAAACTTAGAACCCATGCTATTCCATCCTTTCCATCCGGAGATTCATGGACCTCAATACCATATCACATCAATTATCACCACAACAATTGCCACACCAATTGTCACTTCACCAAGTGTTTCCACAACAATTGACCCCTCACCACAATCATCACCACCTAAAGAAAGAATTTCATCCCCATCTTCAAGCTTAATAATAGATCCATCACATGACATAATTACCACACTTCAACACTTGGATGAATCAATGTGGATCAATAAAACAAACACTCAAGATGACAACAATATTGTCTCTAACCTCTACGACACTAGTAATTTAGAAACTAAATGGCTTGCCTCTATCATGTCATCATCAAAACAAGCAAAATAGAAGTTTGTAGTATCATCGCAATAATTACTCTTAAGATTTTATCATCTCTAGGAACCTTCATGTGTAATCTTATGTTTGAGACTTCTGTCACAAACAAATTTTCAATGTATGATTATGCTTTAAAATAATTAATGATATCTTGTTTTGACACAAAAATTGATTTAGGCATACAAGATAAACACCTTTTAAGATTAGTCAATACTATCATCATAACACCTTATTAGCTCAACATTATAGTTCTATACCAATACCTCATGAAAACACAATCATGTGTTTGACAAACCTCTTAAAAGAGAAGCTTTAAGTCTCCTTAAACTTTCTTAGACTTTGATTAGGATTAGTAAAACCAAATCAATAGTTGTAAGTAAATAAACCTTAGCTTGAACCTTCATTTGATCAAAACGACAAAACATGACCAAATCAATTTTGGTCTCACGGAACCCTAAGATAAGAATGACGGAACCAAAATTTTGGTTCCGCCCAATCCGTGGGTACCTGGTCAGCTTTTAACCATTCAGAAACCAAACAACCTTCTTGTAACCAACGAATCTAGAATTTTCATCTCACAACTTCATTATCTAGAACATCTTCAGTGTCTAGAACACCATCATAGGATCTCATCATTTTCATTCTTGATTTGTATCAAGCAAGTCATTGTCAGTACAAACAGAACCATCATTCTCAACACATTAGTCCAACACATTCTTGAGCATCTAAACGTCATATATCATATAAGCTTTCTAGATTAGTTATTTAGGACCTTTTACATTGTTGGTTTAGGACTTTTTAGGATGTCTTTCGGTACTTATAACGTCATTGTGACTTTTGTCACAAAATTTTCAATATATATGAATATATTGCATATTATCATTATCCTTATATAGCTTGTCTTACTTTATATCATTTCTTTAGGTACTAATAATGATCAGACACTTACTTTGATTTTTTTTAAAGTCAAAACATTTAGAAAGGCTTGTTTGGAAGAACACTTCACATGCATTCTACTTCTTCATTGAAGTTATTCATTACTAACACTTCATTTGCAGCATATCATACCCTTCAATAGTATACGTTGGTACTCGAATAATGAGGAGTATACATCGAGGGGGAGCATTTCATAAATCTTTCATATTCTAACCATTTGTCTTGTAGGTTCATGCATCATTTACTTGTTACTCCATTTAGGGGGAGTATAAAACAAGGGGGAGCTATTAAAGTTCTCAAAATCGCATTCCGCTACGCACCTCTTCTTTTTGTTTCGACAAAAAGGGGGAGAAAGGAAAAAGGATTAAGTTTGCATAATTAGATTCATACTAAGTTATTTCATAATAGTAATCAAAATTTGAATAACTCAAAACTTAATCTATATTTTTAAAAGGACTTAAACTATATTTACTTGTTTGCTTAAAAATATAATTTAGGTTTTGTCATCAACAAAAAGGGGGAGATTGTTAATACAAATATCGTACTAAAAACGTTATTTATATTTTACGATCTTTGCTTATGTTTTGTTCATGACAAACACAAAGTATATTCCTTAAGCAAATTATAAATACTAGTTAAAGTCTTTTTCAAAACACATCTTTCATTTAACATGATCACTAACATTATATTGCATATACATGTGTATTTCCTTAAATGGAAACTTTAATTTAAAAGTTACTGACATCATGGTATACATCACAAATACAATCTTGGTAAGATTGTGTGATATCTTGATTAGATACTCAAGTTATATAGTTGACATTGGAAGATATTGATTTGACAACACAAGGATATGGAAAGATTTGAGGAGATCTCATGTGCAACATTAGCTGTCATAACCACGGATCCAAGTCCATACAAAGACGGATCCCTTCTGAGGGATCCGCCGGATCCGTGGGAGGTTTGCCTTGTTTGCCTATAAATAGCAGACTTGGCATTTGATCTAATTATCCACTTAGAAAAGAAAAACACATACATTCACTTTAGTTACTAACCACAGTAGTTATATATATATATCATTGATGTTTCTTTTGTAGCAAAGAAGATCAAGTTAACAAGCTTCAAACAAGCAGACTGTTTGGAAGTTGTAGTATAGGTTCTGTGTAAACACTTTAAGTGTTTCTTATCATTTGTATCAGTTAGATCAGTAAGTGTGGTTAGTGCTTTAGTCCTCAAAGCACAAAGAGAGTAGGGAGTGGTTGTACCCTTGTAAAGAACTCGACATCTAGCTTAGTGTCGGTAAAGTAATTAGGCGACGTCAGGTTGGTTCTACCTTGTGAAAGAACCCGGTGTTTAGCTTAGTACCGAAAAAGGAAGTAAGCGACGTGTAAAGGTTTTCTCCACCTTGAAGGGAGTTTGTTTCTTAGTGAAAGATATCTCTCGAGTAAGTAACTCGAGGAAGTGGAGTAGGGCAAGGATAAGGATCTCTTGCAAGCCGAACCACTATAAACACTTATGTTATGTGGTTTGATCTTTCATCTCTTTACCTTTAGTTTATATTGTATGATAACTTAATTTGTGATTGTTTCCTTTGAACTAACAAATAACAAAACAAATTAAACTCGAGAAACGGTGAAAACTATTCAACCCCCTTCTAGTTTTCCACAACAAGAATTACAATGAAATCGTGAAGCTCTATCAATAATGCATGTACATAAAACTTAACCTATGATATCCTTTTATATGACAAGGAGTCCTTCACAAGTAAACCATCTACCGTATAAATATATATTAATAAGATATACATTACATCTTTTCCATATATATCTTCACACGACTTTCATCTTTATCTTATAAACAGTACTAACTTCTTGTTCCAACAGTACTAACTGACTTCTTGAACGATCTTCACCAGTACTAATTTATGCATGAGCAGTACCAACTGTTGGTTTAATTCCAAACACATTTACAGAGGAAACATCACTAGAAGCCGCAATTGACCTAGTTGCAGGGCATTGTGTCACTAAAGGCAAGATTCGACCAGTCGGCTTCCATTCCTTAACATTCACTACTTTACGAACATTCAATCTAGTTAAGGGGCACTGATCACCTAAAGTGAATTTCCTTCCAGTGGGTTTCCATTGATAACCAACATTAGCAAATATTTTTCCTGTCGTTTTCCAAATTTGCTTACTCAGTTCAGTCTTCCTAACATTCTTATCTTGGGATCGTTTATGAGACATCAAAAATGACACAACACAATCATCATGATTACTGGAAATTAAACATTCGTTACATGTTTTACAGACAACATTAGAATTCGAATTAATTACAGTACTTTTAATACTAGAATCAACACGATTCATTCCATTCATTGCAAACTTATTGTTCCTAGGTTGGGCTTCTACTTTCTTCTCGTGAACACTCTTAGCTGGCGCAGTCCTATCTTTCCTTGCATTGTCTCTAGACTTTGACCCGCTAGCTTTGGTGTCACAGTTTACTCCTGTAGAAGTAATGGTGGGAACATTAGTTTGTTTTACTGTCATTTGTTTTCCTGATTTTGATGTGCTGTGTTCTGATGTTCTTGGTGGTGCATCAAAGGTTACATGCTTGTTCTTAGTTGTATAGGATGATGCAGGAAATCTATCTCTTTTGTTATCAATCTTAGGATCTGTGCTACTGACATATTCTAAAAGTTTCTGAGACCGTTTAGCAATGTAGCAGGCATCTGCAACAGCACTGTCAAGTGGTTTTACTATTCTATCCTCTTCTACGATCTCACGCAAGGTGTCAAGGCTATCCTTAAGAAGATTGAGATATACTTGGTGGGCAGACCTATTTTTCCTAAGGGGAAAAGGAATAGGCACTACATCAACAGCATACTTACTACAAGCAGAAGCCTTTGGAACAACATTATCACCAGTGATGGTTGGCATTTTCCCTTTCACCTGAGCCTTAAGATTCTCGATTTCATTTAACAAAGAATTTATCTTTTCATTATGACTGTTTCTTGTAACCTTAATTGAGTCGTATAACTCTTTGAAATGTTGTTTGACCTTTGAATTTTCAGCTCAAAAAAACTCATTTTCATGGTGTAACTTATTAATGGTGTCTTGATAGTGAAAATTCTGAGAATCTAAAGACGCTGGTTTATTGGTGCCATACACATCACTCTTGTTTGATTTTAATTGGGCAATTTGAGCCCTCAATTGTCGAATCGTGTTTGTGTGAGCTTGAATTTTTTCATCGCGTTTGCTTAATTCAAAATATGTGTCAAATTCAGGAGCATCCAAAGATGTCTTAGCATTTGATATTTTACATCTTTCTTCTAAGTGTTGATATTTTAATTGCAAATTAAGATGATCAACCTCTAGTTTTGAAAAACGTTTAACCATGTTATCATGGTCATCATTTTGAATTTTCTCATGCAAATTCCAATTCTCCCCCTCAAGCTCAACAACACGATTCTGGGAAGCATTCAGTGCAATAGACAGTTCATGAAATTGACAAGCAATTAGTGTAGCATCAGTAGCAGTATAAAACACATCCTGGGCAACACATTTAGCAATCAGATTTTCATTGGAGATGAGAATGTTTTTTCTCTCAATCTCACGACTCTTAAGTTCTATCACACATTGGGACACCTCGTTTTCCATATCTTTAAATACTGCTTTCATCTCATTTACTTCATTTCTAAGGGTTTTTTGAATACCCTCAAAATGTTCCTTAAGAAGCTTAAAGAATGGAATAACCTCAGTTAAGTAGCATTCTTTGGTTAGTTCAAAACCTCTTTCCCCTTCGGTAATTCTCGTTGGTGTTATTCTCTTCTTACATGTTTTATCAAAATCAGCAAATAGTTGACACAAAACATAGATGCTAATAAGAGTATTGCATTATGTGGGAAGAGTTAAGGGGACTAAGTGCCTAGGTGTATTGGGAGGATACACCGTTGCAGCCGCAATTTTCCTAAGGGGTGGAGTTTTGTCCTTAAGTTCATCAGCCTTTCTCTTTTCTATGTCCAAAGACCAAAATATTTGCTCAGGCGTTAACTTAGTTTGAGGTGCAAAGATAGTCAAACGATTTTGCTCATAGTAGTTATGGGGTTTAACTATTACTCGTTTGGCTATACATTTCGGGTCCTTCATTTTTTCATTCATCTTTTCTCTCTTGATCACTTCTATCTCATTACTCTCTTCTAATGAGGACACATCAGGTGGGGCATGACTAGGCTTAAGCAATTCGTTTCCATCATATAAAGCAGGTTGGGCCACTTTAGCACTCCTAAGGTAAGCTAACTTAGGTTCACCTACATTATATTCACTATGTTTATCACACAGCTTTTTATGCTTTTGCATCATTTGAGCAGTTTGTCTGGTCTGGTCTTGTGTGTACAATTTGTTTTCTATCTTATTCTTTAACGTTTTAAGTCTGGAAAAATCATTTAGAAGTTTTGATTCTTTTTCTTTGAAATCCTGTTTTAGTGTAATTACACTTTCTTGAATCTCCTATTTTTGCTTAACAGTTTGATTATGTTGCTTTCTTAAAGAATCTAACACCTTTTTCAATGTTTCTTCCTTTAAATTACGTTCAGTTACAAATGTACGCATCTGACTATCCATTTTTTGTTCTCGTGCAGTTAGCTCAAATTTTGCACGTTGTTCATAAATTGCTATCTGGTCTTTATATATATTAAGCCTAGTAGTCAAGGTGTCATCTGGGACAAACACAGTGTTTTCATGCCACTCACAATCATTATCTACCACACAAGCATTATCAACAACACAAGCATTATTTATAACAGAAGATGCACCACTTGGTACAATAGACACATCGTTGTGATTCACATATTGTTCATATGAAATAACATTGTTGTTTCCCATATTAACAGTATCTAATTCAACATCGTTTGTCTGTTGTACTTCTGTAGGAATCTTCTGTTCATCTGCCATGTTATATGTATCATATAGCTTTAGTACCTCAGATATGATGGATGGATTGGAAGAACCAGCTTGATGAGATGATGATGCCAAAGAAGACAGGTTGGCCATAAAGATGGTTTGAGCAGTCGGCTCCTCATCAACATCCAAATCAAATGCATCACAATCTTCTGCTTGGAAGATGTTTGGGTCATTGAGGGCTATGTCTTGAACCGGTTGGTCATCTACATCTGCCTCAAATGTGTTTCCCCCATCACTAGCAAGGAACAAAAGCTCTTCCTCATCCAGAACTGCACCGTTCTCCTGAGCCTGCATCAGCAACATCTTGTCCTTGAAGTAATCAGAATTCTGAGGACGCTTGGGTTGATTGCAATTCCTAGCTATGTGTCCCAACCCACCACAGTTATAACACTTAGCTTGCCTTCCTTGTCCTTGATTGACATTTCCAACTCTGTTTTGCATATTCCCCCCACCAACATTCCTTGGATTAACATTTTGTCTCCCCTAAACATTCTGGACAATAATTCTTCCATCTTCCACAGTAGCTTGATTGTGTGGGTTTGAGGAAATTTGAAGTTGGTTGTTAGTTTAGGGGAGTGTTGCTCGGAATTGTTGAACAAGCAAGGAGACTTGATTGGAAAGATCATCAATCCTTTGATCAGTGAAAGAATACCCTGAATCCAGCTGGGGGTTCATAGCAGTTGGTGGACGCACTGATGATTGTGGAAATGAAGATTGATTCTTTGATGACAAGGGGTGATGATAAACCTGATCAATTTGTGGTTGATTGTAAGGCTGAACATATGAGACCAATGCTAGTGGATCATTTGTTGTTGTTGTGGCTGGGTTAAGTTTCTCTCTGAGTAGACGATCATAAACAGCATGCTTTTCATGCTGTTGAAGGTAAGCATATAGCTATTCATAATTGGTCTGCCTCAAACCTTTGTTGAGCTTGACTGCCATGACAAATCTGTCCCATTCAGGTGACATGTTGTTTACGAACTTGGAGTTGAGTTGGATGTTTGGCATAGTCATTTTGATGATTCTCATGTCGTTTACCAGCTTGTGAAACCTCACATAGTAATCAGTGATGTACTCACCAGGGTTCATTTTGAAATGCTCAAACTCATCATATAGTTGTGACTCACGATCTTCTTTTGTTAATTCTGATCCAGCCAGAAGCATTTTGACGTTGTCTCAAACGGCTTTGGCTTCTATGTTGAAGTTGATAAGTTTGTAAACATCTTTGGGCAAGCCTTGAATTACAATATTGGAAGCTCGGACGTTAGCATCATACCGCTTCTTTTCTTCCTCATTCAGATCATTGTATTCACGTGGCCTATCAATCCCCAAAGTTACCATTCCATCCTCAGCAGTAGCCACAGCATCACGAGTGGTGCCCATCTGAAATGGTCCTTCATCAATTGATTTGAGAATATTGAACCCATTTTCTTTACCCAAGCAGTAGAGTCGAATTCTTTGAGCCCATGACTCATAATCAGTCCTATCTAGCATAGGAGGGCGGGTATCGGACCCTGCAGCTTGGATGTCATCAGATGCAGTGCTTGTCATGATGTAAACGGGATTTTACAACTCTTGTGATTTAAACCGAGAAATCGAATCTTTCGCGGGATTTTCTAAAATCAACAAAAGAAACCGTAAACGACTAAGCAAGAGTAAACTACAATAATGATCTTCAAAGATTTAAGTTACAGAAGTCAAATCACAACTGATCAAATCGCAACAAGTCAAATCACAGTTTGTCAAATCGCAACTAACCAAATCGCAATGAGTCAAATCGCAAGTGTCAACTCGCAACGTCAAATCACAATAGGTTAAATCGCAATCCGTCAAATCGCAACAAGTCAAATCGCAACTTGTCAAATCGCAATTAATCAAATCGTAATTAATCAACTGTAAGGCACACTCAAATCGCAGGCCCAAAACACACTTCTTCAAATCGCAAAGCTTGACCAAATCGCAATAGTCAAATCGCAACCAGAATAACTCAAATCGCAATCAGAATACCCAAAAAGCAACAATCAAATCACAGGCACTACCGGACAAACCAGTCGCTATCTGGTCAAATCGCAACCCACAAAACGCCAAAAGATTCCCTTTCACGTGATTTGTCAACTTTTTCCTTTTTAAGTTAAAAAGTCAAGTCGCAATTCCGATGCACGAAATCGCAACTGCAGTTTTCCAAATATACTCAAATCGCAACGAAGAACACTTTATCGAATGCCAAATTGCAACCAATAAATACTTTGAAAAACCACACGAATTGACCAAAAGACACCACAAATCGAATAGAACACTCTTTCCAAACACCAAACTAAGCTTATATACTAACCCTAATCAAGAAAGTACAAGCTTTTAACAAATTCAACCGCCAACAAGGTCGAACCAAAGATTTTTCCTTAATATCTATTCGAACCAAAGACTAACTCAAAACCAAAAACTAACCAAAGAAATCCGTGAACATACACTCAAATGAACCTAACCATGGCTCTTGATACCAATTGTATGATGTTCACAAACATATAACATATGTATGGATTAGATCTTGGCCGAATAGATTAAGAGTTTAGAGCGAGAAAGTGAGTTGGGAACCTTAGAGAGAGAAAGTGAAGTTGTAAGATTAATATGTGTGAAAGGTCCAACCCTTCCCTTATGTAGGAAGGGCTTTATATAGGATTACATATGGTTCCCTGTGTGGGCTGTGGAGTGAGCTGACAGAGGGTAAAGACCCAACCCACTCCACGAATACTTTAATCACTAAACTATTACTAATATTACTAATGATCCTACGAGCTAGTTAATGCTAACAGATACTCGGGGTGACCGAGTCTTCACATGAATAATTGTATTCCTAACAATATATATGGGTAAAGCTTCTGGGGTCAAAAGATGAAGCACCAGGCATCATCATCACCTTTCTGAAGCGAATTCAAGTCCTACTCCAAGCTCCAATAAGGATTGTAAGAACAGACAATGGCACAGAATTCACTAATCAGGAGTTAAGAACTTACTTTGAAGATACTGGAATCACTCATCAGACTTCAGTTGTCCGAACTCCACAGCAGAACGGGGTAGTTGAAAGAAGAAATAGAACTCTTGTGGAAGCTGCTCGCACGATGCTGATTTATTCTAGTGCACCAATATTCTTATGGGCTGATGCTGTTACCAGTGCGTGTTTCACTCAGAACCGTTCCCTAATCCATCCAAGATTCAATAAACCCCCATATGAACTAGTAAACAACAGAAAACCTGATATCTCTTACCTTCACGTGTTTGGCACTTTGTGCTATCCAACGAACGACAGAGAAGATCTAGGGAAGTTGAAAGCTAAGGGTGATATTGGAATCTTCATTGGTTACTCAGAAAACTCGAAGGCATTCCGGGTGTATAAATGAAGAACTAAGAGGATAATGGAGACGATGAATGTGAAGTTTGACGAGATTTCACAGATGGCTTCTAATCATAACAGATTAGGACCCGCACCAAACGTTCAGACTTCTTTACATATTAGTTCAGGACTCGTACCTAAAGGAGCTCAGTCAACTAACAATGAAAAACCATCAGAACAAGATCTATAAAAGTTCTTCAAGTTTAAGTTTGATGAATACTATGGTGAAACTTCGACAAATGCATCACAACAACATTCCACTGCACCAGCTCAACAACATCAACTACCACCACAACCACGAGATGCATCTACAACAATCGAAGCTGACGCACCAACTCCCTCAATGTCATCAACATCTACTCCAGTAATTGAGATTGTTCTACCAAGAGTTGATGAGCAAAACCAATCTACACCATTTCAAGAAGAACAATCACAAAATGATGCTGTGTTAGAAGAAGAAGTATTCGAAAACCCATTTGCTACGGATTTTGTTGAATCATCTTCAACGTTACATGAACTATCTAACATGCATACGTTAAACCCAAGGTACCCTTCTACACTAAAGTGGAGAAAAGACCATCCCATAGAACAAGTAATTGGTAAACCTTCAAGGCCAGTTCATACGAGAAGACAACTCGCCACCGATCCCGACATGTATATCTACGTTTGCTCTGTTAGCCTAAAAGAACCAAAGAACATTCAAGAGGAAATGGCAAACAATGCATGGATTGAAGCGATGCAGGAATAACTTCTTCAATACCAGCTACATGACACATGGGAATTAGTTCAAACACCAATTGACAAACTTGTCATTGATCTGAAGTGGTTATGGAAAAACAAGAAGGATGAAGAAATGACTGTCATTCACAACAAAGCTCGTCTCGTGGCTAAAGGATTCAGACAGGAAGAAGGGATAGATTTCAAAGAGTCATTCGCGCTAGTAGCAAGACTTGAGGAAGTCAGGATATTCTTAGCATATGCAGCTCACAAAGACATCACAGTCTACCAGATGGATATCAAGACAACATTCTTGAATGGAACTCTGAAAGAAGAAGCGTATGTGAGTCAGCCAGAAGGATTCATTGACAAAGAACATCCAGACTACGTCTACAAGCTAAATAAAGCCATCTATGGCTTAAAACAAGCTCTAAGGGCGTGGTATGACGAACTATCATCTTTCCTGATCCAAAACAATTTCACCAAAGGAAGAGTTGATTCCACCTTGTTTACAAGAAAATATAAATATGACATTTTGATTGTTCAGATTTATGTGGATGACATTATCTTTGGGTCCACTAATCCGAAACATTCAAAACATTTTGAAAATCTCATGAAAAGCAAATTTGAAATGTCCATGATGGGGGAACTAAAATTCTTTCTTGGTTTACAAATACACCAATCCCCTCGTGGTATTTTTATTAATCAAGCTAAATATACAATTGAGATTTTGAAAAAACATGGTATGGAAAATTGTGACTCTGTTAGTACTCCAATGGTCACTTCACAAAAAAAAAAGTACATCAGGTGGAGCACAATTTTTGGGTGAAAAGCTAGTAGGCTGGTCATCAAGGAAACAAGATTGTACTGCATTATCAACCGCAGAAGCCAAGTATGTGTCTCTATCTGCGTGTTGTGCCCAAGTTCTATGGATGAGGACACAACTCACAGATTATGGCTTTACTTTCGACAGAATACCTATGTATTGTGATTCAAAAAGTGTCATAGCCATCTCGTGTAATCCAATACAACACTCGAAGACCAAGCATATTAGAGTCCGCTATCACTTCATCAAGGAACACGTAGAAGAGGGTACTGTTGAATTATTTTTCGTGAAGACTGAATACCAACTCGCCGACCTATTTACAAAATCCCTTCCAAAAGAAAGGTTTGAAAATCTAGTTTGATGAATTGGCATGCGAAGCCTAACTCCTGAGGAGCTAGAAAGTCTTCTTGAATCTTCTTGAAATTTTTTTCAAAAAGCTTTGCTATAAATATTTTTTAAAAAACAAAATACAAAATTTGAAAAACCAACAAAAACAAAATATAAAAATAGAAAATTTTCAAAAAATACAAAAACAATATAAAATCATAAAAACCAAAAATATTCTTCTCACAACATGTCTCTCGTATAATCGATATACTGTACGTATCTAGAAATGTCATTCAACAATGATACGGACATGTACAGATGCTTGAGCGAGAGTTCATTTAAATGTTTTCTAAAACATGTCATTTCTCAAAATTTCTTCAATATGGCTTTCGTATACTTCAGTACGAAACCCGGACTTAAATGATGACTTCTGATTATTTCAGATCAGAACTCGTAATTCCAATGACAAACAAAGAATTCTTGAGCACATGATTAAGATTTTTTCAAAATCTTTCTCAAAATTATGTGCTCAAGATAACTCCCTCCAAACCCCTAAAATTAATTTATGCTTTATTTAAGGGGGCATATAAAAATCAAAAAATGTTCCAAAATCATGCTAAAACAAATCCGTCTATCTCTCCAAAAAGCTTTCTTTTAATCAGTTGATATAAAAAATATCACGACATTTTATTTTTGAGGGGGAGAAGACGTGATTAAAATGTGATCAAAATGTTTAAAGATCGTGGATTGAATTTCAAAAGAGCTCGACTCAGATTTTTACCTCGAATTGACGAAAACTAAATGCCAGTAATTGAAAAGACTTATCCGGGACGGGTAATAATTTCAAGTTGGTTTATCCAGTGATGTAAACGTGTCTCGCAAAGGACGTTTCTGAGTAAAATTTACCAATTCGAGAGATTATCTTTGAATATGACCGGGACGGGTAATAATTTCAAGCTAGTCTAACTAGTGATGTAAACGTGTCTCGCAATGGTCATGTTCACTGAAAATCGATTATTTCAAATGTGCGAACTCTACCCAACATGTGCAAACTTATCTCAAAAACTGCATAAGCACATGTGTAGGGGGAGTATTTCAGAAAATACAAAACTCTCGAAGTGTTAACAAAAATGTGTTTTATTCATAAAGACTTTGAGAGATTTTCACAAAAGGTTTTTATGGCATGTGATCAATAAATCTAGGATAATCATGGAGTAATAAGGTGATTATGGTTAGGTTTATGTCCTATGATCCGCCAGAGCCGGAGGGATCTACCCAAGGACAATTTCAATAGATTAGAATTGGAAGTCCTTAGGTAAGATTGAAAAAACGGGAGTAAATGTGAAAGGGAAAGAAGGGTTGAAGAATGAAAAAGAAAAGTTTATAAATGGGTGAAAAGAAATAGCCCTCCATGAAAACTTAGAGCAGAAACCGGGTCAATACATCTGCTATCGGTTATCACCAAGTTGATACTGATATTGAAGACAAGACGTCATGGACCCAGTGACACGCTGCACAAACCCCTCCTAGCCACTCAGATATCTATTAAAAGATATTTGTTTCATTTCTCACGGATAACACTGCATAATCTATCGGCCTCTCACTCCGAGATGTGTTGATATTGAAAAGGTGGCACTCTGCTCCACGCCTCCGACTACTAAAACCAAAACGCACATAATTGAGTCTAGAGCCATGAGATTCATCAAAAATCTCTTAGGACACACTTTCAATATAATGCACCTGTGTTCGCCAAAAAGGACACAAGGTGTACAAGAGTATTAATGAGATCTACGGATCTTGCCTTATATCATGATGGTTATTTGCTTCGAACAGGTCTACAGTCGTGAAGTGATACTCTGGTATGCTTCAGCGGCTCAATTGAATCGTTGATACACTTCGGTGTATCTAAGTTAGCTCTCTCGAAGGCATCCGGTTCAGAACGGCCTTGGTAAGGATCAGAGAAAGTTTTCACACTATGCTGTTAACGATCTCAAAGTCCAAACCTGTAAGTGCTGGATGATTTATTACTAACTGTTTTATGCAGGTACTGAGGAAAGTCCATTCACCATCATCATATAGCTCAACATCCACATCTCCTCATACTCATACTTATGAAGATCATCCTCAACAAAGCTCAAGAGAAAAAGTTCAAGACAAAAAGATCAAGTTAAAGACAATGTGTTACAACAAAGTCAAGAAGTTTATCAAAATGTCAAGAACAAGTTCATGTATCAAGTGAGGACAACATAAGCATGTAGTACTAAGTATTATCAAGAAGTATGAGTATGATGGAAGAGACAACAATGCAAATGTATAGAAGATGTTGATCAAAGGCAAGAAGGACCAAAAGACGATAACTTATGAAGATCACAAAGCATGAAGGAACAAAGAACCAAGACTATTCTACAAACGACACACAAAGTTAAAAAACAAAAAGACAAAAGACCCAATCACAAGGAGCGTCATTTGAATGCCTATCCCTTAGGGGGAGATTGTTAGCATTAATAAAAAGTGATGGTCATTTTGTATTTACAACTTTGTATTGTTTCGTGTAAAATGTAAAAAGGGTTCATGGATTTGGACTAAGCTAAGTGGTTATTAGTTATGTTATATTTAGTCCATTATATGCATGATGTAAATAGTCCAATCCATGATCAAACAAAGCCCATAGATAAGCCCATTGGCTCGTTAGCTATTTCCTATAAATACCATACTCCCCACCTCATTTTAGTGTGTGCTTTAGAGGTGTATAGGTGAGGAGTGTGTGTGATTTGTATGTGTATTTTCTCTTCTCTCTTAATCTAATATACACGAAATTCTTATACACGATCTATCTCTATTGTACCTTATACGAGTTGCTTATATGATTCATATAGTGTGATAAAGTGAGACCTTGTGTTCTAGATTGCCCATTACATTTTGGGTTGAAGCAGTTAATACTGCTTGTTATGTATAGAACAGGGTTTTAGTGGTTAAACCTCACAACAAGACTCCTTATGAACTTTTTAGAGGTAGAACACCTGCTCTAAGCTTTATGAGAACATTTGGATGTTATGTTACTATACTTAATACGTTATATCATTTGGGTAAGTTTGATGGTAAATCAGATGAGGGATTCTTTGTTGGTTACTCTCAACATAGTAAAGCTTTTAGGGTATACAACATAAGAACCAGGAAGGTAGAGGAAAACCTGCATGTAGAGTTTGTTGAAAATAAGCCTAATGTTGCAGGAGAAAGACCTAAGTGGCTATTTGACCTTGAAAAGCTAACAGAATCTATGAATTATGTACCAGTTGTTGCAGGTACAAATACTAATGATTTTGTAGGTACCAAAGATAGTTCTGATGCAGGTCAAACAAATATGGAGACTGGATCTAGCAAAGATTATTATTCCATACCACTTTGGAAGGATGATTCTCTATTCCAACAAACTTCAAAGAATGATGATCCACCATCTTCCAGTGATGTTGATAAGGAGGATGATGTTGGTGTTAATAAAGAAGGTGGAGTTGGTGCTCAAGAACAAAAAGGAAATGATAACAGTACTAATAATGATGGTACTGCTGAGCAGGAAGTTAGTACTGCTGTGCCGGATGTTAGTACTCCTGGGCCAAGTGATTGTACTGGTGGGCCAAATGTTGAAACAGTTTTTCCAACAGATCAGGCGAGGCCTCTCCAACGGAGCTGGGCGCCAGGGCCCTGGCTGCACTAGCGATTGGCACATAGGGGAGTGGTTACCCGGCTTTCTCGGCCTGGTATCCTACACCTCGCGTTCATGATATCTACATTCAACTGTGCCTCGGAGACACAGTTAATTCTGCTCCACATGCTGGATTTTTTGATGACTTTGAAATGGATCTGAATAATGTTCCTAACACATATGAGGTTCCTACAACTCCCCATACAAGAATTCACAAGGATCATTCCCTTGATCTTGTGATTGGAGATATACAATCTGGTGTGAAGACAAGAAGGATGCAAATGGGGGCAGGTGAACAAGGTTTGTCAGTTTTATCTATGAAGGGAAGACACATGAAGACCTTAATGCTTGTTTATTTGCTTATTTTTTTATCTCAAGATGAACCCAAGAAAATTTCCAAAGCACTAAATGACCCATCCTGGGTAGAAGCAATGCAGGAGGAGCTATTACAGTTCAAGCTGCAAAAGGTGTGGGTATTAGTAGATTTACCTAAGGGTAAGTGGGCAATTGGAACAAAATGGGTGCTCAGAAACAAGAAGGATGAGAGAGGTATTGTGATTAGGAATAAGGCAAGATTGGTAGCACAAGGGTATACTCAAGAGGAAGGCATAGACTATGATGAAGTCTTTGCTCCAGTAGCTAGGATTGAGGCAATAAGGCTGTTTTTAGCTTATGCTTCTTTTATGGGATTCACAGTATACCAAATGGATGTAAAAAGTGCTTTCTTATATGGTACAATTGATGAAGAAGTGTATGTTATGCAACCACCAGGGTTTGAGGATCCTGATCATCCAGATAAGGTCTGCAAGGTGGTGAAGGCACTGTATAGTCTACATCAAGCTCCAAGAGCCTGGTATGAAACATTGGCCAAGTATCTATTGGACAATGGTTTTCACAGAGGACAGATAGACAAGACATTGTTTATCAAGAGGAAAAAGGGTGACATTTTGCTTGTCCAGGTTTATGTGGATGATATTATTTTTGGCTCTACTAAAAAGGAGATGTGTTTTGAATTTGAGCAGTTGATGCATGACAAATTTCAAATAAGTTCAATGGGAGAACTCACTTTCTTTTTAGGGTTGCAAGTCAAGCAGTCAAAAGAAGGGATATTTATCAGCCAAGATAAATATGTAGCAGAGATTTTGAAGAAGTTTGGATATGCTGATACAAAGAATGCTAGCACTCCTTTTGATCCAGAAAAACCCTTGCTCAAAGATTCAGATGGTGATGATGTTGATATTACTCTTTATAGATCAATGATTGGGTCATTGATGTATCTTACATCATCTAGACCAGATATCATGTTTGCTGTATGTGCATGTGCCAGATTTCAAGTTACTCCTAAGGCTTCACACTTACATGCAGTGAAGAGGATCTTTAGGTACCTAAAAGCCCAATTCAAATTGGGTCTTTGGTATCCTAGGGAGTCTCCATTTGATCTGGTGGCTTACAGTGATAGTGACTATGCTGGTGCAAGTTTTGATAGGAAGTCAACAACAGGTGGTTGTCAATTCCTAGGTTGCAGGTTGATATCATGGCAATGAAAAAAGCAGACTATGATGGCTACTTCTACAACTGAGGCTGAATATGTGGTTGCTGCTAGTTGCTGTGGACAAGTACTCTGGATTCAGAATCAGATGCTGGACTATGGGTATAATTTTATGAATACCATGATAAATATTGACAATAACAGTACTCTTTAAATTATTAGAAATCCTGTTCAACATTCTAAAACAAAACACATAGAGATTAGACATCATTTTATAAGAGATTGTAATGAGAAAAAGTTAATTCAAGTTGTTAAAATTCACACAGATAACAATTGGGCTGACTTACTTACAAAAGGTCTTGATGTTGAAAGATTTCATTACTTGGTCGCAAGTATTGGAATGCTTAATCTATAAAGTTTTACTCTCTAAGTGTCTTTGTAAAGTTTGCAAAGGATTTGTACTGTTAATTGTTTGACAGTTGAGTTTGTACTAGTGGTACAAAGTTTGTACTGTTAGTCCAAATTAGTACTGCTAAGTTTATACTGTTAGTCAAATTTTATATTGTTATATAGAAAATGCTTTGGTTTGTGTTTATTTGGTTTTGGACTAACATTTGCAAGAAGT
Organism: Artemisia tridentata subsp. tridentata; assembly: GCA_021014915.2. Lineage (NCBI taxonomy): Eukaryota > Viridiplantae > Streptophyta > Magnoliopsida > Asterales > Asteraceae > Artemisia > Artemisia tridentata. The sequence continues at coordinate 165,321,959 of CP139507.1, read as the reverse complement.
GAAAGCAGTATGATTGTAGTTTATGATGTGTGAGAAGCTAAAGTGGTGGATGGATTGCTGTCATAATTGATTCATGATAGAAGCGGATTTTAGGATTACTTGACAAAGGTTGTACACATGAGTTGGGAGGTTCCTTAAAATCTTATTCTTGAAATCAATTTATGCTTATTTGGTGGTATAATTGAACATGAATTGATGGTCATAGTTAGTCAGATAGTAACTGAGCTAACTCACTTTATACCATTCTATCATTTGATAGTGTGTTAGTTTAAGGACATCTGGTATAGAGAACAACGAGCAAAAGTGAATCTAACACATTTTTGTTAGAGGCAACACCCGCCACGAGTTGGAAACCCTGTCAAGAAAGCTCTTTGAATGAGTTTATCTGCTCACAGGCAGCATTTATGCAGAAAACATTGGTTCTCACACAACCAGAGGTTAAATGTAACCGAAAAAGATTAAGTGTCTTCCTTTACACTTAATCCTTTCAAAAAGTTTGAATGCAATATTGTTTTAAATGAAAATTGAGTTTATACTCCTGAGTAAAAGTTTTTCCAAAATTTAGTACTGCTAGGCAAAAGTTAGTACTGCTGGGTAGCCATTTGTCCTGTTGAGTCATAACCGTTTTCTGATTATAGCCGTTGAGAAAATTTTGGTCAATTACCTTACTTAAGGGTTTCCTAAATTGGATAATTTTTACTTTTTATCTAATTTATACATTTTCTTCAATCTAAGGAAAGGATTTATTAAGTCGGTCAAATCGAAACCCTAAGCATTATCTACTTAAATCTCAATTGGCTATACTCATTACTCAATTAACTCATATACGATCATAACTCATCAATCTAATCAAAAGTTTATCATTTATCATGGCGAATTTGGCTTTTTTCGATAAACATAACATGGTCGCTTTCTTGGAGAAACCAGAGGGAAGCAATGACTTCCATCAGATAGTAGACTTTCTCAACTCTACTCACATTAGGTATGCTTTGACCGTAAGTCCTATTATCTATCGTTCTCTCATCACACAGTTTTGGAAGACGGCAACTGTCAGAACATGTGAAAATGGAGGACAAGAGTTACAAGAAACAGTTGATGGCAAAACAATCACTGTTACTAAGTCATCTGTTAGGAGACATCTCCACTTAGCAGATGACACTGGTATTAGTGTTTTGTCTAACACTGAAATTTTTCAAAACATGTCCAGAATGGGGTATGACACAACTACTTAAATATTAACTTTTCAAAAAGGTTGTTTTGCCCCACAATGGAGATTTTTTATCCATACTATCCTTCATTGCTTAAGTCCCAAGAAAACCTCATGGGAGAAATTCAGTAGCAATATTGCAACTACTCTCATTTGCTTATCAACAAACAGGACTTACAATTTTTCTAAACTGATTTTTGAAAGTATGGTGAAAAATGTGGATAATATATACAAGTTTTTAATATATCCACGATTTGTCCAAGTATTTTTAAATATGCATAAAAGACTGCTTCTACCTCATCAAATTATTTATCCAACTCCCAGCCTTACTCAAAAACTTTTTAGCAATATGAGAATGGCTTCTAGGGGGTATAATGGGGTAGCAGTACCTTTATTAGAAAATATGCTTACACAGGTACAGGGTGAAGGCTCAACAACCCAGTTGAGTCCTGTTAGGATTTATAAAAAGTGATGGTCATCGTCGTTTTTATATTTTGTATTTAAGGTGTCGTTGTGTATAGTTAGCTTATTTAATCATTGGGCTTGGACATAGGTTTGTTAATTAAATGTTGTGTTCTATTTGAGCCATGTAAAAGCCCAACCCAAATCCAAGCCCATCCTATCACTAAAACTATAAATAGGACCTCCCTACACCATTTGGGAGGTTAGGTGTTCTTGAAGGGCTCTCAAGGTATTGTAGTCATTTAGGGTTTGTATCATTGTTTTAAGTGTGTGATTTATATGAAGCTAATATTACATGTTCCACTCTTATTTCTTTGATCATTCCTAGTAGTTGTTGTATTGGTTAGGATAATTATTAGTATTAACAAGTGGTATCAAGAGCATAAAAAAGTTAAAGATCTAGGATTATATACGGTTATTTCTCACGTTTCTGTTTCATCTATTTTAGTTTGTCTCGTTACTGTTTCAGTCACATTTGTTTATTAGTTTTGTTTTTGTTTAGTGTATATTTGCATTAACCAATCATCTGCGTCTTTCTGTTACTCTTGCATTTTTTTTGTTTTTTCCTTGATCGAACTTATAGTCGAACTTTCATCATCAAACTTATAGTCGAACTTTCATCATCGAACTTATAGTCGAACTTGGTCATTAGTCGAGTTAGACTACCTTGATCGAACAACTCTTTGTCAACAAGTTTCGAAGGTCATCGAACATATCCTTCATCGAACTTTAGTAACCGAACTTCAAATCATCGAACTTGTGTGAGATTAATTGAGCTAGATTAGTCGAACTACAAGGTAGTCGAACTTCTCTTCAGTTCATCGAACCTTCATACATTAGTCGAGCTAGACTAGTCGAACTTTTTCACCGAACTTTCATCAAAGAAAGGTAACCGAACTAGGAGTTAACCGAAATTTGGTGACCGAATTTTGGTGATCGAACTTTGGTGATCGAACTTTGGTGATCGAACTTTGGTGATCGAACTTTGGTGATCGAACTTTGGTGATCGAACTTTGGTGATCGAACTTTGGTGATCGAACTTTGGTGATCGAACTTTGGTGATCGAATTTTGGTGATCGAACTTTGGTGTCCGAACTTTGGTGATCGAACTTTGGTGACCGAACTTGTGTAACCGAACTTTTTCACCGAACTTTTTCACCGAACTTCTTGTTTTGTCGAACAAGGTTTTAACCGGGCATCTTCACTTCTTCGAACTTTAATTTGATCGAACAACTCTCTAGTCGAAGCTGCACCTAGTCGAACCATTTACTCTAGTCGAGCCAAGTCTAGTTGAAGTAGTTTGCTAGTCGAACCAAGTTTTCTTGTCGAACAACACTCACTCTAGTCGAACCAAGTTACACTAGTCGAACCTCTAGTCGAAGCAACTTCATTTAATCGAGCCATACATTATTTAGTCGAAGCAACACTCATTTCATCAAACCAACTTCATCATCATCGAACCAACTTCATCTTCGGACAACAAGGCTCTAGTTGAAGCATCTTTGTTTAAACAGCAACTTTAGTCGAACCAGGATCTTTTTCACAAGTAAACAAGTAAAGTTTCGTAGTAGAGTCTACTGTGTTTTGGTTGATTCTTGTCTTATATATTATGATAAGCTACTAACGTTGCATATTATATTGATAGTATTATATTGGTTTGCATGAGACGTGTGGTTTCATTATATTATACGTGTACTATTAGACGTGTGGTTTGCATGAGACGTGTGGTTTACATCTTATATTGATCTTATTATATTGTTTTGTTTTCAGTTAGACGTGTACGCAATAGTTACTTCACGTGTTTTGCTTTTGACATATCAACTTTTGGAGTTTGCTTTACGTGTTTAATAATATCATAATATTTCAACTATTGCTTTTGATGTGTGTTGTTTTTTTTAACTTTTGACGTGTGGTTTGTGACTAACACTTTGTGGACTTATCAAGTTTTTGCTCTCAACTTTCTCGGTTTATCAAGTTTCTCAACGACTATTCAAGGACAACGACAAAGGACTTAAACCAAACAAATCTCGTGAACAGTAACCAACCGTATCCTAGTTCTTTAACCGATCCAATACCATCTTAACCATTCAACAACAACAATGACTACTCAACAAGACATCCACGCAGCCGGTGCTGAAAACCGTCCTCCAATGCTAGAAAAAGGCAGTTATCTTCCATGGACAAGCCGCATGCTTCGTTACATGAAAACCAAACCTCATGGACAAGGAAAACTCTTGATTAACTCCATCAAAAATGGTCCATTCAAGCCTCGACAGATTCAAGAAGCTGGTGATCCGAATCAAACACCTCCTCTTCCACCATCCTTTCGTGAACAAAAAGAAGAAGAATACACCGAAGAGGATTGGAAACAGATTGAAGCTGATGACTTAGCCATGCACCTAATTCAACTTGGTTTACCACAAGAGATCTTTTGTGCTGTTGACAGCTGTGAAACTGCTTATGATATGTGGGAACGAGTTAGAAGGCTATGTCATGGAACTGAAATTGGTCAACAAGACATTGAAAACAAGCTTCTAACTGAATGGGAGAAATTTTCATCAACTCTAGCTGAACCAATTGAAATCTACTACACAAGGTTTTGCACTCTCATGAATAAGCTCATCAGGACTAATTTAACACCAAAACAGATTGTCCAGAACATCAAGTTTCTTAACAACCTTCCAGAGGAATGGGGACGATATGTTACGATTGTTAATCAGACAAAGAATCTTCATGAAGTGAACTATGATCAACTGTATGATTTCTTGAAACAAAACCAGAAAGAGTCAGATGAGGTTAGGAAAGAGAAGCTTGCCAAACAACATGATCCTTTAGCATTGATTGCTCAGTCACCATCTCCTACAGTGAACACATTACCTTCATCATCCATTCCTACTCAGCACTACTTGCCACATGAATACTCAGTACCACCATCATCAACTCCCACTCAGAAATACATGCCACATGAATACTCTTTTCCACAACAACAACTCTATCCTCATGAACAACAAGTCATTCCACAACAACCATACAATCCTAATGATGACATGACTGCTTTGTCTCAAGCATTTACTCTTCTCTCAAGAGTAGTACAAGGACGCTATTCCACACCTACCAACAACAATCAAAGGATCTCATCAAACACTCGCTTTAAGCAGTTTGCTCAACCGGGTTTCAACATGGGTCAACAAGGACAAATGGTTGGAGGATATGGAAATCAACAAGGATATGCTCCTCAGATGGGTAATCAAAATACAGGGCAGTATATGGGGAATCAGATGGGTCAGAGGGTTCAGAATGTTGTAAATCAGAGGGTTCAGAATGTTGGGAATCAGAATATGGGAAATCAGATTGGGAATGTTTGCTGCTGCTGGAAATGCTGGGAATATGAATCAAGGGAATGGAATAACGTGTTTCAATTGTCAAGGAATTGGTCATATGGCAAGAAACTGTCCCTCCAAGCCAAAAAAGAAAGATCCAGAGTATCTTCAGAAAGCTTTGCTCTTAGCTCAGAAGGACAAGGCAGGGTTTCAGTTAAGTGCTGAGGAAAATGATTTCATGGCACTGATGGATGATGCAGAGGATTTGGAGGATATCGATGCCAACTGCATCTTCATGGCAAATCTTCAAGAGGTTAAATATGACACGGATTTTGAAGCACCTCCTGCTTATGATGCCAATGTGATATCTGAGGTACCTACATATACTACATGTCACAATAATGAAATGTTTGATATGTCACCTCAGAATGAACAGCATCCTGCGACTCCTAATCCCATTTACGATACATATATGGACTCCCCAAGTTATAGTAATATTAATTTGGCTACTCCAGATATGGATCCTAATGGAGGCTTCGAGTCACAGCATACTGAGAATGAAGAGGAAACACATGCTTTATTTGAATCATTATTGCAAAATTGTGGTATTGAAATTGAAAATGTCAAAAAGATCAATAGCGATGTTAAGGCCGCTAATGAAAAATTGACCACTGAGCTTGAGAGATACAAGGTGAACGAAAAAACTTTTGAATTTCACCACAAACGACTGTCAGAACTTGAAACCGGTTACAGTGATTCTGTTTCAAGGGAGAAACATTTGCAAATCAAATACGACACTCTTGATGTTAAATTGAATATGCAAATTAAATCCCTAAAAGCAGAAATTTCTGATTTAACCAACCAACTTTCTAAACAAAAATCAACTTGTTTAGATCTTGAAAAAGAAAAGAAAGAGTTGCATTTAAAGTTTTCAAAACGAGAAGATGAACTTCTTGATGAAGTACTTGACAAACAGGAAACTCTTAAAAAGTTGGAAGAATTGCTTGTAAAAACGGGTCATTCAACTCAAACGATTAATATGTTAATTAACGACAAAAACCCGATTTTATATACAAGAAAGAAAATGGCTCTCGGTTGTGAAAACCCTTGTTATTTCAAGAAAGCTCAGCAAAAACAGAATGTGCTATTTAATGGTAATCTTATAAATGATGTGCATGATCCACCTGCTTGTTATGATTCGTATGAAACGATTGAGCTTACGAAAGAGAGTCGAAACAAAATGAGACAATTAAATAGAGAAATCAAACCTATTGATTATAATGAAGCAAACAAACTTGCTGGTGTTCATCTTGTTAAAAAGGAGTCACCTTTGTTTTTCAAAAAACCAGTGGCTGCCACAAAGTTAAAAGTTGTGTCAAAACACCTTTCTAACATCGAACAAATGTACTCTACCGACACTTCCGCAAGTGAAGCTAGAATACTATTGGCCGATCTTAAAAGGAGAGTTGAAATGCTTCAAGATGTTGTGGCAACCAAAACTAATACCAAAATCAATGATTGGTTTTCAAGTTTTCAAACTGAACAGAAAAAGATGTTCGAAACAGAAATTACTCCTATTTTATCTGGCATACATGCAAGAGCAATTCATGTTGAGAACGCAATTATCAAAGAAGTAACTGAATTTGTCAAGGACCACACATCCTTGGTAATTGAAGCCAATGAAAACATTGAAAAAATCAAAGTTTTAGAAAAACAAAATGACGCACTCTCTGAAGAAGCTCTTTCAACTGATATTATGTCCATTATTTATCAAATGTATTCTGTTGAAGATGATGAAAGACTTCGAGCTGAGACTTCCCAAATTGTTTCAAAATATGAAAATGCGTTTGCAAAGCTTGAAAAAGAAAATGTTACGTATTTTAAACAACTGGATCGGAAAAAGGAAGAATGTAAGTATGACAAACTGTCGTATGAACGTTCTTACAAAGAAATGCAAAAACAAATTGATCTTTTGAAGTCTCAGCTTGAATGTCAAAAAGGGAAGGGTGAAGAAATTATTGCAAAACCAAAAATCTCAATTTCACAATCTGCTCCTTCACCCTTGCCCAAAGAAAAAGAAAAAGAGAAAGTAGTTGTCGAAATACCAAATGTTATAGCACCTGGACTTTATAGGATTAGTACCACTATTGCATCTACCTCTACATCTAAAACATATAGGGCGATAGAAAAAAGTGTTAAGGAAAATCCAAAAGAGACTAGGAAAGCTAACACTGATTCAAAGGACAACATGATAAATCCTAATGAGTGTGCCTTACCTTCTACAGGAGTAGAAAGTACCTCTAAGAGTAGCAGACCAAAGCCTAGGAGCAATACAAGGAATAGAGTCGCGCCTGCTTCTAAGAGTGAAACCAAGAATAAAACGAAAGAAGTAGAAGAACACCCAAGGATTTTATCGCTTTCCAAGAAGAAACTTATGTCATCTGAATGTAATGTTAAAGACAATATTTCTAGTACATGTAATGAACCTGTTTGTTTAATGAACAAGAAATCTTTGTCTGAAAATGTGTGTGATGATATTGTTTCTAATGTTGTTCATGTGAATGAAAAGCCTGCTAAGAAAGATGTTCCTTCAGGATCTAGTGCTAAGACTAAATACTTTCAAAGACTTAGTGCAAAGTCTAGAATAACAACTAGTAGTCTGCTGCCTAGGAACTATCTTAAGATGTGCGTATGGATTCTAATAGGTAGAGAATTCAGTCTAGAAAATGGTAGAATAAAAATGGCTAAGGAAGAACCAGTAAAAACCGTCTATGATTGTATTTCTCCTGTTATCCCTAACCCCATGGAACCAAATGATAAACGGTTTCCAAATGCACAATCATCTATTATTGGCAGGTTATCGAAATATGTCTTTGGATCGTCGACTCGGGTTGCTCCAAGCACATGACCGGGAATCTGAAGCTGCTGATCAACTTTGTATGTAAGTTCATGGGAACAGTTAGGTTTGGAAATGATCATGTAGCAGCTATTCTGGGTTATGGAGATCTACAGTTTGGGAATTTTTTAATCACTCGAGTTTACTATGTCGAAGGATTGGGACACAACCTGTTTTCGGTCGGACAATTTTGTGATGCGGATTTAGAGGTTGCTGATGCGTGCGGTGTCGTAGTATAGTTTTAGCAGTTTTAATGCCTACTCAAGTTTTAAATTTATATTTAGCCGACTTATCAATAACACACACACTTAACGAGCAGTGTACCCGGTCAGTATGAATATAATGGTAAGTAGAGTGTCGATCACTAAGAGTGGAACGTATTATCTAGTTATTCTAATCAGTATTTTAATATCCTAACGCAAGGGGGTTTCAGCCTGAGAGACTGGCACGATTTGTTTGCAATTAAATAATAAAATAAACCAATAGGCACGAATCAGCAAGTAGCACACACGTACACAGATAAATACTCGAGACAATAAGAGGGCTGTCCTTATGATTAAGTAGATTGTCACTTGTTTTATTGATAGCTTTATATAAAGTGTATGTAGTTAACCCTTTCTCGTTGGTCCTATTCTTATCGGCGAGTAAACCCTTAATGATTACTTATGTCTAAAAGTTATTCCTAAGTGATCAATTTAGTAATAACCGTGGGAGCCACATTATTTTCCGCAGTCAAATGCTCGCAAGCCACTAATAAACACAGAGGTTATCAATGCACTAATAATTAGTAACCAAAGACATCAACATATAAACTTTAATTGATGGGAAAGCAAGTATTAAAGGGAGTGCAATCTTTCGTTGTCACATTACACAAGCCACCAATCCTGATGAATTAAAGTTTGCTAACACAATAAAACAAAACTACTTAATGAATTAAACACATGCAGCACCTTCTTACAGCTCTTGTATCTTTGATTTAGGTGTGTCTTGTGCTGCCTCCTTGACTGAATTCGTCCTTGGTTTCTCCTGTTCGGTCTTCGGTATTATATATGGTGTCCCCGAAATTCGTCTGGTCTTGGGGTATTTATAGTTTCTGTCTGAGGGAAGATGCGGCGCATCTAGTAAGTAGATGCGGCGCATTGACTTAACTTCGCATGGGGTCCAAGATTATAATATTCAGGAATATTCGTACACCGCCAGAAGATGCGGCGTAACTCCATGATTAGATGCGGCGCATGTCCTCTTGTATCTTGGATCGTATCTGGTGATATCTTAATAGAGATGCGGCGCATGTCATGAGTGAGATGCGGCGCATCTGGAGCAGATTAGTCTTGATCTTCTTCATTTCAGTAGACTCTTAACTTCTTGCATGTTTTGCTCCATAATCAGTCCAAAATCGCTAAGTTTCACCAAATGCTTGTTTTTACCTGAGAATTACAAAAGTAAACGATTAAGTATCAATCCTCATACATAATAGAATAAAACAAGTCAAATTAATAGGATAAATGATAGTAATAAAATGTACTTATTTGAGTTCATCAAATATCCCCCCACTTGAACTTTACTTGTCCCCAAGTAAACCTTAGAATTTCTCTTATGAAAATGTATCCTAAAAGATGTTAGGATTTATTTTTATATTTAAGCATGTATTCGTTTATTTCATAATCACACAACCAAACACTTAACGAATTAGAAGTAAAATAAAATAAGTCGATAAAAGCAAATCTAATGGTTTAACTGTCCAGTCGTGACGAATATTCTATCATAAGCTTGGCAAGTATACACATCTCCTCCACTAAAGCTAAGGAATAACAAGTCTAAAGCGGTAAAAAGGGTTTTTAGGCTTAAGGGTTAATTATTCTCTTTCACTATCGATCTCAAATTCCAGAAAAGGCGACAAAATCACAAATACATGATCGAATCCACGAACACGATACTTGCAATTGCTCAAATCCTTAACTCGAATAGGCTAAAGATAGGTCCAAACTTCACCAATAATAATATATCAAAAAGGGCGACAAAATCATAAATACATAGCCGAATCCACGACTACGATACTTAAGATTGCTCAAATCCCTAATCTCAATAAATCAAAGGTTTGGTTGGATAAAGAATAGGGTATGGATAACATTTGGGATATAAATTGGTGTAAAAAATAAAAAATAAACAAAACAAATAAATTAAAATCCTAAGTGTGGTTAATCACTATCCCAACCATCCCATGAATAAGACTCATATCATCGAATAACTCACGCTTTAACACTTGAAACACACGCTTTAGGTAGACACGAATTATACTCAACAAGATCTTAATCAAAGAATAAACCTTAATTGGCGTTCCCATAACTGCCAATTCCCATTCAATCCATAGATATAGTACAACAAATAGTGGTGATATCGACCACTTACATAACTTTACATAAGTTGGTTAAAACAAACTTCCAACTTTTCTTTCTTTCTTTTTCTCTTCTCTTTTTTTTTTTTTTTTTTTTTTTTTTTTTTTTTTTTTTTTTTTTTTCAAACATAAACATAGATGTGTAAAATTTCACCACATCACTATAATGATAATTGTCACAATTCGCATTTTCGAGTCTTTACTATGCACGGGATTGCATCATTTCAATTTACGTATATTCATTAAACGTTACCACTCAGTCATTACTACTAATATTATACTCAAGTACTCCCGATTATGATCCTAAAATACTTTCATGCTATTTTTAATGATATAAAAAAAAAAATATATATTATTAGTTTACCCGGTGTTTTGAAACCTTTTGCGATATTTTACGTTAAGAGCTTATAACTCCGTCGTTTTGCGATATTTCATCACGATCACTATTTTTACACCCGATTCTTATCAGTAACATGATTTCATAATTTTCACGACTTCGTCAAATTTTATTTTTATTCGTCACGTTTTATTTTCAGTTAACCCGGTACCCGATAACACCGAAATTTCACACTAAACCAACTAATCCTACTCTAAAATATCTAACTAGTCCAAAAATACCACAAAACCACCTCTTGCAAACCCATGTGCCGCCCCCCTTTTTGCTTGCCTAATAAACCAAGAAACATTAATGGTACTTGATATTTAAACTAGTTTATTCATTAATACTTTTACATAACACATTTAGCTATCAAAGCAAAGCAATACTCTCTCTTTCTTCTCTCTATCCCACGGCAACAAAGGAGAACAAGGAAAGAAGACCAAAATTTTCAAGAACAAGTGATTTTGACAACCTTAGTATACTTCTATTTTAGGTTTTGAAATAAAAACCAAGGAGTATTTAGAAACCTAGTTACTTAAACCTCTTCAAACTACTAGTAAGCTTTTCATGATCTTTCTTAACCTTTCATATATTTACTTGATGTATTTTATGCTCTAGAAGTAAAACATGCACGTATGATATGTAAACATACCACTTGTTCTATTTTTCACAATAACTATCTCAAACATTAGATCGGCATGTTTTATTATCATCCCCGCGAAACCCACTATTTTTAGTGATGTTTAGGACCCATGACACCCTAAGAAGGTGTATGGTAGGATGTGTGTACTTGTGGAGTTGTGTTGTAGTCGTTTGATCAAGCCGCAAACCAAGAAAACGAGTTTTTAACATATATATATACCCGCTGTCCAGAAATGTAAACCTTGGAAAAATCAGTAACCATGGCTTTATTTTAGCTTTTATAAATAGAAAGTACTCTCAAATACGAAAACGTGGTCGCTTGAATCACTAAAAACCGAGTTATAACGAAGGAGATACGATATTTTAAAGTTAACTACGTAAAACTATTATTTTCTGAAAATTTTGGGCTGCTGGCCGAACTTCAGGGGACAGAGCGAGGCGTTAGCCGTAGTCTAGATGAGCCAAGCCAGTGAGAATATGTTAGTTCATGTTATGACGATCGCGTGGATATAAAGAACGTTAAAAACCGACTTATAACGACCAAGATATGAATTTCTGAAAATCCGACAAACAAAACTCATTTTGACAGCTTTACAATAATCTCAATATTTTCTAAGTATAAACAGTTTTGCGAGGCACCATCTTTCGAGCTATTTTCCTGTTGAGCGAGATGGTTTGAGCCATCAACTCCTTGAAGTGAAACGAAGTATTCCCGGCCTATTTTCCAAATCAAACGACCGCTTGTTGATTGAACTTATATTGAGAAAGTTATGAATTTCCTAGTATCGCCAAAAACAACTATTTTAAGAAAATGTTTCTAAGTGTGGGAAATTGTTTTGCAAGACGCCATATTCAAAGCCGATTTTCTTAATGATCGTGACGCGTATGATCAAAACACAAAAGAGACGACATTGAGATGTTGTTGCAAGGATTTCAAAAATGTCAAGTTCTATTCCTAACTCTTAACGTACAATATTTTACGACTAGCTTTGCAAGGCCGTTCGGGCATATTTTCATCAATTGTAAAAGTAATATTTTGCGACAAAACTATATTATTTGACAATAAAACACCAAGTAGGGATCGGGGAGTATTATTCCAACATGTTTACACGAAATCTAGTATATGACTTGCCGAGATGTCAAAAATATATTTTTCGACAGAAAACGTTATTTTCAAAAATAACGAGTGGTATCGTTAAACATACGTTTTTGCATGAGTTGCATGGTATTATTGCTTACATTGGGTCACATCATTCATCATAGGTTGCGGTTAGAGACCGAGCCATCCTTACATCATATCCATTATTGTCATAGTGCTATTTCATCAGGTGAGTTCATAGCCCCACTTTTACTCTTTAATACTTGTTTTAAACTCTTTGGGGAGGGTACATGCTTAAACTGTTTGCTATTACTCAAGACGATTTTACTCATATGCTATGCTACGCTTTTATACACTTACTCATGATGTGTAGTTTTATTACGATATGTGACTTAATGTGGAAAACTATTCTATACGCTATATTCATTCACCACTGTTTAACTCCTGGATGGAGCCGACGGAGAGGTATTGATAGTACTATCGGGTTGACACCCCCACCCTTTGCCTACGATTCATGGCCTTGGGTGAATATAATCCAGCTATGAAGCATGCTTGCTTATTCTTGTCGTGAGGTTCAGTAGGCTATACTTTACATTAAGCGTGCATATATCGTATACACATGTGACTTGATCATACTATACATTAGCAGTGGGTTGTGAACACACAGGTTGCAAGTCTTGAATGGGCAAGGCTTGGAACTGAGTGGATTTACAATGCCTTTGCTGGAAAAATCTTCATTTTAAATGCAATTCATTTTACACTAAGCTCTATGAACTCACCAACCTTTGTGTTGACACTTTTAAGCATGTTTATCTCAGGTTAGTAAGGCGATAGCAGGTGCATGGAGCAGAGAGTCTTAGGGCATGCTTTTGGAGACTTTCGCTTTTATCATTTACCATTCGATGCACTTTAAAAACTTATGTGTTATTCTACTTTGGGATCTTTCGTTTTGTAAACTATGACTTTTATCTATTCGAATGGTAACTTTTCAAAACGTCTCATTTAGAGGTCGTTTTCTATAACTCGTACTTTGTGCCCTGAAGTAGCATCCCAATGACACCATCGTTCCGCTGCGATATTTTGGGGGTGTTACAGAATGGTATCAAAGCATTGGTTATAGAGAACTAGGTTGCTTTTAGAGCCTAGACTATAACTACATACATTTAGACTCTCCTCCCTATCGCCTTGCACTTTGCATACACGTACGCTTGCTGATAACTCTTTGTCTAGACCTACGCTATTAGGTATTTTATGGTACCGATGGGGAAGTCCCAAACTCTAGTCGAGTCATCAGAAATATAGAGCTCGGTAATAACTGATTATTTAACTTGATCTTGTGACAGTTCTTGTTTGATGAGACATGAGACCGAGTTAAATAAAGGTTATTACTTAGCTATAGAGATTTGATGATTTGCCCGAGGATGGGAGTTCTCTCGAGGATACTCTTGAGAAACCGTTAGATACTAGACTTCCCAGTGACCTTAGCACCTAAGGGAGAATCCTTTGTACTGAGCGTGACATACCCTAGATACCCATTAAGCAACGTCTACCACTGAGATATGTGTGCCTAGTGATATGTACACCTGTGAAAGGAAACATTTATAATTGTGGTGGCCAACATAATTATAAATGCTTCACGACCCACGTGGACATGTGACTATGCTTATGTAGATCGGTGTTGGCACAACTTAGGAAACAACTGGCGGCATAGTATTACGTATGAGGATGTTAAGTATAGACTTTGGATAATCAACGGTTTCCCTCATCTCTGACGTTCACTAAATGTCCTTCCTCGCAGAAAAGTCATGGCACCAAGGAGAGTGACTCGTAGCTCTGGCCGAGGAGGCGCAACCCCAAGAGGCGGAAGGACTAGTGGGCGTGGAGGTAGAGGAGGTGGTCGCGGCATTGAAAACAATGATAACAACGACGGTGGACATCCTGATTTTGAAGCCATCATCGCTCGACAACTTCAAAACTTTCTTCCCACTATTGTCACTCGAGTTGGCGATCATATGAGTAACTTGGGAAACCACGAAAGCGGAATTAACCACACCAATGGTATAGGCCAGAATGGAAATGGCAATGGTAATGGCAGCAACAGCAACGGAACCGGATGCACGTATAAGGAATTTATGGCATGCAAACCAATAGAGTTCGATGGTATAGGAGGCGCCTTGGTGTATACTCGATGGGTAGAGAAGATGGAGTCGGTGATCGACATCAGTAATTGTGCCACCAATCAAAGGGTGAAGTATTCTGCATGCTTGCTATCAGGAAAGGCATTGACATGGTGGAATACACAGATTCAAGCTAGGGGTAGAGAGGCAGCTGTAGGTATGACATGGGACGATTTTAAGGCATTACTGAAGGAAGAATACTGCCCGGACAACGAGATGCAGAAGCTGGAGGATGAACTTTATCATCACTCTATGGTAGGGGCTGGTCATGCAGACTACACGGATCGATTTCATGAGTTAGCCAAACTAGTTCCTCACTTGGTTACCCCCGAATCCAAGAGAATCGAGAGGTACATATATGGCCTTGTTCCAGAAATTCGCGGGATGGTGAAAACAACTGAGCCTACTACAATTCAAAGTGCAATATTGAGAGCAGGGACTCTGACAGATGAAATGGTTAGAAATGGAAGCTTGAGGAACAGTGATAAAAGGAAGGGAACAAGCGAGTCGCACAAGCAAGTGGGCACGATAGCTGACAACAAGAAGGCAAGAACCTTTGCGGCAACTAGTCCTGGTCAGAGAGGGTATGAAGGCCCACATCCTAAGTGTGCAAAATGTAGTTATCATCATCAGAAGTCTGTGCCTTGCCGTGTGTGTACAAAATGCAACCAGTTGGGCCATTTTGCGAGTCAGTGTGGGACACTAGTGAATGTGGGCAATATGAAGAACAACCAGAGGACATGCTATGAGTGTAACAGCCCAGATCACTTCCGGAATACCTGTCCCAAGTTGAAAAGAAATCTTAACCAAGGAGGCAATCGTCCAAACTTAGCATTAGCAATTGAAGGGCCACAAGACGAGGCCATTGAGATTCCACCCGCACGTGGCAGAGCTTACTTCTTAGGAAATCCTGTCACCCAACACGTCCACGATAGCATGACGGGTACATTCTCTTGAACAACTATCTTATTTTCGTAGCATTTAAGTTTTAGTATCGGACTTATACACAACCTCGACTAACCTGAGACCTAGCATCGTCAACCTTAGTTATATTGATAGTAGTGGTTTGATTGGTGTAAGCAATTCCAAAAATCGAGCCAATCTTTCAAAAGACCTCATTTCAGGATGTTGAATCCATTATTTCAGACAACTTGTTTCCTAGCTTGATTTAGTGACAGTTCTTGTTTGATGAGTTGCGAAATCAAGCTAAGAGTCAAGTTGTTACCCGAGCCGATTCAGTTTAATCTCATGACAGTTCTTGTTTGATGAGTTGTGAGATTGAATTTGAATCGACAACCTCAAACCGATTTAGCCTAATCCCATGACAGTTCTTGTTTGATGAGTTGTGGGATTAAGTAAAAATCGGTTACCTAGAGGTCTTTTGAGGGCTACGCTCGAGAATGGGAAAGTTTACCCCCATCAAATCCGACCACGAGAAGGTACGTAGGTAGAACGAGCGAGCTGAATTCAGGGACTGAATTCCTTAACGGGTGGAGACTGTCACAATTCGCATTTTCGAGTCTTTACTATGCACGGGATTGCATCATTTCAATTTACGTATATTCATTAAACGTTACCACTCAGTCATTACTACTAATATTATACTCAAGTACTCCCGATTATGATCCTAAAATACTTTCATGCTATTTTTAATGATATAAAAAAATATATATATATATTATTAGTTTACCCGGTGTTTTGAAACCTTTTGCGATATTTTACGTTAAGAGCTTATAACTCCGTCGTTTTGCGATATTTCATCACGATCACTATTTTTACACCCGATTCTTATCAGTAACATGATTTCATAATTTTCACGACTTCGTCGAATTTTATTTTTATTCGTCACGTTTTATTTTCAGTTAACCCGGTACCCGATAACACCGAAATTTCACACTAAACCAACTAATCCTACTCTAAAATATCTAACTAGTCCAAAAATACCACAAAACCACCTCTTGCAAACCCATGTGCCGCCCCCCTTTTTGCTTGCCTAATAAACCAAGAAACATTAATGGTACTTGATATTTAAACTAGTTTATTCATTAATACTTTTACATAACACATTTAGCTATCAAAGCAAAGCAATACTCTCTCTTTCTTCTCTCTATCCCACGGCAACAAAGGAGAACAAGGAAAGAAGACCAAAATTTTCAAGAACAAGTGATTTTGACAACCTTAGTATACTTCTATTTTAGGTTTTGAAATAAAAACCAAGGAGTATTTAGAAACCTAGTTACTTAAACCTCTTCAAACTACTAGTAAGCTTTTCATGATCTTTCTTAACCTTTCATATATTTACTTGATGTATTTTATGCTCTAGAAGTAAAACATGCACGTATGATATGTAAACATACCACTTGTTCTATTTTTCACAATAACTATCTCAAACATTAGATCGGCATGTTTTATTATCATCCCCGCGAAACCCACTATTTTTAGTGATGTTTAGGACCCATGACACCCTAAGAAGGTGTATGGTAGGATGTGTGTACTTGTGGAGTTGTGTTGTAGTCGTTTGATCAAGCCGCGAACCAAGAAAACGAGTTTTTAACATATATATATACCCGCTGTCCAGAAATGTAAACCTTGGAAAAATCAGTAACCATGGCTTTATTTTAGCTTTTATAAATAGAAAGTACTCTCAAATACGAAAACGTGGTCGCTTGAATCACTAAAAACCGAGTTATAACGAAGGAGATACGATATTTTAAAGTTAACTACGTAAAACTATTATTTTCTGAAAATTTTGGGCTGCTGGCCGAACTTCAGGGGACAGAGCGAGGCGTTAGCCGTAGTCTAGATGAGCCAAGCCAGTGAGAATATGTTAGTTCATGTTATGACGATCGCGTGGATATAAAGAACGTTAAAAACCGACTTATAACGACCAAGATATGAATTTCTGAAAATCCGACAAACAAAACTCATTTTGACAGCTTTACAATAATCTCAATATTTTCTAAGTATAAACAGTTTTGCGAGGCACCATCTTTCGAGCTATTTTCCCGTTGAGCGAGATGGTTTGAGCCATCAACTCCTTGAAGTGAAACGAAGTATTCCCGGCCTATTTTCCAAATCAATCGACCGCTTGTTGATTGAACTTATATTGAGAAAGTTATGAATTTCCTAGTATCGCCAAAAACAACTATTTTAAGAAAATGTTTCTAAGTGTGGGAAATTGTTTTGCAAGACGCCATATTCAAAGCCGATTTTCTTAATGATCGTGACGCGTATGATCAAAACACAAAAGAGACGACATTGAGATGTTGTTGCAAGGATTTCAAAAATGTCAAGTTCTATTCCTAACTCTTAACGTACAATATTTTACGACTAGCTTTGCAAGGCCGTTCGGGCATATTTTCATCAATTGTAAAAGTAATATTTTGCGACAAAACTATATTATTTGACAATAAAACACCAAGTAGGGATCGGGGAGTATTATTCCAACATGTTTACACGAAATCTAGTATATGACTTGCCGAGATGTCAAAAATATATTTTTCGACAGAAAACGTTATTTTCAAAAATAACGAGTGGTATCGTTAAACATACGTTTTTGCATGAGTTGCATGGTATTATTGCTTACATTGGGTCACATCATTCATCATAGGTTGCGGTTAGAGACCGAGCCATCCTTACATCATATCCATTATTGTCATAGTGCTATTTCATCAGGTGAGTTCATAGCCCCACTTTTACTCTTTAATACTTGTTTTAAACTCTTTGGGGGAGATACATGCTTAAACTGTTTGCTATTACTCAAGACGATTTTACTCATATGCTATGCTACGCTTTTATACACTTACTCATGATGTGTAGTTTTATTACGATATGTGACTTAATGTGGAAAACTATTCTATACGCTATATTCATTCACCACTGTTTAACTCCTGGATGGAGCCGACGGAGAGGTATTGATAGTACTATCGGGTTGACACCCCCACCCTTTGCCTACGATTCATGGCCTTGGGTGAATATAATCCAGCTATGAAGCATGCTTGCTTATTCTTGTCGTGAGGTTCAGTAGGCTATACTTTACATTAAGCGTGCATATATCGTATACACATGTGACTTGATCATACTATACATTAGCAGTGGGTTGTGAACACACAGGTTGCAAGTCTTGAATGGGCAAGGCTTGGAACTGAGTGGATTTACAATGCCTTTGCTGGAAAAATCTTCATTTTAAATGCAATTCATTTTACACTAAGCTCTATGAACTCACCAACCTTTGTGTTGACACTTTTAAGCATGTTTATCTCAGGTTAGTAAGGCGATAGCAGGTGCATGGAGCAGAGAGTCTTAGGGCATGCTTTTGGAGACTTTCGCTTTTATCATTTACCATTCGATGCACTTTAAAAACTTATGTGTTATTCTACTTTGGGATCTTTCGTTTTGTAAACTATGACTTTTATCTATTCGAATGGTAACTTTTCAAAACGTCTCATTTAGAGGTCGTTTTCTATAACTCGTACTTTGTGCCCTGAAGTAGCATCCCAATGACACCATCGTTCCGCTGCGATATTTTGGGGGTGTTACAATAATTCTGGATAATTTTTCCATACTTTTCATACTTCAGAAATAACGGTAATAGTGAAAGTAGTAAACACACGAAAAATAAACTCAAAGATATACAATATTTACTTTCACTCCAATTGCATTGTGCAATTTCCTGACCTAACCAAAGATAATGAATTACGCACGCGAACACAGGTAATGTAAGGAAACACACTTTGCCTATAGCAATTAACCAACCACGGATTCTAATCTACAGGGTAGGCTAAGGTGTAAGGGTGTAACGAAACATTTTAAACATAGGTGTAAGAAACGAAAGGAATGGCTCTGAGGGTTTTTCTAGGGGTATCTTACTCTAAAAATGAGAGTAACAAAAGGTTTATACGGGGGTTAACTAACCAGTGTAGTTAGCTAATAACACATAACATAATAAAGGCTATTTGGTTGTAATCCTAGAATTTTACCAATTTAGACAAGTCATTCCAATTATATAAATAATACTCATTATGGTGGTCTCGAATAGTATACAAGCCAAGTTCTAAAGTTTACAAGTCACCGGCACACTCATAGATTTGTGAATTTTGGAAAATCACAATTTTTGAAAATAACGTCATGTGTGCAGCTATGCAACTTAGATCTTAAACAAAAACATGCTAAAATTTTTTTAAGTTTGATATATTAAGCACAGTTTAAGCATAATTTTTGAAAAATTTTAGGACAAGTAATTGTTAAGTGTTCTAATTCTCCTATCCCCCCACTTAAGTTAAACAACGTCCTCGTTGTTTGTATAAAAGGTTAAAAACTGGAAAATAAAAGAATTAGAACAGGAAAACTCCCCTGAGATTTGCTCGGTATGATCCTCCATTAGTATAAGAGCAAAAATCATCTTTCTTGTGGATTATAACGTTAAAGCTTCATACTTGATGTATCCACAGGAAATCCAGGAAACTATAATACCACCAACACTTTAAAACACACCTAAGATAAGAAAGGTTCAAACTTGCATAATACATTAGTAGTTAGGAAAAATAAAACTTAAAAATTAAAACTGAAAATCATCAGGTCAGTCGATGCACCGTATCTTATGGAAGAAGATACGCCGTATCGAGCCTGGAATTAATACGGATCAGAATAAAGATGCGCCGCATCCTTAACCAGGGATGCGCCGCATTAAAATAAACTGATAAAAAGTTTTAAAGTCGAAAATAAAAATGCAGAAAAATAAAATAAGATATGACCATTGCAGGAGATGCGTCGCATCTCAGAATTGAGATGCGCCGTATCCTCATGCGGCCTGAAACAAAAATAAAACAAAATAAAGGATAGGATGCGTCGCATCTGTTAACCAGATGCGGCGCATGTAGATACCAAACAGACTGTTAACAGTCTGTTGTAAAATGACTCGTTCCACGGTTCATCTCTCACGTTCTCTCGTACTCTCATGCTGAACTTAATGCCAGTCTTCATCAAACTTAACAAGAAACATAAACTGAAACATTAAATATATACACAAGAATGGTGATTAGTACAATCCAAAATAATAATAATATGTGGAACAATGTCTGTAAAATCAAGAGAGTAAGATCATGGGTGAGTGTGGTCGTCTGGATGGGTCCCGGAAGTGCTGGCTCCATCAGTCCTCTGGCGGACTCTGCGCTCGTATGCACGTCTCACTCTCGCAACCTCAGTACCATCTGGACGGGTGTGGGTAATACCCTGATGCTCCAAAAGTCTGCTCACACTCCTAACCACCCACTCAGAGTCCCTCCTCAGGGCTCTCAACTCTCCCTCGACTGCGTCAAGTCTCTGACCGATGGTGCGTGGGGGTACTGGTGCCTGAGGCTCCTCCTCGTCGGCAGGAGCAGCAGCCGGAGGTCCCTGAGGTCCTCCCTGCTCCGCCTCTGGCCCTGCAGCTCTGGCGGGCCCTAATGCTGCCCAAAAGTGGCCTCCCGCAGCCACCTGGCAGATCCCGAGTCTAACCAAATAGTCCCTATCGATAACCGGGAGACGGGCCACCACAACCTCCAGCCCTGCTGGAATCTCTGCTCCAATCACTCCGAAATGGCGGGCCAACCGAGAAACAAAATGCTCGCCAGTCATGTGGCTCCTCCGATCTCTCCCAGCAGCTGATCGGTGGAGGTAGTGTGCCAAAAAGTGGGGGATGTTCACACACAACCCCTCATCCATGCTCCTCAAGAGGAAGAGGTCCAGAGTGGTCACCTTCTCAGGTGACTGACCCCTCCCAGCAATGGTGAGTGCAATCAAACGGTGGCATAGCCGCCTCATCGGCTCCCTGATCAATGTGTAGGATGGGGTGGAAGTAACAATGTCACCCATCGAAGAAATCCTAACCCAGTAATCACTGAATACCCCTCTGTCAGGCACAACCCGTAAACTCTCAGCCCAATACCTGGCAAACCCAGCAGATCCAAGCTCCTCCTCAGTGTGTAGCCCTATGGCCAAAATAAACTGCCTCATCGACATCTGCCTATGCACACCTCCTAACCTAAACACCAGAGTGTCAGCTGTATCAATCTCCATATCCGTCTCCCTGTAATGAATCATGCTAAAGAACTCCAGCATGAGCTCCCTGATCAGAGGCTCGTCAATCCTAAACAGTCTCTCCCAAGCACTAGACCTGAACACCACCTCCTCATCATCCCCAGCAACCACCATCTCCATCCGATGCTGTAAACTCTCAGCTGCATGTCCACCACCAATCAATCCTACATCATCGAAATTCAAAACCTGGACTCTGAATATTTTCTTGAAGTAAATCGAGTCAAGCCTACGCAAGTAATCCTCCAGAGTCCCAGGAGTTAGTCCCATGTTCTCAAATTGTAGCCACTGATGCCTTAGTGTGACCTCTGGTAATGCCATCTGAAATAGATATTCACAGTCAGTAAACAGTCTGCAAAATAGGTAGATACGGCGCATCCGATTCAATCAGTGCGGCGTATCTGAATAAAGTATAAGAGATGCGGTGCAAGATAATAGATACGGCGTATTGAGATGCGTCGTATCTAGATTAATCAATACGGCGTATCTAGAATTTTATCAATTTTGAAATAGGTCGTTACGCCGCATTAATCAACCTAGATGCGCCGCATCTAAAGGCATATCAGTATAAAATAAAGGGTCAGGCAAACTTTTCAAGAATCCGTATCCGTGACGTAAACTACCACTAAATATCATAGTATCATATACATTTTATATCAGTTCTAATATCTTATTCCACCACTACTAATTCGCCTTCCCGCTAAATATTCAAAATCGAACCCAAAACCTTAATTTTCGGTTAAATCAAATTAGTTTATAAGTTCAATTATTTATGCAAATTAAATACGGGGGAAATCATCTAGAGCAAGTTCTAATCATATCTCAACATCATTTAAGCACAAATCGATTCAATCATATAAACCCTAATTTTCGCATTGATCAAGATTAAATCGAAAATGGAATAATTACCTTAATTTGATGATTAGGTGATGAATTATAGACCGGATTAGAGGTGGGTTTAAGAAGAATGATCGGAATTAGAGTGTAACTTTTAGTGTGTGAAGGTTCTTAACTGTGTGTGTTTATGCGGTAAGAAGTTTAGATCCGGCGCATTCCCGTCGTATTTATAGGGCGAAGAGATGCGCCGTATTGGAAAATTGGGATGCGCCGTATCTATTTAATTTCGTTGACTAGTCAATATGTTCTAGTTGGCCAAAGATACGGCGCTTTGGATTTTTAGATCCGCCGTATCGCTATGTTAGTGAACGAAATTCAAATAAGGAACGTACCTTGGCCTCCGCAACACGATTCTCTATACATCCAATTGGGGTTAAACGGCATACCATATAAATAAATTCAAGATAAGAGCAATATGCATAAACGTTTTATTAATAACTGTAATCTTATTGTTTAGGGGATAAGGATTTATTCCGAGGTTAGGAACAAATATCGTTTTTAAGCGTGCAAATTTAAGATTACGATTTGAATCAGATGTATAGTGTGGATAATAAAACTGAGGTTATAGTGGAGAGGACTTCCCTTAGGGCTGGTTGAATAATCGAAGAGGTTACGTTTTGATCACTCCAGCAATCTTCTCTCGGTTTAGTTCAGAATGTAATCTCGCTTGGTGATGCTTGAGTCATCATTTATCCTGAAAAATAAACAACTTGCACACGAGAGTAGCGGACCGATCAAAGTAAATATCAAAAATCAACTATATTTATCAAATTATATTTGTCGTATTAACGAAAGTTAATGCGCCGTATTTTCGTTACGTTTCAAAATAAATATCGATTTTTGATTCAGAAAGATGCGCCGTATTGATATAAATCGATGCGTCGTATCTGTTTAATAATTCGCAAACTGTTTTTAATTAAAATAATAGATACGCCGTATCTACGAAAGCAGATGCGTCGTATGGCGTTAACGTTTAGAAATTTTTTTTTATCAAAAACAGATACGCCGTATCTGCAAAAGCAGATGCGTCGTATTACTTTATCGCTTTTAAAAAAAAAAATTCGTATTAAAAACAGATACGCCGTATCTTGGGGAAAAGATGCGTCGTATCGAATTAATTAAACGCGTTGTATTTTTAAAAATTAAACGCAATACGCCGTATCTGAGAAATCAGATGCGCCGTATCGTTTGATTTAGCACAGTACAACGATAGCAGAACAGAAAAATACGAAAAATAAAAACAAATAAAAACACACAAACAAAAATAAACAAAAACAAAAATAAAAGCAAACAAATAACACAAAACAAATAACACACAGTACAACAAATATGCAAAATAATACAATGATGCAATTAATCTAATAAAAGAAAATCCTAATTAAAATACTAATCAAATTAACAGATAATAACAATTCACTCCCCGGCAGCGGCGCCAAAAACTTGATGCGTGCGGTGTCGTAGTATAGTTTTAGCAGTTTTAATGCCTACTCAAGTTTTAAATTTATATTTAGCCGACTTATCAATAACACACACACTTAACGAGCAGTGTACCCGGTCAGTATGAATATAATGGTAAGTAGAGTGTCGATCACTAAGAGTGGAACGTATTATCTAGTTATTCTAATCAGTATTTTAATATCCTAACGCAAGGGGGTTTCAGCCTGAGAGACTGGCACGATTTGTTTGCAATTAAATAATAAAATAAACCAATAGGCACGAATCAGCAAGTAGCACACACGTACACAGATAAATACTCGAGACAATAAGAGGGCTGTCCTTATGATTAAGTAGATTGTCACTTGTTTTATTGATAGCTTTATATGAAGTGTATGTAGTTAACCCTTTCTCGTTGGTCCTATTCTTATCGGCGAGTAAACCCTTAATGATTACTTATGTCTAAAAGTTATTCCTAAGTGATCAATTTAGTAATAACCGTGGGAGCCACATTATTTTCCGCAGTCAAATGCCCGCAAGCCACTAATAAACACAGAGGTTATCAATGCACTAATAAGTAGTAACCAAAGACATCAACATATAAACTTTAATTGATGGGAAAACAAGTATTAAAGGGAGTGCAATCTTTCGTTGTCACATTACACAAGCCACCAATCCTGATGAATTAAAGTTTGCTAACACAATAAAACAAAACTACTTAATGAATTAAACACATGCAGCACCTTCTTACAGCTCTTGTATCTTTGATTTAGGTGTGTCTTGTGCTGCCTCCTTGACTGAATTCGTCCTTGGTTTCTCCTGTTCGGTCTTCGGTATTATATATGGTGTCCCCGAAATTCGTCTGGTCTTGGGGTATTTATAGTTTCTGTCTGAGGGAAGATGCGGCGCATCTAGTAAGTAGATGCGGCGCATTGACTTAACTTCGCGTGGGGTCCAAGATTATAATATTCAGGAATATTCGTACACCGCCAGAAGATGCGGCGTAACTCCATGATTAGATGCGGCGCATGTCCTCTTGTATCTTGGATCGTATCTGGTGATATCTTAATAGAGATGCGGCGCATGTCATGAGTGAGATGCGGCGCATCTGGAGCAGATTAGTCTTGATCTTCTTCATTTCAGTAGACTCTTAACTTCTTGCATGTTTTGCTCCATAATCAGTCCAAAATCGCTAAGTTTCACCAAATGCTTGTTTTTACCTGAGAATTACAAAAGTAAACGATTAAGTATCAATCCTCATACATAATAGAATAAAACAAGTCAAATTAATAGGATAAATGATAGTAATAAAATGTACTTATTTGAGTTCATCAGTTGCATTCAGAAGAAATACATGTTTCGTTAGGAACCTGGTTGGTGATGATCTCTTAACCGGAAATCGTGGCACCAATCTTTATGCTATCGACATAAACCAAATGGCCTCGTCATCACCAATTTATCTTATAACAAGAGCTGACGATACTAAGTCCTGGTTGTGGCATAGACGCCTTTCCCATCTCAACTTTGACACGATAACAAAGCTTGCCAAAGACAACATCGTCACCGGTCTCCCTAAATTCAAATACACCAAAGAACACTTTTGTCCATCATGTGAACAAGGCAAGAGCAAAAAGGCAACTTATAAACCTAAAACGGTTCCCAGTTCGGTTGATAAGTTACATCTATTGCACATGGACTTATGTGGCCCAATGAGAGTTGAGAGTATCAATGGGAAGAAGTATATTCTTGTGATTGTCGATGATTACTCAAGATATACATGGGTAAGGTTTTTGAGATCAAAAGACGAAGCACCTGGAATCATCATCACCTTTCTGAAGCGAATTCAAGTTCTACTTCAAGCTCCAGTTAGGATTGTAAGAACTGACAATGGCACGGAATTTACAAATCAGGAGTTACGAACATATTTTGAAGAAACTGGAATTACTCACCAGACATCAGCAGTCAGAACTCCTCAGCAGAATGGAGTAGTTGAAAGAAGAAATAGAACGCTTGTGGAAGCTGCTCGCACTATGCTGATTTATTCCTGTGCACCGTTATTCTTATGGGCCGATGCTGTTTCCACTGCATGTTTCACTCAAAACCGATCCCTTATCCATCCAAGATTCAATAAAACCCCATACGAACTAGTGAACAACAGAAAACCCGATATCTCTTATCTTCATGTATTTGGCGCTTTGTGCTATCCTACAAATGACAGAGAGGATCTGGGGAAACTGAAGGCTAAGGGTGATATTGGTATCTTCATTGGTTATTCAGATAACTCGAGGGCATTTAGGGTTTATAATAGAAGAACGAAAAGAGTAATGGAGACGATGAATGTGAAATTTGATGAGATTTCACAGATAGCTTCAGAGAGACTCGCTCTAGAACCCGCGCTTAACCCGATGGCTTCTAATCGTATCGGATTAGGACCCGCACCACAAAGTCAAACTTCTGGACACATCAGTTCAGAACTCACACCCCAAGGAGCTCAGTCAACTAACAATGATAAACCTACAAATCAAGAACTGGATAATTTCTTCGAGTTTATGTATGATGAATACTATGGTGGAGCTTCAATAGATACATCACAACATCGTTCCGCTGCACCCGCTCAACATCAACCACCACAACCACCACAAGATGCATCTACTACAATTGAAGCTGAAGCACCAACTCCCTCCACGTCAACATCATCTACATCTACTCCTGCCACTCCAGTAATTGAGAATGTTTTACCAACAGTTGATGAGCAAAACCCAACAACACCAAATCAAGAAGAACCATACCAAAACGATGCTGTGTTAGAAGAAGAAGAACCATTTGAAAACCCATTTGCTACGGAATCTGCTGAATCTTCTTCTCGGTTATATGAACCATCAAACACGCATTCGTTAGATTCAAGATACCCTTCAACGTTAAAGTGGACTAAAAACCATCCAATAGAACATGTCATTGGTGAACCTTCTAGGCCAGTACAGACGAGAAGACAACTCGCTACCAATTGTGATATGTGCATATGTGCCTGCTCAGTTAGTTTAAAAGAGCCAAAGAACATTCGAGAAGCAATGTCAGATGATGCATGGATTGAAGCAATGCAGGAAGAACTTCTCCAATATCGACTTCATGACACTTGGGATTTAGTGCCAAGACCTGTCGACAAACTTGTCATTGATCTTAAGTGGATATGGAAGAATAAAAAGGATGAAGAGATGACTGTTATTCGCAACAAAGTTCGTCTCGTGGCCAAGGGATTTAGACAGGAAGAGGGAATCGATTTTGATGAGTCATTCGCGCCAGTAGCTAGACTTGAAGCGGTCAGGATTTTCTTAGCATACGCGGCTCATAAGAACATCACGGTCTATCAGATGGATATCAAGACGGCTTTCTTGAATGGAACTCTGAAGGAAGAGGTGTACGTGAGTCAGCCAGATGGATTCGTTGACAAAGATCATCCCGACTACGACTACAAGCTCAAAAAGGCTATCTATGGTCTAAAACAAGCCCCAAGGGCATGGTACGATGAACTCTCATCTTTCTTACTGTTAAATCATTTCACCAAAGGAACAATTGACCAGACCTTGTTTACCAAAAAGTTTAAAGATGACATTTTGATTGGTCAGATTTACGTGGATGACATAATCTTTGGGTCCACTAATCCTGAACATTCAAAACATTTTGCAAATCTGATGAAAAGTAAATTTGAAATGTCTACGATGGGCGAATTAAAATTCTTCCTTGGACTTCAAATCCATCAATCCCATCATGGTATTTTTATTAATCAAGCAAAATATACAATTAAGATTTTAAAGAAACATGGAATGGAAAATTGTGACTCTGTTTGTACTCCGATGGTCACCTCACCTAAAATTGGTGCTGACCTATATGGGAAACCCATTGATCCGAAGAAATATCAGAGCATGATTGGGTCTCTCATGTACTTAACTGCTAGCTGACCCGATATACAATTTGCTGTTTGTTTATTAGCACGGTTTCAGGCAAGGCCTACCGAACTTCACCTCAAAGAGGTTAAACGGATCTTTCGGTACCTTTAAAGAACCAATAACATGGGACTTTGGTATCCGAAGGATTCGGAGTTCAATCTAACAGCCTTTGCAGATGCTGATCATGCTGGTTTTCAAGTCACCGCAAAAAGTACATCCGGAGGAGCACAATTTCTGGGAGAGAAGCTAGTAGGCTGGTCATCAAGGAAACAAGACTGCACAACGCTTTCAACCGCAGAAGTCGAGTATGTGTCTCTATCTGCGTGTTGTGCCCAAGTTCTATGGATGAGGACACAACTCACAGATTATGGCTACTCTTTCGACCACATACCTATGTATTGTGACTCGAAAAGTGCCATAGCCATCTCGTGCAATCCAGTTCAGCACTCCATGACCAAGCATATTAGAGTCCGCTACCACTTTATCAAGGAACACGTCGAAGAGGGTACTGTTGAATTATTTTTCGTGAAGACTGAATACCAACTTGCCGATCTATTTACTAAAGCCCTCCCAACAGAGCGGTTTGAATACTTAGTTCGTCGAATTGGAATGTGAAGCCTAACTCCCGAAGAGTTAGAAAGTCTTCTCGAATCTTCTTGAATTTATTTCCGAATGCTTCGCATGTAAATATTTTTGAAAAACAAAATACAAAATTTGAAAAACCAACAAAAACAAAATATAAAAATATAAAATTTCAAAAAGACATAAAAAATATAAAATACAAAATTTCAAAAATATTCTTCTCACGACATGTCTCTTGTATAAATCAATATTTTGTACGTACCTAGAAATGTCATTCAACAATGATACGGGCATGTACAGATGCTTGAGCGAGAGTTCATTTAATCATTTTCTAAAACATGTCGATCTCAAAACTTTCTTCTTAACGGCTTTCGTACATTTCAGTACTGAACCCGAGCTACATTGATGACTTCTGATTATTTCCGATCAGGACTCGCAATGTTATTGGCAAATCAAAACGAATCATTGAGCACATGATCAAGATTTTTCAAAAAAGATTTTTCAAAATCTTTCTCAAATTCTGTGCTCAAGAAACTCCCTCTTGAAACTCAAAATGTTTTATAATATGCTTTCTTTAAGGGGGAGTATAAAAAATTAAAAAATGCAAAATGTTCCATTTTCATGCTAAAAATCCGTCTCTCTCCAAAAACACTTTCATTTTAATCAGTTGATATCAAAAATATCAATGCTATTTTTGAGGGGGAGATGACGTGATTAAAATGTGATCAAAGTTCGTGGAATCTCAAAGTATGCTCTCCAGACAAACTCAGTTCTAACCCTCGAATTGACGAAACTTTATGTCCGTTATCGAAAAGACTTGTCCGGGACGGGTAATAATTTCAAGCTGGTTTTCCAGTAATGTAAACGTGTCTCGCAAAGGACTTGTCTGAGTAGAATGTACCAATTCGAGAGATGATCTTTGAATATGACCGGGACGGGTAATAATTTCAAGCTAGTCTAACTAGTGATGTAAGCATGTCTCGCAAAGGTCATGTTCATTGAAAGTCGATCAATTCAAAATGTGCAAACTCTACCCAACATGTGCAATTTTAGTTAAAAATGCATGAGCACATGTGAAGGGGGAGTATTTCAAAAATATAAAACTCTCAAAGTGCTAACTAAATGTGTTTATTCATAAACACTTTGAGAGATTTTCAAAAGGTTTTATGGCAAATCTAGGATAGTCATGGAGTTATAAGGTGACTAAGGTTAGGAAAACCGACCTATGATCCGCCAGAGCCGGAGGGATCTACCCAAGGACAATTCCAATAGATTAGAATTAGAAGTCCTTAGGTAAGATTGAAAAAAAGGAGTAAATGAGAAAGGGACAGAAGGGGTTGAAGAATTAAAAAAAAAAGTTGAATGAAAGGGTGAAAAGAAATAGCCCTCCATGAAAACTTAGGGCAGAAACCGGGTCAATACATCTTCTATCGGTACTCACTAAGGTGATACTGATATTGAAGACAAGACGTCATGGACCCAGTGACGCACTGCACCACCCCTCCTAGCCACTCAGATATCTCTCAAAAGATATTTGTTTCATTTCTCACGGAGAACACTACATAATCTATCGGCCTCTCACTCCGAGATGTGTTGATATTGAAAAGGTGGCACTCTGCTCCATGCCTCCGACGACTAAAAAACCAAAACGCACAATAGAGTCTAGAGCCATGAGATTCATCAAAATATCTCGTTAGGAACACTTCCAAAATGATACACTTGTGTTCGCCAAAAAGAGCACAAGTTGTAAGAGTCTTAATGAGATCCAAGGATCTTGCCATTTTTATCATGATGGTTACATGCTTCAAACGGTCTACAGTCGTAGGGTGATCTCTAGCGACTCACTGAATCATGGGTGCACTTCGGTGTGTCCGTGTAAGCCCTCTCGGGGGTATCTGGTTCAGAACGGCCTGGGGGAGATTAGAGAAAGTCTACACACTATGCTGTTGACGATCTCGAAGTCCTAACCCATAAGTGCTGGATGATTATTACTAACAGTTTTATGCAGCTACCTATAAACATCCATTAACCATCACCACATACATCATTCATCTTCTCCTCAGCATACTCATACTTATGAAGAACATCTCCAACAAAGCTCAAATGTAAAAGTTCAAGACAAGAAGATCAAGTTAAAGACAAAGTGAAAAGACAAAGTCAAGAAGCTAATCAAGATGTCAAGAACAAGTTCATATGTCACATGATGAAAGATTATGGGGAGATTGTTAGCATAAGGAGAAGAGGTATGAGTATGTTGAAGGTCACGACGTCACAATCACATGAAGATACTGATTGAAGGCAAGAACATCCACAAAGACGATTCTTTGAAGATCACATAGCATGAAGGAACAAGAACAAAGACTATTATACAACGACACACGAAGCACATGGAAATGAAGACAAAAGACCAACTCACTCCGAGCAACATTTGAATGACCATCCCTTAGGGGGAGATTGTTAGGATTTATAAAAAGTGATGGTCATCGTCATTTTTATATTTTGTATTTAAGGTGTCGTTGTGTATAGTTAGCTTATTTAATCATTGGGCTTGGACATAGGTTTGTTAATTAAATGTTGTGTTCTATTTGAGCCATGTAAAAGCCCAACCCAAGTCCAAGCCCATCCTATCACTAAAATTATAAATAGGACCTCCCTACACCATTTGGGAGGTTAGGTGTTCTTGAAGGGCTCTCAAGGTATTGTAGTCATTTAGGGTTTGTATCATTGTTTTAAGTGTGTGATTTATATGAAGCTAATATTACATGTTCCACTCTTATTTCTTTGATCATTCCTAGTAGTTGTTGTATTGGTTAGGATAATTATTAGTATTAACAAGTCCCAACACACACCCACAATTTCATCCAGTTCTGTATCAGCCTCACAACCAACTTCCACATCCTATAAGAGTTCACCCAGACAGGAAACTTAGGTATCTCAGCCCAGTTCTCCTACTTTTCCTCAAGTAGCAGATGAGACTGTCTCAGACAGAGTGGTGAGGGCTGACACTACTGTCACAGGCTTAGTAGCAGGACAGGACAATGTCATCATAAGTAAGACTCAATCAATGGCAACATCACATGCATCAAGCTCTCATGAACTTGATACTGGTGATGGAATCCCCAGCCACATGGAAAATATGGGGGGCTCAGTAGATCCACCTAGTCTAACTAAGGTTGAAACTGAGTCAATGCCCCTTGATTCACCTCTCGGGCTAGGTAACACAAGCCGAAGTGATGAGGGCAGTGTGACACTAAAGGAATTGATGGACATATGTACCAAATTGACTCAAAGAGTGACTGGCTTGGAGAAAGAACTCAAGGAGACTAAGCAGCTATATGCTAATGCTTACAAGAAGCTAATTGCAAAGGTGAAGAAACTGCAGTCTAAAATCAAGTCACTCAAAGCCAAAAGGAGAACAAATATTGTGGAATCCTCAAGCTCTGGAGCAAGCTCAGATGATGCTGATGATATGGATGATTCTTCCAAAAAGGGGAGGAAAAATGCTG
Organism: Artemisia tridentata subsp. tridentata; assembly: GCA_021014915.2. Classification (NCBI taxonomy): domain Eukaryota; kingdom Viridiplantae; phylum Streptophyta; class Magnoliopsida; order Asterales; family Asteraceae; genus Artemisia; species Artemisia tridentata. The sequence continues at coordinate 165,289,945 of CP139507.1, read as the reverse complement.
AATTTCAGGGGAGATTTTCTGATGCAGATATGGGTGGTGATAGGCAATTTGATATGGATGAAGATATTCAACAAGAGACTGAACCAGTTGATCTTCAAGAGTAGCATACAGAGCTAGTAAACCTTCATGTTCAACAAAAAAATCTTGAAGATACTGCTACAAGTACAAGAATGAAGTTAGTACTGCTCAACAAATTAGTACTGCTGGTGATGAAATTGGTACTGCTAGTGTTGTTGTGTATACCAGAAGAAGAGCAGACAAAGGAAAAGCTATTATGGAAGAATCTGAACCACCAAAGAAGGTGAAGAAGAGGGTTCAAGATCAAATTGGTTATGATGCAGAGGTAGCAAGAAAGACAGAAGAAGATCAGGTTGCACAATTTCTTGAAGACCAAAGACTTGCAAGAGAAAGATCTGAAGCACAGATTCAATCAGATGCATTTCTGGCCATGAAGTTACAAGAAGATGAACAAGCAAGGATTGAGGATGCAGCTCAAGTTCAATCTTTTATTGATGCTGATGATGTGTTGAAGGAAAGACTTGGTGAACTCAGAGCAGATGAAGTATTATCTATTGAAGAAAAGTCTAGACAATTAGCTTTGTTGATCAATTCAAGGAGAAGGTCTGCTGCTGAACAAAAGGAAAAAGAGAAGAGGAGTAAACCACCAACTCAAACTGAACAAAGAACCACCATGATTGCTTACATGAGGAACATGGCAGGATACACAAGTAAGGATTTCCAAGGCAAAAGTTTTGAGGAGATCAAGTCTGAGTTTGAAAGGGTTCACAGAAGGGTGAATACATTTATTCCTATGGGTACAGAAGAAGCTAGTACAACCACAAAGAGAGCTTCAAAGAAGCAGAAAGTTTGTAAATAAGCAGAACAAAAAGAAGAAGAAGTGTTAACTGATGAGCAGCTTCAACAAATGATGATAGTAGTTTCAGAAGAAGAAGGGCTGAATATTGAAGCATTGTAGACTAAGTATCCCATCATAGACTGGGAGATCTATGTTGAAGGTAAAAGAAAGTATTGGAAGATCATTAGAGCAAGTAATCATACTGAAGCATATCAACACTTTGTGGATATGCTTAAGGCATTTGACAGGGATGATCTAGTTAGACTATGGAGCTTAGTAAAAGACAGATTTATAGCAACAGAGCCAACTGATAATATGGAAAGGATGCTCTGAGTTCAGCTGATGAGACTTTTTGAAGCTAAAGAAGGTGACAGAATATGGAAGTTTGAAGCAAATAATTTGTAACACCCCAATCCGACAAGGGTCAAAATGCCACATTATGGTGTCAATCAGAACATAAAACCGCAAGGGGAAGACTTATAAACATAATGGTTACAAAGGTTTTCTAATGATAGTAACGAAATACTAACTATATATGTAATGACTTCCAAAACTGAAATACAAATCCAAGCCAAAGCTAACTGAAGGTAAACCCAAGTCTAATCCAAAAGAAAATGGGTATCTATCATCAGGGTGGTCCACTAAGAGCTCCTATGCACTTTTCTCCTAATCCCAGCTTCCAACCTAAAACCTGCCGCAGGAAAAGAAATGCGGCTGAGCTTAAAAAGCCCAGTGAACAGATATATATAACAAATGAATAATCGAACATATATAAGTATAGATAAAAGGAACATAAGCTCATGCTAAACGAATATCACCTGTCAAACGAATAAGAGATCAAGGATCAACTGAACGAAATATCATATATCATATGAAGCAAATTCTAGCGAAACATAAGGAGATAATAATGAAGTCAAAGGATTCAATCAGAGAATCATAATCATATAACAGAACAGAAATGCCCACCGAGCTCAGAAAGCATGCCACATGCTTAGTCACATAATCACATCGTATCATATTCATATATTCGTCAAATCATAAGTTGTACAAGGAGTAGCTAGCTCCAATGTACCAGAAGTGAAATGGGGTGCATGGCACGCACAAACCAATCACTAAATCACATCATAATCACAACAAACATATACCTAGGATGCATCCATACGCTCCCTGAAACAGAATACATATACAAGTACGAGACTATGCATATATATAACAGAATGGCCATGTGCGCAAATAATCATATAATCATAACAGAAGGGAACTCCGTGGATCAATCACACCTCCACAGAAAGTGTCATGCCATTGGTGCCTCAATGACATGGCCATGGTACCTCCATGGCTAGTTAGCTCGGGCAACAGAACAGATAAACAAGCAAGGCAAAGCTATCCATAATCATAACAGAGCAATCATAGCATAATCAACAAAGCATATCAAACTGAACAGAATTTCATATCAAATGAGATAGTCTAATGAACATCATAACAGAATGGATAGCAAACGGAATCATATCATAGTGAATCATACCAAAGGATCATATCAACGCAAATGAATCAAAATCAAGGATCGATAAGTCATGAGATCAGAACCCTTACTGAGAAAGGGTAGAATATCTGTACCTCAAATCGCAAATGAAACCATATCAGAAAGATCAGAAGTTACTCCTTCTTCAGCGAATCTACACGAATTAATGATCGTCTTATTATTTAAGAACCATTTCATAAGTTATTACTGATTCATCACTTGTTGTTGAGCAGATTAACATATTAGGGTTCCCTTCTATTTTTAGAAACTTTCCATTTTTATTCACCTTCCATATTTAGTAACTTTCCATATTTAGTAAGTTTCCATAATTAGTAAGTTTCCATAATTAGTAAGTTTCCAACCTCGGGTCACAATTCACAATTAATCAACTTAGGGTTTCATTATCAAAGTTAGGTTAACATATGACCAAAAGTATCATACTTATTACTTAAGTACATTTTATAGTTCAAACACATGAATTCACAAGACCTTTAGCTTCTTAACAAATTTTCTGATTTTAGCATACTTTAGCCATCACTTACGAATTTTAAAACCACACTTTGACCCTTACTCAGAAGCAATAATAATTTACACATGTACCTATATGTCTTTTTAGTTTTCATGAATTTTCCTAAAATTTATTCCCGAGTACAAATATTGTTTCAAAAATTATCTTTCCATACCTACCCACAAAATTAACTGTGGATACTTACAGAAAGTTTTCCTTGGATTAATCCTATGAGACAATTTAGAAAAATCCAAAAAAAATCCAGGAAGTCACACATATATTATATATCACTCCTGTAAAAGGAGAGCTCTTAGTTCCTTGTGGTTTGAAAACTAAAATTCATAAACACCAACTGATTTGTAAGTTCTCAAAACTCAAGTTTGACACATGATCTCATAAATTCATTAACATGACCAATACGAATCCAATTCACTCCAAACAATTGGAAAACTTAATTAGGACATTATACTAGGTTTACAAGCAAATATCCAGCATTATACACTTACGAAACTCAAGCAATAGTGCTCACATATTCAGCTTTCAAAACTGTCCAGAAATCTAACGTGTAAAACTCACTCTTAGTCCAAGTTTTATGCATGTTTTGACTTACCCACACCTACAATACTTCTAATATATCTTAACTAACTTGTTAACACATCTTTTTAACACACACGTCAAAGATTAAATCCCAAAAATTATGCGTTCCATACTAACCCAAACAGACCCTCTTAGTATCATATCAACAACATAAAACAAGCCCTAAACCCTTACCATTTTGTAGGTCCGATTCACACGTCCATTTTTACAAGTTTCATTCACGTAAAATACACATGTTTTACAGCCCTCTAATGACACACACATGACACACACACACACACATAATTATAACGACACAATCAATGCACATAAAATCATAACAAATCCAAACCCCTCGTTACAAGTTATACGCCTAGGGTTTCAGTATTAGCACCTCATTTAATGTGTATTAAAGACAACCTAGGGCTTGTATGTGGAACTTAGGTCGACAAAGAGGAAGGCAGGTTCGACATCAAAAGGATACACACACACACACACATGACACAAAACCTTAACCATATGTGGAGTTTAATCTCTTTAACTTGCATGATTTCATGTGACATGATTTTAACGATAGATAGGTTTTAGCACTTCATGACATCGACCAGATTAATCATATAAGTCGTATAGTTTAGGATAAGATGAGGATATGAATACCTTAGGACTGAATTACCAAGGATCGAATTTGAGATTGAACCCAGGAACACGAGAGACCAAATCCAAAAACCCTTTTTGAATCAGTACTCATGATCACCACCAAGCTATAATATCCACGACCACTACGAGTTAGAACACCAAGAGCTGATTATCACCTTGCTACGTACCACTTGTTTTCTTGGAGAAAACTGAGCACCCGATCTTGTTTTTATTTTTAGCGTCTGTGTGAGAGAAGAAGTGAAATATTCGGTTCTTTAATTGAGATAACGATGGGGATAAGTGGGTTGGAATTACCAAGTTTTTGGGGGAGTTTAAGGGGACTTTTTCTCATTCAAAATTTCAAATAATGGCTCAAGTATTCACATATTATGTTGTGTACACATTTTAAAAGAAAATCAAACCTCTTGTGACTTTGTGTACATGTGATATTCAAAGGGTAACTAGGAAAAGTGTGCCATCGTGTATAGATATTTAGGTTATGACTATTTCGGTTTCATATCTTCTTAAGTTATCAAATTCAAATTCGTAGCATGCTTCATAACATGTAGTTTACACTTAGATTAGAGGTTCGAATTTGTAGTCTAACATTCATAATATATATAGTATAACTTAGGTTTTCTTCGTATCATACGTTCAAAAGTTGTCTCGTATCTCAGGTTATTATAATTCTTCCCCTCTAAAAAGAAAAATTTCGTCCTCGAAATTTGAAGGCGTAAAAGTTAGACAGAGACGTATCAATCACAAAAGGAAATGACAACAACTAGCCTCACGCTCGAAGAGGTTCTTCCAAATCATTTTTTAACAAACGGAAAATTTTCTCATGACTCGATCCAGACAAACTAGGATTGCCCCGGGCTCTCCTTCAGAGCACACATCATAAAAAAATCTGATCCAACGAATATGAAACAAATACGTAGCAGATGACAGATGTAATCTCACGAAAAGACACATGAAACACATATACATACGAGGCAAATACGGAGGTAGAACTAAATGATAAAACTTCATCAACTCTCTACAGATTCTGAACGAACTAAGGAACACATATCGAAATATCAAATCGTATCAAACGCATAATGAGATGGGTAGTATAATCATACTGACGATCAACTAAGCAAATATCGGAGTATCAAAACGTATCAGAAAGCATAATGGAACAGGTAGGATAATCGTAAGGATAAGAATGAATCTAAGGTCTAACGTATCACGAATTAAATCTTCCTTTTATGCCAAAATATCTAACTTTTATGTATGGAAACGTCATACATAATACACAAATACCCGATATAAAGTTTTAAAATTTCCCTTCCACAACGATAACTAATCCATTAGTCACTGTAATCAACTTCGGACCTTCAATAAGTAACTCTTTGACTTAATTCAACCAAAAGATGCTCCACGTCTCTATTCATACAAAACTCCGAAAGGAAAACCTTTGTCACTTGCATGCCATCAATCTTAGTGAGCAAACACAACCATGCCAAACACTTGTCGAATTTTCCCACTCAACATATCTTCCAAATTCGAATAGTTGTTCTGCTTATCCATCAGTCTTGGAGGTGCAAAGCATTACTAAACTTGAGTCTGGTTCCTCAAGCCTTCAGTAGCTCTTCCTAGGAATGCGTAGTAGAAACGTGAATCTCTGACACGATCACTGCAGGTGCGCCATGTAGCTTGAATAATCTTTTGTCGAAAGAAATCTCTGCCAATCTTACAAGTGAGCCAACATAGTCAAACCATCCACTACAACTCAATTCGTGTTGTCCTTCCTAAATGTGCGCGGAAATCCCATTACAAAGTTCCTGAGATTTTAATCCCACTTTCGCATACGAATATCCAAACTAAGGAGAACTACTTGTACGCTGATGCTGAATCTTGACCTGTTAACACGCTAAGCACTTCGCCACCAAGTTAGTCATAATCATCTTCATACCATTCCATCAAAATTTTGCTTCAAATCTCTATTCATAATAGTACAACTAAGATGAATAAAGTAAGTAGAACTGTGTGCTTCAATCGACCCGCTTCCTTCAAGTCTTCTAACATAGATTATATTCCACCGTCTTGCTCTTGAGCTTCTTCATGTTTGTCAAATCACTCCCAAGTCATGCGTCGGATAGTTCACTTCCTACGGTTCTAGCTGTATTGATGCATAAGCAACAATCTTCTCGTGTTGCATAAGCACACAGCTAAGTCTCCTTCTTGAGCAGAAACAAATCTCTTTTCAGCTTTTCAAGTTTTTCCTCTCATTCTTCATCCCAACCGAATTTACTCTTTAGAAATATTGCATATAGCTTCTTCCGACGTAGAAATTTCAACACAGAATATTAAGATGATTTCTGTGTTTTCTCTTTCGTCTCTGAATATACCAATATGTCATACTATGTCAAATTGTCCAAGTATTCATGAAAGACACGATTTCATCAAGTCCATAGGAACCGTTGGAGCAGTAGCCAATACAATTGGCATCACTAATACTCATGAAGACCATAACGAATACGAAAAGAAATTCTAGGAACATCTCGCTCCATTACATGTAACTGAAAATAATCAGATTTTAAATCAATCACTAAGAAAAGCTTCACATCCTGAAGTTGATTAATCAAATCGTCGATTCGAGGTAACGGCTAACGGTTATAACCGTAATACTATGCAGCTTCCAGAACTTAATACACGACCTCATACTATAATCATTCTTCTTTACGAATAAAACTAGAGTACACCACATATACACACTTAGACAGATAAAACCACTTTCTAAAAGCTGGTCCTTCAATTCTTTCCATTCAACTGGTGTCATAAGATACGGAGTTTCAAAATTAGGCAAAACGTAGCTCTTTATACGAATAGGGTATCTTAATCAATCAACTTACTGATCTTAGGCACTGCTCAAGATCTCCTATGATCCCAATAAATTCAAGTTATATGATGTAACTATTATCACATTGTCTAGGCTTCATAATACTTGCATCATATACACATGCCTTTATTGCAATCACAGTCTACCTCGATTCGTGACTAAAAAAATTCTCATAACCAGATCAAAACAAATTCACACTCAGATGGAAATCTTGATAGTTAAACCAAGAACATATTGTAAAATTTCAAACAACTAAATAACTCTCAAGGCGAGTTTCATCAAACGAAGTATCTTCACAACCGCGAGGGATTAACGTGCGAGTTTTCAAAGCAAAGGTGATCATAATTGTTTACCAGGTTGGGAACCATGGTACAAAAATTTGGAGTTTCTCAAATTGCCAAAGATGACAAACCTAATATGACTATTGTTAGCATCTTGATGCTTAGTCAACAATTCCATATTCAGAATAATATCGAAAACAACATTCCCAAAAGAAACAGATTAGGAGAACGAAGCTTATCTTCAAATATCTTCAAAACGTACTAGACAATTCCGATACTCATGATGGATAATCACAAGATTTCTCATAGGGATAGAAATGGGTATAGCTATTTCTAATAGTGCGGAGGAGGCCTTAATATGCTTATCAATAGCAAGAGAACCCCTAGAAGGTGTCGAACACATCAGATTCATACATGTTGAAGTTCTCTGAACAAACGAAAAGGCATCTAAACGATATTAAACGAATCCAAGATCGAAATTCGAAGGAATGAAATATCATTAGAATGTGAAACCTGTAATACTATGAAATTCTCAAAGTATTCTAAACTTATTTGATCACTGAACTTATGCTGCGTATCTTGCTAAATTTTCTAAATCTCCGGAACGAATAATCTTATAAAGGCTTAACTGAAATCAGAGGCAGAAATCAGAGTGGTGCGGAAGAAAGATAACTAACCAATGCCTAATCGCATCATATACCCAATCCTCACCGGTCATAACTAAAGTTTCCGCAGGGAAAACCTAAGGCAAAATTTCAAGGGTTGTTCCATATGCTTCTACAATGCAACCTAAGGGTCCAAATCTTCACAGGCCATAACTTATGTACTACAAGTCGCAGCCTGAGCTCTGATACCATAATTGTAACACCCCAACCCAACAAGGTTCAAAATGCCACATTATGGTGTCAATCAGATCATACAACCGCAAGCGGAAGACTTATAAACATAATGGTTACAAAGGTTTTCTAATGATATTAACGAAATACTAACTCTATACATAATAGTTCCAAAACTTAAATACAAATCCAAGCCAAAGCTAACTGAAGGTAAACCCAAGTCTAATCCAAAACCAAATGGGTATCTATCATTAGGGTGGCCCACTAAGAGCTCCTATGCACTCTTCCCTCAATCCTAGCTTCCAACCTAAAACCTGCCGCAGGAAAAGAAATGCGGCTGAACTTAAAAAGCCCAGTGTATAGATATATATAACAAACGAATAATCGAACATATATAAGTATAGAGAAAAGGAACATAAGCTCATGCTGAACGAATAAGAGATCAAGGATCAACTGAACGAAATATCATATATCATATGAAGCAAATTCTAGCGAAACATAAGGAGATAATAATGAAGTCAAAGGATTCAATCAGAGAATCATAATCATATAACAGAACAGAAATGCCCACCGAGCTTAGAAAGCATGCCACATGCTTAGTCACATAATCACATCGTATCATATTCATATATCCGTCAAATCATAAGTTGTACAAGGAGTAGCTAGCTCCAATGTACTAGAAGTGAAATGGGGTGCATGACACGCACAAACAAATCACTAAATCACATCATAATCACAACAAACATATACCTAGGATGCATCCATACGCTCCCTGAAACAGAATACATATACAAGTACGAGACTATGCATATATATAACAGAATGGCCATGTGAGCAAATAATCATATAACCAAAACAGAAGGGAACGCCGTGGATCAATCACACCTCTACAGAAAGTGTCATGCCACTGGTGCCTCAATGACATGGCCATGGTACCTCCATGGCTAGTTAGCTCGAGAAACAGAAGAGATAAACAAGCAAGGCAAAGCTATCCATAATCATAACAGAGCAATCATAGCATAATCAACAAAGCATATCAAACAGAACATAATATCATATCAAATGAGATAGTCTAATGAACATCATAACAGAATGGATAGCAAACAGAATCATATCATTGAGAATCATACCAAAGGATCATATCATGGATCATATAAACGCAAATGAATCAAAATCAAGGATCGATAAGTCATGAGATCAGAACCCTTACTGAGAAAGGGTAGAATATCTGTACCTCAAATCGCAAATGAAACCATATCAGAAATATCAGAAGTTACTCCATCTTCAGCGAATCTACACGAATTAATGATCGTCCTATTATTTTAGAACCATTTCATAAGTTATTACTGATTCATCACTTGTTGTTGAGCAGATTAACATATTAGGGTTCCCTTCTATTTTTAGAGACTTTTCATTTTTAGTAACCTTCCATATTTAGTAACTTTCCATATTTAGTAAGTTTCCATAATTAGTAAGTTTCCATAATTAGTAACTTTCCATAATTAGCAAGTTTCCATTATTAGTAAGTTTCCAAATTTAGTAAGTTTCCAACCTCGGGTCACAATTCACAGTTAATCAACTTAGGGTTTCATTATCAAAGTTAGGTTAACATATGACCAAAAGTATCATACTTATTGCTTAAGTACATTTTATAGTTCAAACACATGAATTCACAAGACCTTTAGCTTCCTAACAATTTTTCTGATTTTAGCATACTTTAGCCTTCACTTACGAATTTTAAAACCACACTTTAACTCTTACTCAGAGGCTATAATAATTTACACATGTACCTATATGTCTTTTGAGTTTTCATGAATTTTCCCATAATATATTCCCAAGTACAAATATTGTTTCAAAAATCATCTTTTCAAACCTATCCAGAAAATTAACTGCATATACACACAGAAAGTTTTCTTTGGATTATCCCATTGAGACACTTCAGAAATATCCACAAAAAATCCAGGAAGTCACACATAACTTAAATTTCACTCCTGTAAAAGGAAAGCTCTCAGTTCCTGGTTGTTTGAAAACTAAAATTCATAAACACCGATTAATTTTTAAGTTCCCAAAACTCAGGTTTGACACATGATCCCATAAAATCATAAACATGACCAATACGACTCCAATTCACTCCAAACCAATTGGAAAACTTAATTAGGACATTAAAATAGGTTTACAAGCAAAGATTCAGCATTATACACTTACGAAACTCAAGCAATAGTGCTCACATATTCAGCTTTCAAAACTGTCCAGAAATCTAACATGTAAAACTCATTCTTAGTCCAAGTTTATGCATGTTTTGACTTACCCACACCCACAATACTTCTAATATATCTTAACTAACTTGTTAGCACATCTTTTTAACACACACGTCAAAGATTAAATCCCAAAAATTATGCGTTCCATACTAACCCAAACAGACCCTCTTAGTATCATATCAACAACATAAAACAAGCCCTAAACCCTTACCATTTTGTAGGTCCGATTCACACGTCCATTTTTACAAGTTTCATTCACGTAAAATAAACATGTTTTATAGCCCTCTAATGACACACACACATACACATACACACACAATTATAATGACAAAATCTGTTGGAATTACATAACATGACTAACATATATATAAAACACATATAACATCAAAGAGCATGCGGAAGCGTAAGGATCATATAACATGTAATTAGTTAACCGAATAATAAAAGAAAATGCGTACCTTTGTGATTCCTAGAGGAACAAGGAATCAATAAACAAGAACAAGTGAAACCCTAATAAAGGGTTTTGTAAAAGTCGACTAAGACAAAGTCAATCACCTCCTAGTAGCAAACAATTATGTGTTTGCACCTCGTTCTTGTACATACGTACTATTAGTGATTCGATGTGAATGCTAGTTCTTGATCACAATAGATTAACCAAACACTTTGTTATGTTCAAGGTTACTCGCAAATCCCTTTTGTAGGGCTCCACTCGTCGACCTAGGAATAAGAGAGGAGAAAAGAAGAAGTTTGGCCTTCTATTGAAATCAAGTGTACCAAAGGATGAATACATGGGGATGTATTTATACCCTTATGGTAGATATCAAGTTTACAATGATTTCCTATGTGGGATCCCATTGTTCGGCCACAAACAAGCCCAAGAGAGGGTTTCTATAACCTTCTCTTGGCTTGTTTCCTTTTCTTCATATCCCGTTGACATTTACCGAACGTTAATCAATTCCGTTAATTACTTAACGCTCTTTAGTCATTTATTGTGAATTTAATAATTAAATATAATATTTTATATTAATTATTTAAACATCGAGTCTCATACGTAAAGTGTGCAATCCCGTAGTCTCGAGTTTGAATTCGGTCATACACATATTAAAATATGTCCATAAACTAACAGCTCCCACTTGGACAGATCTTAATAGTGTAATGACATTGGTTAGCGTCTAGCAACACGCCAATGCCCCCAGTACAACTTGAGTAAGGTCTCCTGGAAAAACCTTTTGATGATTCATCATCATACTTATCCTTTTGTTTCTAATACCACGTTAAATAAGGATATGGATCTTAGTCATTCCTTTATTTAACTATTTTGTTTCTCGTTGTTTGTGATTGAGCAAGATTATCAAATCTTCCGAACATATTCCAGATAGATCTTGGGCACGGCCATGCAAACATCTTGTCAACCCTACGAGGGACCCAGCAGTATTAAACTTCAAAACGAATTTGAAGGAACAAATTCTTTCTTGACTACAAGTAAAACCCATGAACTTTGCAACACTTCTGAAAACAATCCTTATAGCTTCCAGTTACGTATAGCGGTAAATTGCTTCACAGAAATGCACTACATCCATGACTGTTCTCTGGTATCTCAAGTCTAAGGATAAATATTCATGATTTACTTGATGACCAGATCCATAAAGTACAATCATGCGGTTGGGATAAGTCCTATATTCAATTCATTGAATATTATGAGAAATTGGTATGTCAACATATCAATATACTTTCAAGTATATTCTACCAAAACTCAGATTTTGTCTTAATTAAATGATATTCCCATATCATTGATCGACAACGGACTATTTAGAATAACATATTATTCACGGATTTAAACATGCAAATATAGGATACAATCTATTACTAATGAAAACAAACGTACCAAGTACTTTAATTCATTGTAAATAATAATTGTTTAACATCCCTTATCCAAATACTAAATAGATCAATGCATGATAATTCAGTTAATGAATTATGCCTCAAGTCATGTCAATCATACTTGTTGACAAGACATAAATCAACTAATTTTGATCTATCAAAATTTTGAGAATACTTATTTCAAGAATTCAATTAGTGAAGTTCTTGTATGTGTGCATTCCACTATCTTGATATTGCCACATAATATTTCATAAAATGTGTGACATCCTCAACCACCAATTTATGCCAATTAAACTTTTAAACCTTATATAGTTTAAAGTATTCTAATTCTTTAATGTATAATGCAACTATACTCTTAGTTGAGCACAACTAGTTCATATGGCCATTAATCAAGGATGAAATCCTACCATGACTAGTATTGAGTGTCATCTCAATTTAAACCAGCATTATTGTATATTGTAACACCCCCAAAATCGGGTCCAGCGAAAGCATACATGTCGTTGGGGTGCTACTCAATTGGTATCATAACACAAGTACAAAGAACGGTTTTTACCTCATTCATTTAGAATAAAATTGTTTAACAAAAGTGTTAAATTTACATTGTTAAAAGTAGTGCGGAAATAGGCCCTTAAAACAATTAAAACGGTCCCCAAATGAATATCAGAGTCTTCTATGACCATGCCATGCCCTGCCAAAAGCCTCCACTAGCGTGTTATTGCTTTTTACCTGAAAATACATGCTAAAGTGTCAGCACGAGGTTGGTGAGTTCATAGAGTTTAGTGTAAAATGTAAAGCATTTGAATAATGATTTCCCAGCAAAGGCATTGTAAATCCACCCAGTCCCAAGTCCCGCCCATACAAGACTTGCAACCTGTGTGTTTACAACCCACTGCCAAATAAGGATTTGATTTAGGTAAACAACTGTAATATATGGACCACAAGATTTAATTTTAAGTGTGACAATGTCGCTATAAAAAGTGAGGTGTGACAATGTCGCCATATAAAGTGAGGTGTGACAATGTCGCCATATAAAGTTAAGTGTGACAATGTCGTCATATAATTAGGTGTAGCAATGTCGCCATGACAATGTCGCCATATAATCAGGTGTGTAACAGATAAACACATAGTACTTTTGAGTAATCAATCAAGTATTTTAGTCAATCAATAATGTTTGAAAGACAAATCACGTTTCAAGTAAAACAAGCATGGAGTTTAATTAAAAACGAGCATGTATTCTCCCCCAAAACAGTTACAAAACGAGTAAAAGTAGGGGCCATGAACTCACCTGATGCGATAGCAACAATGACAATTATGGATATGCTGAAATGAGGCTCGGTCTCTAACCGCGACCTAATATGAATGATAGGATCTAATGTAAGCAGTGAAATGATGCTACACATGCGAATACATATGTTATCGATACCACTCGTTAATTTTGAAAATAACATTTATCGACGAAAAAAATACATTTTTGACGTCTCGTTAAATTATAAACTACTTTTCGTGTAAATATGTTGAAATGATACTCCATGATCCTTGTTTGGTGGTTTATCGGCAAATATTGTGTTTTCGTCGAAGTTTACTATTTTCTCAACTTGTGAAAACATGTCTAAATGGCCTCGCAAAACCAGTCGCGAACTATTGCACGTTAAGTGTTAGGACATAAGCTTGACGTTTTTAGAAACCTTATAACTTTATCTTGAATTCATATCACTTAACTTTTGTCCAAACGCGTCTTGTTCAATAAGAAAATGGCTCTCAACATGGTGTATTACCAGAAACAGTTTTTAGACTTAGAATATTTTCATATAGAGGCTGTCAAAATTATTTGTGTTTCGTCGGGTTTCAAACGCGTATATCTCGGTCGTTATAAGCCCATTTTCTATGTTCTTTATATCCACGGTTTTGAATTAATATGAACTAACATATTTTCAGTAGGTCGGCCCGTCTAGATCACATCTAACGCCTCGTTTTAGCCTTTGAATCTCGGAAAACAGCAAGCTAAATTTTCAGAAATGGGTTTTTCGTCGTCAAACTTAGAAAAATCATATCTTTCTCGTCATAAGCTCGTTTTTGCTCATTCCAACGCCCACGGTTTCGTTTTTAAAAGTATTTTCTAAATATTTAAGCCAAAATGTCCCCTGAGCTACTGAGTTTTCCAGATTCTCCAAAAATGGACAGAACCTAATTCTATTGTTGTTAAAAACACATTTTCTAGTTCAAGGTTTGTTCAAAACACTTCCAATCAACTCCACAACTAATCTAATCCTACCATACACCTTCTTAGGGTGTCATGGGTTCTTAATCATCACTAAAAATGGTGGATCTCTTAAAGATACTAATAAAATCCTTTAGATCTATTGCTAGAGAACATTTATGTGCAAAGTGGTATATATAACATAAGTATATTGCATGATCTACTACTTGTACATGAAAATATAGATCAAAAGAGAGTATAAAAGAGTGATGAAATTAGTTAGTCACTTACTTGAAGTATAGATGAGATTTGGATGAAAATACTTAAAGAACCTAGGGATTTTTATCTCAAAATCCTAACTAGGAACACTAAAGAGACTTGATTATCAATTGAACTTGAAAAATTTATGGATTTCTTGCTTGGTTTTGTTCTTGGCCGTGTACTAGAGTGAGAGAGGAAGAGAGATATTTTTTTTCTTGCTAGTGTTATAATACTTGTGTTTTGATGTATATAATATGGATTGGAAAGAAACTTGGATAATGGTACAAACTCATAAATGAAGTAAGTGTAATATTTCAAAGGTGCAAGAGATTAGAATTGGGGGGGGGGGGGGGCGGCAAGGTATGGAGGGAGTAGATTTGTGTAAGATTTTTGAAGACTTTTGGTAATATTAGTTGGTATTTAGTGTTTTTAAAGGGTACCGGGTACCGAGTTTGCTAGAAATGAAGTTTAACGGTACCAAATAAAATGTGACGACATTGTAAAAATTATGAATTCACATTACTGATAAGAATCGGGTGTCAAAATAGTTGTCGTGCTGAGATATCGTGATCCGACGTAGTTATAGGCGTTTACCGGAAAATATAGCAAACGGTTTCAAAACACCGGGTAAATTAGTAATATAATTTTTATATCATTATAATGAATATGAAAATATATTAGAATCATAGTCGGGAGTGTCGGGTATATTATTCGTAGTAAAGACTGAGTGGTAACGTTTATTAAATAAATGAACATACGTAAATTGAAATAATGCATATCCGTGCATGACCTAATATGCAGATGATGTTACTGATGATATGTAGACTACCCTAGTCTATATGACGTGTCCTTAATAATGTTTCATGAATTCCCAGCTAAACCCTAACGGTTGCGCGAAATGTTAATACCCATAAACCTAGTTTACGTACTGATGAATAGTGACCATGAATAGTGCTTTCCCTCCGGGAATGAATAGTATTTTGTGAATAGTAAAAATTTTGAAAACTTCTCAAAGTCTCAAACTGTAACCACCCGTAATTTTCCGAATATATTTTTATTCGAGACTTTCCCCGTTTTTCATAAACGGATCCTTTCTGAACTTATTTGGTTTAAAAACGTGAATTTATCTCGCGAAACGTGAAAATTTGTACACAACGTGTACTGGCACAACCGACGATTTGTTTTGATTTTTTTTTTATTATTCGTGAGAAACGAGGCGTATGAATAATCGTTTTATTGGAAAAATTATTCTAAACGCGAATATTAATTTATTCGGGCAACGAGAAATAAAGCTACACGTATTTATAATCAAAATTAATGGAAAAGCTATTTTAAAAATTATGGAATAACTTTCGGGTGCTCGGGAAATATTTACCACACGATTTATTGGTCTCGTTGGTGTTTCATTCAAAATATGAAGAAATTGACAGTTTTAGTCCCTGAGGGCGCGTTAGGGTTTGTGCTTAGTCCTACCCTCACACTATAAATACCCACTTATAAAATTTTAGGGTTACATGTTTCATTTTATTTGCTTCCAGCCGACATTATCACCACTCCCATCTCTCTCTCATCTCTAATAAAATCCGGCGACCAAATCCGGCCATCCGGCCACCACCGCCGCTCACCCTACCACACCGCCACCACCACTTTAATCCTCTCACCCTTCTCATCATTTCCACATAATTCACGCGCCAAGAAACCCCCCTCGTTCTCGATAACTATGATCTTTCCGGCGAGTATTCCGGCAACACAAATGGTAAGTATCGTGTATAGATCGTGTGTTGGAGATTTCTGAGTTTTGTTTGGTTCGTGCTCATCACCACAGCCGCCGTCTTTTCCTCCCTTTCCTGCCACCATCGAAGCAGCTTCGCCACCACCACCTTGTTCTCTTTGTTTTACTCGACATGGTAAATCGAGAAATCCATTGGTTATCTATTGTTTTGGTTTAAACCGATTGTTGTGTCATATGTTTCGTGGATTTAAAACTGATTATGAAATGAGGTCACTGATTCGTGAATTAAAAACTGAATTAAAACATGTTATAAAAACAATTACTAAAAGTTTCGTGTGGCAAAGAAATCTTGAAAGATGGATTTTAAAACCTGTTTTGGAAATGATTCGTGTGGTAAGAAATGATTGTCGGGTGGTTGTGTTCATTGAGGTTACTGAATCTGTTGTTGTTTGATTTTTGTTTCGTCTTGGGTCGATGAGGTTACCCACGGTAGGTTGTCTTAGTTTGGTGAAAACGATAATAACACATGGGTGTTTGTGTGGTTCGTGTTAATGGAAAAACAGCTCACCATAACAAGCAATATGAGAAGTTTAAACATTGTTTAGATTTTATGCACCACTATAGCTCCAATTGTTTAGATTATTATATTTTAGCAATAGTTTTAGATATAGGCATTAGTTTAAACATTGGAACCAGGTGGTCTTTTTTTTTACTAATATCTTTACACAGACAATGAAAACAAGCAATACGAGTAGTTGATTTTTATGGGAGAACTTGTTTTGTTTGTTGGTGTGTTGTTTCAACTAATCAGGGTGCGTTTGATTTGGTCACGGGCCAAGGCCCAATCGGTTGTGTTGTGTTATTTGGTGATGAGTGGACTAGTAAGCCCAACAAATTAAAATGGATGTTTGTTGTGTTAAAACATTATTATTTCTTTTTAATAAAGCTTAACATATTCGGTTATTTATGAATATTGGACATTGATACGAGAAATAAACTTGTTAAATATTGTAAATTTCAGTTTTGATTTAACCAAGTCTCGACGACTCGAGAAGAACTAGTTTTATTAAATTAACTCAATTCTTATTATAAAACGTTTATGTTTTATACAAGTTATTTGGGGATAACAGAGTAAACGCCGAAATGTACAAACTAAGTTATTTTATTTGAGGTGTTTGTTTGTCGTTAACTCCTAAGTTTGTCTTCCTTGGTTTGAGTTCTCGTCAGTATTCTCTCGACTATGTTGATGTCTTTTCTTTTGGCGTGAGTTGTGCGTCGAGTCTATGTCTTCTTACCACACCACACGAAACGTTTAAACTAAACTTTTGATAAGTTTTGAAAACTGAGTAATCCACGAAAACTACGACACATTGTCTTTTATAGACTTTATTATTTTGCGAGACGTGTTTTGAGATAATTGTATGCGTATTAGGTTGTGCCGATCATAGACCGTTGTGTACCGCTGTGCTTGCACCTCCGTGTTTCGTCGTGCCGTATGTCTTGAGACCGTTGTGTCTCGCTTCTAGATGCCAGTCGTGTCAGTTGTGATCTTTGCATTGTTGTGGCTAAGGTGAGTTCATGGCCCCTACTTTTACTTGTTTTATAACTGTTTTGGGGGAGAATACATGCTCGTGTTTTTCACTAAACTCGATGATTTACAAATGTTTTTATACTGTGAACTACTGTGTTACATGATTTTGTACATATACGTGTGATGATGTGATTATATGCTGTGACATGTTTGTTTTGTGAGTACATGACGGCGCCACTGTTAACTCTCTGTTGAGAGCCTACGTGTATAGGTTCAGTTTGTGTAACTGTTAACTCTCTGTTGAGAGCCTACGTGTATAGGTTCAGTTTGTGTAACTGTTAACTCTCTATTGAGTGCCTACGTGTTATAGGTTCAGTTGGTGTAACTGTTAACTCTCTGTTGAGAGCCTACGTGTTGATAGATCTATCGGGGTAGCTCCCCACGTGATTTTGGTTATGAGTATGAGGAACATTTTGGGCTCAGTTGGCGCATCACTATATGTGTGTAGTATCTGTATGACTGATTATGGTTCGAGATGCTTTGACTATGTTATTACTTGTGGATTTGGTGTTAGAACTGTGATTTAGGCAGTGTGGACCTATGCTAGACTTGACTTGCTTGCGAACGATGATTTGAACTTGGAAACCTTTTGGTTCAACCATGCTTTTTAAACTAAAACCTATGAACTCACCAGCGTAAGCTGACCTTTTTAGCATGTATTTTTCAGGTTTTAGATGATAGCTTATATCTGGAGGCGCTTGGCAAGGGGCATGGTCATAGACGACTCTGATATTTATATTTTGGACCGCTTTACTTATTTATGGGCCTATTTCCGCACTACTCTTGAATTATGTAAATTTAACATTTTTGTAAATGAATTTCATTTTAAACGGTTAAGGTAAAACCGTTCTTTGTACCTTGTGTTGTGATACCAATTGAGTAGCACCCCAGTGACACGAATGCTTCCGCTGGACCCGATTTTCGGGGTGTGACACAAACTGACTTCAAAAACGATGAATTGTGAATGATGAATAGTGAATGGTAAATAGTAAATGATGAATAGTAACCTGTGAATAGTAAATTGTCGAGGTTTGAAAAATGACCTGAAATTATGATTTGTCACAGTCTCCACCCGTTAAAGGAATTCAGTCCTTGAATTCAGTCAATGTTGGTCCCCGGGGTAGAATTGGTGAAAGATGTGGGTATTTGAGTCGCATTGTGGCGTTAAAAGATAAAACATTCATTGGATAGGAATTCGTAATAGTACATGAAGCTTATACGATAGAACTTAAAGTGAAGCGCAAAAGAAATACAACACTAGAGGGTTTAGGTTTTATTTTTAATGCAGGAGTTCTCTTCTTAACCATTGTCATTGTTGTTGTTGTCTTGACGAGCCTCGCACTTCAACGAGCTCTTCATTCGTTCCGGTTTCTTAGCTCTGGGCATTCACTCTTGAAGTGTCCAATTACTCCACACTCATGGCAGGTTACCGTCACTTTCTGATGCATTACGAAAGTGGGAGCCTTGCAATCCTTGGCTTTGTGTCCGACCTTTTGGCAGTTTCCACATTGAGTGGGGCAAGGTCCTTTGTAGTGAAACCGACACTTATTGCACTTGGGTAAGTTCCCTGCATATCCTTTCTTTTCACTTGGTCCCGCAACGTAGGCCCTAACCACTTCATGTTGTTTGTGTGGCGGCCGAACTTGATCGTTTCCTTCGTTGTTATCCCTTTTCCTTTTGTTGTCGTGGTTGTTGTTGTTGTTGTTGTTGTTGTTGTTATGGTCATTGTTGTTGACAGTAGTTTCATTCTTTATCACCTGAGCTATAAGCTTTTGAGACATCCTGATTGCCTCGTCTAGTGTGTGTGGATCAAAAGAAGTCACATCCCCACTGATGCTGTGTGGTAGCCCACCAATGAAGTTTTCCAGCAACTTTTCGTTATCTGGAACCATATTTGGATATAGCGCGGCCAACTCTTGAAATCTCCTGATGTAGGTTTCGATATCATTTCCTGTGGTCACCAACTCATAAAATTCTGTTTCCAACTTCTTCAATTCAGTTCGTGGACAAAACTTCTTAGTCAGCAGCTTCTTGAATTCTTCCCACGAGAGCTTGTAAGTGTTTTCCATACCCATAGGCTTTGCATAAGAATTCCACCATGACATAGCTTCCTCAATGAGTGTACTGGTAGCGAACTTTACCTTGCAATCCTCTGGACAATTGCATAGAAGAAATACAGATTCTAGCTTCTCAAACTAACGGATCATAGCAGTGGCTCCTTCAATGCCTTTGAATTTTGGGGGATCTCCACTCTTAAAGTCCTTGTATGTACATTTGCGACCATTGGTACCATTAGCAGCCATTCCGGCAGCTTCTGCGGTTTCTGCCCGAGAAGCGGCTTCGGCGGCGGCTTCTGCAGCCCGAGCAGCTACGGCCTTTCTTTCAGTTACTAGTGCTGCCTCTATTTTAAAAATCCGTAAACTTAATATCCATTATGTAATGTTTCATGCCTTCCAATATTTCAAGATTTGTCGGCTATAACAATTACGCAACAATTTACCACATTGTTCATACTTAGAATCTAGGAGCAATTCCAGGCTGAGAATGTAATTCTATATCCAACCATATTCATTACACTTAGTTATCTAATAACTTTTAATTAGATATCAATGTTGTCAAATCAACTTTCATCCAAGCATGATACAACAAATAACATGATGTGCATGAAAAATCCTTGTGTCAAACTTAGATTTCATTCATGTTATATCTTTTCAAAAATATGTATCCATTTAGACTTTCTAATAATCTATCATGTTCTATTAGAATTAATTATTTTACCGCTTATGTTTATAACAATAAACATATATTCCAAGGTTGTATGTTTATTTCCTAAATCTTCAAGTGAAGTTTCATTCCAAAATAAGACTTAACATTTAACGTATATGGAATGTTACCTCCTATATGTTATCCAACATATATGAAATAAGAAAATAAACATAATACTCCCACTAGCTTTCAGGAATACTAAGGAATTATCCTATTTTAATTATAAATCAAAACTTGGATTTAATAATTAACATAAGTATATCTCCTAGATACATACATTAATCCATTCATGAATTATTGCACTTTGTACACTTCCAAAGATTATTTGAATTCAAATACTCCTTTTGATTACTTATCGTCCTCGCACAAGTAATTACTCAAGAAATAGTTTTGATATTTCATTGTCAATTTCATATTAATGAAACTAAGGATGACAATCATAATCTTTATACATTTAATGTGCCTAGAAAAAATATTCAATCATAGTTAATTGCTTAAGTGTGATTAATAATCTTGTCATAAGACATACATTAGATATGTTTACAAAATTGCCCATAGAACTTGAGTCACTACTAGAAAAAGGTCTATCCTTGACTCGCATTTTATGACGCACACTACAAGATGACGCGCAAATAGCAAAGTCATAAAATAAGAGTCATAACGAGTAAATTTTTTATTGGGGATGACTCGTTTTCAGAAGCGTCATAACATAGGGTCATAATCAGTTAAAATTTAGCCTGCTAGATGACGCTCGTTTTGCTTCGTCCTAAATAGGGGTCATCTATGTTTTTTTTTCCCATCTGCTTCATCAAAATCCATTGTTTTTTTTTTGGCCAAAACACTTCCCGCTCAACACTTCCCTCTCAAACTCTCAAAACCTTATCAAACCCCTCTCAAAACTCTCAAAACACTCGACATCAGTTTGCCCTAATTTGCCCTAATTTTGAAAGGTATGCCGTAATTTGCCCTAACTTGCCCTAATTTCCCATCTCAAACCCCTCTCAAAACTCTCAAAACACTCGACATCAGTTTGAAAGGTATGCCCTAATTTGCCCTAATTTGTTTGTTTGAGAGTTTTATGTTTTCTGTTTTAATGTAGTTGTAGAGTTTTATTTAGGTTATAAAATCAATTTATTGATTTTTAATGTAGCACACCAGGTGTTTGTGAAAATGTAACTAGGTTTTTGTATCAGTTTTTGTATCATTATTTTTTGGTTGCAAGATAACATTTATAGTTTAATAGAGTAAACTTTAACATTTGTATCAGTTTTTGTATCATCAGTTTGAAAGGTATGCCCTAATGTAGCACACCAGGTGTTTGTGAAAATGTTACTATGATGTAAGATAATATTTTTTGGTGTTTTTGAATAATATTTTATAGGCCTCATGTAAGTTAACTGTAAATAATGTAACATGTATAGTTTAATAGAGTAAACTTTAACTGTAAATGATTTGTAAGTTGGTGTTCTTGTTTAACATGTATAGTTTACTAGGTAGTTATCTTTTTCTGTTTTAGTTTAATAAGGTTGGTATCAGACTCGACACTTACACGAGATGTTTTCTATTTTAGAGTTTTTAGGTAATGGATAAATCTTGGATTTTGTCTGATAGATTATCAATCGCATACGAGGAAGGTGTGAATGCCTTTTTAGAGTTTGCATAATGCAATAACCCAAATTCCGATGCCATTCCGTGTCCTTGTGTAAATTGTATCAATTTGTGTCACAGTTCCATCAAAAACGTGCGTTATCACCTGTTTAAACACGGTTTCAATGAGAATTATATTGATTGGACCTTCCACGGAGAAAATTCATCTAAGGATGAAGCTCAATGCCCTAATGAGTCTAGACCTCCCGAGTTCGATTACACAAAGGAGATGCTACATGACGCCTTCACATATGCAGAGAATGAACCTAATTTATTGAAGTCACTTCTCGAAGAATGCGACAAGCCACTGTATGAAGGGTCTAAGTATAATGCACTAAATGGATTGCTGAAATTCCAACATTTGAAGGGTCAATTTGGCTGGTCTGATACAAGCTTTGATGCTTTATTGGGCGAGCTAAATGACGTTTTGCCTTCAAATAATACAATCCCTAAGTCGATATACGAGGCCAAGAAGTTGCTAAAAGGAATAAGCATAGAATACATTAAGTATCATGCTTGTGAGAATGATTGTGTCTTGTTCTGGGATGAGCACAAGGATGCTTCTCAATGTCCAACTTGTGGCACTTCTCGGTGGAAGGAGAATAGCAAGAAGGTGCCGAGAAAAGTTGTTTGGTATTTCCCGCCCATTCCTAGATTTAGAAGAATGTTCTTGTCACCAGAAACCGCACATGACCTAACTTGGCACGCGCAAGGTCGGGTCAGTGATGGCAAGCTAAGACATCCTTGTGATTCCCCATCTTGGAAGCTTGTTGACGACAAGTACTGGAAAGAATTTGGAAAGGAAGATAGGAATCTGAGATTAACCTTGTCCGCGGATGGTATAAACCCTCATAAGTCATTAAGTGCAAAGTATAGTTGTTGGCCGGTTACCCTAGCAACATACAATCTGCCTTCTTATTTGTGTATGTCAAGAAAGTTCATGGTGTTGACTCTACTGATATCAGGTCCAAGGCAACCTGGTAACAGTATTGATGTCTACTTGGCACCACTAATAAAGGATCTGAAAGAGTTGTGGAAACCTGGCGTTAAGACGTATGATGCTTATAAGAAACAGTTCTTCAATCTAAAAGCAGTCTTACTTTGGACTATAAATGACTTTCCCGCGTATGGTGACCTGTCGGGGTGTGTTACCAAAGGTTATAACGCGTGTCCAGTATGCTCAGAGGATACCTACTCACAGTGGTTGCCAAAATCCAAAAAAGTATGCTTCCTCGGGCATATAAGATTCCTCCCACTTACACATCCTTTTCGCAAAAGAAGAAAAGATTTCAATAATGAACCAGAGAGCGGTGTGATGAAAAAACCGAGATCGGGTGAAGAAGTTTACGGCTATCTGGAAGGTTTTACGACTAAATGGGGGAAGGAGAAAAAGGCAAAGAAGGAAGTTATCTGGAGGGCGTTGAAGAAGAATAAATCAAAGAAGAAAATGCCACGTCAGCAGAGAAGGCCAAAAAAGAAAAAAGAAACTATTGATGCGAGATCGAAAGTTTGGCGTAAAAAATCAATCTTTTTTGAACTAGAGTACTGGAAGCATTTGCTTGTTCGTCATCAGTTAGATGTTATACATATAGAAAAGAATGTATGTGAGAGTGTTTATGGGACGTTACTGAATTTGCAAGGCAAGACGAAGGACGGTTTAAAGGCACGACAAGATCTCGAGGAGTTAGGGATTAAGACTGAGTTAATAAGTCAACCAAAAGGGAAGGGTCATTATCTGCCGCCTGCCATATACACATTAAATAGCGAGGAGAAACGCATGTTTTATGACACGCTGTCTAACATAAAAGTGCCTGATGGATATTCCTCCAATTTCAAGAATCTCGTGTCCGATGATAATTCGAAGATGAATGGATTGAAGTCCAATGACTGTCACGTACTAATGCAACAGATTCTTCCTTTTGCAATAAAGGGGGTGTTAGACGTGAAAGTTAGGAAGACTATTTTAAGCTTGTGTCACTTCTTCAACGAGCTGTGTAGTAAAGTAGTTGATGTTAGTAAGCGAGGCAAGCTGCAAAGTGACATCGTAGTAACTTTGTGTTTACTAGAGAAGTATTTTCCGCCTTCGTTTTTCGATGTCATGATTCACTTGATGGTGCATTTAGTCAGAGAGGTGAGGTTATGTGGCCCAATCCACTTTAGGTGGATGTATCCGTTTGAGAGGTACATGAAAACACTAAAAGGTTATGTACGAAATCATTATCGACCCGAGGGCTGCATGGTAGAATGTTATGTGGCAAAGGAAGCATTAGAATTCTGTTCCGATTCCTTGGAAAACATGAAATCAATTGGCAATCCTCATGATCGTGCTGATGAAAGAAACCGCACTGGTAAACCTTTATCGCAGGCTACCATCTGTGTTGTGGATTCTAAGCTACTTGATCAAGCTCATCTTTATGTATTAGGAAACACCGCCGATGTTGAACCATACATAAAGCAGCATATGTTAGAACTGAAGGATCTTAACCCGCATCGAAATAATACATGGTTGCAGAGCCAACATAGTCGGACGTTTATTGACTGGTTTAAGAAAGAGGTTGAAAAGCGTTTGGCTAACGGGGAAAATACCGGTGATAGTGTTCGTTGGTTGGCAAAAGGCCCTGATTTTGCTGTTAGTAAATATACCGGGTTTGCCGTAAATGAGTATCAATTCCATACAAAAGAGCGTGATGAATCTAAAACCACTCAAGGTAGTGGAGTATCTATAGTTGCAAATACTATGCAGATTGCTAGTGCAAAAGACTCCAATCCGGTGTACGGCGCTGTTACCTACTTCGGTCGTATATTGGAAATATGGGATCTTGATTATCGTACATTTACGGTTCCTGTTTTCATGTGTGAGTGGGTAGATAGTCGTGGAGTAAAAAAAGATGATTTAGGATTCACAGTGGTTAACTTTGATAGGCTTGGTCAACGGTCTGAACCCTTCATATTACCTAGTCAAGCAAGACAAGTTTTTTATGTTCAGGACCAACAAGATAGGAACCTGTCTGTTGTTGGCTTCACACCACATAGGATGCATAAGTATGGAGATAATAATGATGAAACTGATGATGTGTTTGAATTTGATGTTACACAAGATATGAACTTGTCTTTAGAAGACCTAGACGATTATTTTAACTGTACGCGCTCGGATGACGAGGGCATATTCGTTTTAGATCATTAGTTTTTGGTATGAAATAACTGTTTATTTTAGTAACTGTATATTTGTTAAAGTCTGTCAAGCATTATTTATTATTTAAAGTTTTTGGTATGAAAATAACTGTTTATTTTGTTTATTTTAAACAGGTTTCTTTTTGGTAATAAAAGATGGCCTCGGGTTCTGATTCGGACCGCGAAGAAGATGCGGTTCATGGTTCTGATTCTGGTTCGGACCGTGAAGAAAATACAGTTTCTGGTTCTGAGTCGAATTTGGATGCCGAATTAGATTCCAAATCGCATAGAGGCCCGACAATAAAAGCGAAGGTGAATAAAGAAACAGTTGTTACTTATAATAAAAGAGGTGTGCCAACTGGACCGGGAGCAAAAAAACTGTCTACTTTTGAGGGATTGGTGGCAAGATCTATGGTTCTCATAACCTATGATTCTTGGTTGAACGTAGATAACGAAATAAAGGAAGCTTGTTGGCAATATGTTAAGGTAAGTATTTTATTATTTTATTCTAACTATGTTTTAGTTTTAGTATTTTATTCTAACTATGTTTTGATTCATTTTTTACGTTTCAGACAAATTTTGCACTTGACCAAAAGAGTCGGAAGCAAGTTCTCCAATCAATCGGGATAAAGTGGAAAAACTTCAAACATTATCTTTATAAGAAGTTCATTAAGCCACTAAAAGATGATAAGTCTAAGGAGGCCAAGAAGCAATTATATACTCCTCCTGAAAAGTATCCGTCCGTGAAAAAAAAAGACTGGAAACTTTTTGTATCACAAAGAACTAAGCCTTCGTTTGAGGTATTTGTTTAAGTTTCCAAAAACAGTTATTTATCACAAAAACAGTTACTAACATGTTAATTGTATATACTTATGCAGGAAAGAAGTCAAAAGGCTTCAGCTAACCGTAAATGTAACAAGTACAACCATCGTTTGAGCCGAAAGGGATATGCAGGACTCATTTCTGAGATAGTTATGGAATTTATTGCTTATGTTAACTTTTTTATTGCTTATGTTGATGCTTTTTAACTTTTGCTTTTAACTTTTTTAGATGGAAGAAACCGGCAAAGAGGAAGAGGAGATTGATAGGGTAGAATGTTGGAAAAAAGCAAGAGAAAAGAAAAAAGGAGGTTTCGACCCAGCTGTCCAAAAAGTTCTCGATAAAATTGTAAGTATTCATATTTAACAGTTTTATTTTGGTATGTTTTAGTTAGTTTTGTTAACTTTCAGTTAGATTTCTCAGTTAGCTGCTTAGTCTCGTTAGATTTCTCAGTTAGCTGCTTAGTTAGTGTTAGTTAAAGTTTGACTTTTGACCATAAGTCAACAGATGTTAAGTTATTTGATGTTCAGTTAGTTAAACTTTGACTTTTCACCATAAGTCAACAGATGTTAAGTTATATGTTTGTTTACTCAGGAGATACTAAAGAAGGACAAGGATTATTCAGAGGATCCAATGGGATCAATAGATTTGCTTACAGAGGCCCTGGGTAGTGAAGAAACACGTGGGCGTGTACGTGGGATGGGTCGATATGTAACACCGCACCAGTATTTTTTAATACCCAGGAATGTCAAGCAATACCTGAAACAATATGATAAGATGATGAATAAACGGCTAAAAGCTGTTGAAGATGAGTTAGAAAGAAGAAGATGTGCAAGTACCAATGCTTCGGAGGGTGCAAGTAATTCTCCAACGTTGAGCGATGAAGACGAAGAACCAAATGTACCAAGTGAACCAAATGTAAGTCTTCATTTGTTATAAATTCATTGCAATTCTTGTCTGTTTTAATAATATTGTGTACATTTGTAGGATAAATCATGCTATCTTGCGGTCGACGATCCTTCAAATATAGTCGCGAAAGGAACCATAGTGAAGCATACTGTCTCGGGTATTTGAAGTTAAATTACTTATTTAATATTTATATATATTCTTACTTATTTAATATTTATTTGTTCATATATTAGATGGGAAGATTGAAGTTACGGTGGACACATCTGTTCAAGCAGAAGCTTTGATACCGAATCCAATTCCCGATGAGTTCGTTGAGACTCTTAAAGATGCCATTGGGTACATGCTAAGCTGGCCGAGTCACCTAGTCATTCCATGCTCTGGTTTGGTAAGACTTTTTTATAAAATAGTTTAATCATTAGAACAAAATGGTTTGGTAAGACTTTTTTATATTTTTGCAGAACAAGATAGTGGCCAAAAAGAAGGAGAAAAAGGCTGCTGATCAAGACAAGGAGAAAAGAAGAAAAACAGAAAAAGAACAAAGAAAAGAAGAACAAAGAAAAGAAGAAGAAGAAGGAAACAGAAAAGAAGAAGAAAGAAAAGAAGAAGAAGAAAAAAGAGAGTTGGGCAGTGTGATCCACAAGAAAAAAGAAAAGAAGAAGCGACAAAGAGAACCCGAAAACGAAGAAGGAAAAAGCCCAGAAGGAAAAAGCCCAGAAACTCTCGCCTCCATTGCAAAAGTGACCAAGAAGGGAAATCTGTTGAAAAAAATGATGACGAGAGGTCAGAAGAGATTAAGGAAAAGAATTGAAGAAAGGATGGGATTGAAAATGACTGCAATGATGGTTGATGGACAAGTTGCAAAGGTCGATTGCATAAAAGTGCAATGCGAGGACGATTTGTTTGGGCACCACAGTTACACGTACTTAAATTGGAATGATTTTGACAGTCTATTTTCAATGGATGAGTTAAGCGGGGCTGTCGTTGCTTCTTATATCATGTAAGTGATAAATATAGTTTATAAAAAATTGGTACTTGTATGTTAACAGGACTAATTGAATGTAAACTTTGTATGTTAATTGTTAACAGGTACCTGTATGAGCAAATCAAGAATGGGTCACAAAGAGATCATGGAGTTTGTTTCATGACCCCGACTGCGACCATGCATCATGAATGTAAAGCGAGGGCCAAGAATATCGAGGAGGCAAGTCGAGTTATTGCAAAAAGGTTATCTACAAGGAAGGAAAATGACCTCATCTTATTGCCATACAATCCCAGGTTAGATTTTCGACAACATTTAAATTAATTAATAAAAATTAACATTAATTAACAGAATTTGTTTTTTGTTTTTTGTAGAAGACATTGGGTGTTAGGTGTGCTTAACATGAAGACAAGTACCTGCTATTATCTTGATTCCCTATCGACTAGCGACTTCAATCATCAGTTCAAGCAAATAGTGGATGCGTAAGTAATACAAATTATAGAATCTTTATGATGTATGATGTAATACTTAACTGGGTTAATTCTTTGTAGGGCAAT
Source organism: Artemisia tridentata subsp. tridentata (assembly GCA_021014915.2). Taxonomy (NCBI): domain Eukaryota; kingdom Viridiplantae; phylum Streptophyta; class Magnoliopsida; order Asterales; family Asteraceae; genus Artemisia; species Artemisia tridentata. The sequence continues at coordinate 165,261,081 of CP139507.1, read as the reverse complement.
TGCATTGTATGATGTAGAAGCTAGAACCAATAAGAGGACTAAACTTAACCGGGTTAATTCTAAGGTTAGTTATTTGTTATGGCTTATTTGCATCTCCTAGCTTATTAATAGTCTAAGTAATACTAGTGTAGAGTGGTTTTTAGTTTTAATCAGCTTAGTATAGGGTAAAATTGCAATACAGATCAGTGTAAGGGTGTTTGGTTTAAGACAGCTTATAGGTTAGTTTGGGTATAATCTGAAAAGCACTGTTCATGTGCCAAGTTTCTGAGTTTGATTGAACTGATTCAAAGGTATTTTAGTTGTTCTCATCAGAAGATAGGGCAGTTTGATGGTTATTTAAAGTCTGCATTAGATATTTTAGTTTTGAGCTCTTATCTGCCCTAATAAGCTTAGCAATAAGCTGAGCTTAATTTGAGTTCATTTTGGCTTTGCTAGTTAGTTCAATGGTGCTTAAGTGAGTTCCTATGAGTTGGTCTGCTGTGGAGTAGTCTTGCTCAAATTTTGCGCCAAATTCCTAATCTGCTACCACAGATTGTTTTGCAGCAATTAGTTATCTGCACTGCTGATCTAGGATCAAAATTGGCTTATCGTATCTGCTTTAGGTCCTAATTTTTGGAATATAGGTAGGTTAGGTAGGGGTCTTTTGGTGCATAATCTGGTATTTGAGTTTCACCTTATTAATCAGCTTATAACTGATCTGCAAATAAGCCCATATACCCTGTGCAGACCATTCTTGTTAATAAACTGTAGTTGCATATCATATACAATTTGTGTTTCTTGTGTAGTGTCCAAGTCAGCCCGGATGCACCGAATGTGGGTACTTCGTGTTGAAGTTTATGAAGGAAATAGTTAAACATGGAGTTCGGGCTCTCGAAAATGACAATGTAAGTAGTTAACTGTTTTAAGTAGTTTAAGTAGTAATTAACTGTTTCTAAAATGTTGTTTTATTTGACTAGATTGGTGGTGATAGCAATGAGTACACGGATGCGGATTTCGACGATATTCGAGAAGAATGGGCAATTTATGTGTCGAATTTCATTTTTAGGTAGAAATCGTACATTGTAGTAACTTTAACTAATTATCGATATATATTTTGACATGAATTGTTATGTAATGAATTGGTAACGCATGGTTTTGATATATATGAAATGCGTTAATTTTGTACAATTATCAGGTTTATTGTCAGTAATTATGTATATAATCAGGTTTTAAAAAACAGAAAAAATAAAAAAAAAATGATTTTAAGGTAATGACTCACAAAAACATATGTCATAAAAGTGTGTCATAAAAGTTAGTCAAAATGATTTTAAGGGTAATGACACGCAAAAAGGAGAGTAATAAAACGTGGGTCATAAGTGCGAGTCATAGAAGGATGACGCACAAATGCGAGTCATGAAGCTTTATGACGGGTCCATCCTTGACTCGCATTTGCGCGTCATAAAGGCTCTTCTTGACTCGCATTTGGAGTCAAGAATAGCTGTTTTCTAGTAGTGTATGATTTCTACACAAAGATTTAAACCTATAGGATTTTCATTCCCTTTGAAGAAACTCATCTTCATTCTATAGTCTAACTATAGAGTTCAAGATAAACTAAGTTTCCAAAAACTAATTATCTTTATGGACTGCATCTTAACATTCATAGTATGAGTAATTTGCCAAATTCAATATTTGCAATTCATCTTAATGATCAACAGGTTTACCATAATCCTGTAACTCATAATCCTCAGCATATTATTCAAATATTTGAGATATCCTTGCGGATCTATGAATGAGAATTCCATCATCTTGAGATTTAACATTAACATATTTAACCTCATCATGACATTCACTAGTGTATTTTTAGAAGATTATGTATCTTGTAATTTTTTCTTTTCAAAATAAAATCTCCCACTTGCCTTTTGCAATTTATAGACTATCTATAAATACTTAGCAAGTAGAGCAACATCAAATTGTTCTCTTTTGGGACATTACAAATACACATTGACAGTTCCTAATATTAGTTTGTTAATATCTAGCTTCATCAGAAGTTTAACAAATTCAGAACTTAATTTTAAGACTTAATGTGATTCATCACATTCCATAATAAATGGTGTCTTATTAATCTTCTAGGTTGGAGTCTTATTGAGTATATACAATCCATACTCAATTTTCTAACCTTGATAACTTTTGGAAGAAAAGAAGTTATAGTTATCTTTAATCAAACGATACCAATAGAGTTTGATTCTCCTAACTGAACACACCACAAACTTGTGGTATTTCATTAGAACTAATATTGTGAGACAATCTAACAATATGTAAGATAAACTTATACTCCTTTTGGCTTACCTATTTACCAACTAAGTCAACTTAATGGTGAAATAGATTTTTCAAGCCAATTGCATGCTTTATAACACAAGTACTTTTTAACTAAGTCACTTCATGTCCATGTCTCAACAAGAAGACATAAACTGTTATAATCCCAATATACGTTATAAATCATTGATCAACTCAATGACTTCTTGTATATGTCTTAATAAAGAAGACATAACAAGTTAACGTCTTACTTTATATTATAATAAGTCTTGTAACAATTAAAAGACTTCATATTTATAACTTTACAATAAAGTATAAACATGTATAACTAAAGTAATCATGAACACCACAATTTGGTTTCAATAGTAATTTCAAGTTAATTTATTACTTCATTTATTTATGACATTCCAAGAATACATAAATATTCAAATTTGAAGTAGTCTTGTTAATATTGACACATGTTCTAATAGGTTTCTAATTTAGAAACTGTAAATTCTCCATGTACGGTCTCACGTAATCATAGAAATTCACCTTGTCATTGCAATCTAGTCAAGGTCTCACTTAAGCTAAATTTCAACACCAAGTGTTTCTTGAATTAGATGTGTATTAGTCATATTTAGAACGTTAGTTTCTTACCTTGCGGTCAAGACAATCCTTTAAATCATATCTCTATGTGTTGTTTCTTGCACACAATTATAAGATTTCTCCCACTTGTGCATGAAACAACATCATATAGCAGATAAACAACACGACACACGTTTGTTTACGTGGTCAATATGAATTGTGTCATAGATATTAGTATAGCAAGTAAATGTAGAACTTCACTGTCTAGTAAGGAAATGTACATGACTAACCTTAAAAAACATAAGTGTCTACAATTGGAAAGCAATTATCTTGAGACATTCAAAAGATAATCTGGGTTACTACCAAGACAATAAAGCTTGTAGCTCCCACTGAATTAGAGAACATTACAATAATCCCTTATTCAGTAATAAGATTCAATGCTCCCACTGGATTTGACAACATTGTAAGTGTTTAATAACCAGTGAAAACAAATATCCTACTTTTAACTTTCCTACATCTTTGAAGGCTCATACGTAACAATTACTTAGGCACTCCAAGAGTGTATTCTACTATGTAGATAATGGACTATCCATCAATACAATTAACTTGAAAATTGGGCGTGCAATTTCTTTCTTTAATAGGTCTATCATCCCCACAATGGTATGTAGTACCTCTAAAGGGTTAAAGGAACAACAACTAGATAAAATATCCTAGTTTGCCTTTACTACCTTTTGCGGTAAGCAGTCTAGCTTCTAATTTAATAACTCATAATTTTTCAGTTAACCAAATGTCATATTTGTTACAAAAGAATTTAATCACCGAATGAGGGTGATTAAATTTCTATGTAAAATAAAAATGTGCAATTCTCTTAACTATTAAAGCTTGCTATGAGTTATATTAGAATTTAGACAATTCTAATGTTCCTATTATACCTTTCTCATTCATGAAAAGGAATAGGATTGAGTCTCACTCTTCTCTCATGAAAGGAGGCTAGGTTTGTTCTTTTAGTAAAGTTGACTCTAGCCAAAAACCCCTATGGGTGTAGATCAATTTACCAATAAAAGAATAACACATGTTTACGGTTTAATGTTGTATAAATACATTTAAAAGAATTTACAAAATTCAATTTTAGTATTTTCGATAATAAATCTTTAAGAAAATTAAATACCCATTGGTTACTATTCATATAAACCACAGAATTTTCTTAAAGCTAGGATCCTAATTGACATAGTACCATTACATCAGTTGATCTGCTAGTAATGATAGTATTCAACAAGGTAATTGTCGAACAATAATTGACAATTTCATATTGCAATTCCTAGATCATTATGGGATTTACATTTGCCAAAAATCTATTTGCAATGAAAGCATGTTTCATCCCATCTTATGCCTTGAGCTTCTAGGTCTCACTAACAACTCAATTAAGTTTTCTAATTTAGAAACTGAAAATTCTCCATGTACGGTCTCACGTAATCATGAAAATTTACCTTATCATTGTAATCTAGTCAAGGTCTCACTTAAGCTAAATTACAACTTCAAGTGTTTCTTATAATTAGATGTCATAAACTTAAGTTTAAGGGTACTAGTTTTTGATGTATGTAATCAAAAAAATTATGTATGAAGAAGCATGCATACAACTTCATAACATATGTTTTCATAAAAAAACATTTTATTAACCAATTCACTAAGATTAAATTAACAAAGTTTTGATTGAGGTATTGGGTTCATCAATCAAAGAATTTACCTTTAATTATCGTCCATTATATCGTACTTTTGCATAAGTCCAAAGACTTAGTGTTTCGGATAATTACCACAAAGTGGCACATGGAATTAAAGCTAATTCACCCTTAAGATGATTTTGTACAATAAAATAGTCGTACTAGGTAGCTCCAATTTTGACGCAAAAAGGAGCGGAGAAACTAAAGGTTAGCATAAAGCCAATTAAAAACCCGTTTCTTTCGGGTCACAATTTAATGCGTACCCTCCTTATACCCCTCTTATCGTTTGTCACAATTGGGTGAGCCGTTCGTACTATTGGCACAAAACTCATCACTCAATTAAACTATTGAAAATTTAACTCTTAAAAAACAAATCCAATTTCACCATTATTTAGTCCGGTTTATTTTCTATTCAAAAATTACCCTTGCTTACAATCATGTTACAACAATATATAAACAAGCAAGTAATTAATAAAAATAAACAACTAAAATAATGCACATGCTAAATAAATCAACTAACATGTATATATTTATCTAAAACTCTCATTGGTTTTCGAGCTAATGGTACCAATGGACCACATACACCAAACAATTTGGTTGCGTAAGTTCTACGACAAATATATACAATAAGACACATAGTTGAAAATTAAAACAATGCATATAGGTCTACCCCAATTTCATAATTAATTAATTAATTAGTAACCTAATCAAATTTTACTTACTAATAAACCCTAATTAATTATAGCATAAAAAGCATGTAAACACATAACCACGTAACAATTACTACATAATATCATATGATCCATGATCAAATATACACGTTCATCATGGATCCATATCAACTTATTACCAATTAATCAAGTTATTCAAAGATACACATATAATTCCATGTCTCATAACAATTATACATGAATTAACACATAAAACATTGCATGCAACCTAGGGTTTCTACAATTCTTACAAACCCTAATTTTTTTTATTATTTTTTTTAATATTAATATGGATCGAACCAAACAAAAAAAATTAGGGTTTCAAATTAAGAACCCTAGAATTCAACTAACATGCAATACACAATACAATATTCGTTTTTTATGTGTTTCGGTAATTAATTACACATTATAAACGGCTCGTGATGCCACTGTTGGAATTACATAACATGACTAACATATATATAAAACACATATAACATCAAAGAGCATGCGGAAGCGTAAGGATCATATAATATGTAATTAGTTAACCGAATAATAAAAGAAAATGCGTACCTTTGTGATTCCTAGAGAAACAAGGAATCAATAAACAAGAACAAGTAAAACCCTAATAAAGGGTTTTGTAAAAGTCGACTAACACAAGGTCGATCACCTCCTAGTAGCAAACAATAACGTGTTTGCACCGCGTTCTTGTACACACGTACTATTAGCGATTCGATGTGAATGCTAGTTCTTGATCACAATAGATTAACCAAACACTTTGTTATATTCAAGGTTACTCGCAAATCCCTTTTGTAGGGCTTCACTCGTCGACCTAGGAACAAGAGAGGAGAAAAGAAGAAGTTTGGCCTTCTATTGAAATCAAGTGTACCAAAGGATGAATACATGGGGATGTATTTATACCCTTATGGTAGATATCAAGTTTACAATGATTTCCTATGTGGGATCCCATTGTTCGGCCACAAACAAGCCCAAGAGAGGGTTTCTAGAACCTTCTCTTGGCTTGTTTCCTTTTTTCGTATCCCGTTGACATTTACTGAACGTTAGTCAATTCCGTTAATTACTTAACGCTCTTTAGTCATTTATTGTGAATTAAATAATTAAATATAACATTTTATATTAATTATTTAAACATCGAGTCTCATACCTAAAATATGCAATCCCGTAGTCTCGAGTTTGAATCCGATCATACACATATTAAAGACAAGTTATACGCCTAGGGTTTCAGTATTAGCGCCTTATTTAATATGTATTAAAGACAACCTAGGGCTTGTATGTGGAACTCAGATCGACAAAGAGGAAGGCAGGTTCGACATCAAAAGGATAAACACACACACACACGACACAAAACCTTAACCATATGTGGCGTTTAATCTCTTTAACTTGCATAAAACCAAAACAAAAGAGGAAAACATAATATGTGTTTTTGGATAAAACCACTAATTAACCATTTTTAGCCTTTGAGTGTTCAACAAGTTAGGAAAGCATCAAACATGCTTTGCTATAACTCTTCCCTAAGCAATCTAGAATGGAAACAATACAAACAAAAGTTGAAATACATTTTAAAATGGATATGAATTTTGAAATCTGCAGACCCACGGATCCTACAGACTAACGGATCCTGCACAGATCTATGGAACAGTATAAGCATGTTAACAACCCATGTTTGCCTAGTTAAACAAGCCATTTTGCTATTATTTTTCTCACCCATGCAAACACATGTCAAGCGCTACTAAAAGCTTTCATTCATAATAATCTTTGATCATTATCTTATTTTAATTCATTCAAAGTGATCAACTCTAGCTAAGGAAGAACACAAGAAAAGTTAAAGTCTTTGTTTTGTGTTTTGTATTTGCAACATTGTTGTATTCTTATATTCCACAACTATACTCCAAATTCATATTCACCAGTATACACCAAACTAGAGTGAGTTATGTTAGTGTTTTAGGCTTCAAAAAACCTCAATAAAAAAGTTGGTTCTACCTAGTTAGACTCGATATTCAGCTTAGTATCGGTAAAATTATAAGTGACGTTGTACGATTTTCTCTGCCAAGAAGAGAGCTTGCTCAATTAGTGAAATAACTCTCGAGTAGGAAACTCAGGGAGTGAAGTAGGGTGAAGAGAAGTTTATTGACCGAACCACTATAAATCATTGTGTTTGGTTTGATCTCTTCTTTACTTATTGTCTTCCATTTATTCATACATATTTTTATTTTTTGTTCATAATAAGTTTCAAACAAAACTAACTTTTAATGAACAAAACTATTCAACCCTTTAATTTTTCACATTAATAACAATAATAATACTTAAGCTTGTCACAGCGAGATGTATTGCAGATACATTGTTGATAGTAATACATTTACCTAAAAGTAGAGAGTAGAGACCAAACCTCCTGCATGGATATACATTCACGGCAGGCCCGAGTTTGAGCATGTGCGGGAAGAGCAACCGCTAGAGGTGGCCAAAAAACCGAAATCGAAAAAAATCCAAAACCAAAACCGGTGTTTTTACAAACCGGTTCGGTTCCATCAAGAACCGGCGGTTCCAAACCGGTTATTGATTTAAGGCTAGAAACCGGTTTCTAGCCGTTGGAAGGGAAATCGAGACACTAAGCAGATAACGAGACAGACAACAGTTTTCTAGCCGTTTGGCTATTTTTTTGCCCTTTTTTAACGGTAACAGACTCAAAAAAGCACCATTTAGCCCTCCTAAACATCCTTATAAATACCAAGGTTTATTTTGGTTTAGTCACAACAATCAAATACTCTAAAAACACTCAAAAACCGCTCAAAAACTTGATCAAAAACGCTCACGATGCCTAGAAACTGAGCTTCTCAAAACACATCATCAAATACCACTGATGTTGGTTCTACAAATGAACCGACGATTGTTGGGGTTCAACCAACAACCCGAAACCAAGATGTTTGGCGTCATTTCGACATGGTTAAGTTATCGGATGGTTCAACAAAGGCTCATTGTAAAGGTTGTAACACTATGATGAAATCCGATGGGAACACTACATTGAAGAAGCACACGAAAGAGCATTGTAAAGCAACAAAAGGTGTTCCGGAATCGAAACAAACTACTATGGGACGATATGGGAGAATTTTAGTATATGACGAGATGGTGCTTCGTCAATATTTAGCACAGTTTGTGATTCAAGAGGGTTTTTTTTTCAACCACTTCGACAACCCTCAATTAACAAGGTTGATTCAAAAGCGCCTTCAACCACGATATAATCATGTAAGTCGTCAAACTCTTAAACGTGATTGTATTAAATCTTGGATAAAGGTTAAAAAGGAATTAATACTCGGTTTTGATGCTTTAAAAACTAGTGTAAACTTAACAACCGATATTTGGTCGGCAGGTCATGGTTTGCCCGGTTCGTACATTTGTGTTACCGCACATTGGGTTGATCCCGATACTTGGCAAATGATGAAACGTATTATTGGTTTTGAAAACTTTGAATATCCGCACACGGGTGAAAATTTAAGTATGATGTTGAGATATGTTATGAAAACGTTTAAAATAGAAAAAAAAATGTTTTTTCAATATCATTTGATAGCGCTTCTAATAATACAAATGCGGTTGAAAGGCTAATACTAAAATACCGACCACCTCTTGATGGCATTTTTTATCATAGTCGATGTGTTGGGCACATCATTAACTTGGTTGTGCAAAGCAGACTAGCGACCGGGCAAATGTATAATTTAAGAGAAGCTTTTAGAAAAATGTTACAAGATATTTTTCAATCGGGAAGCAAAACATATGTGGATTATATAAAATTGTCATGAATCGAATTCCCTTTTTTTATCCCCAAATTGGGACGTTCCTACAAGAGGCAATTCAACTTATAACATGTTTCTTTGTGGTTTACGCCAAAAATTAACGTTACAACATTTTCATGATGAACTTTGCTCTAGATCTAGGCGTCGGGATATGGTACCATTTTCGGTTGAAAATTGGGATACTATTAAAAAAATAACCGAAATACTCAAAGTTTTTAAAACCGCAACAACTATTTTATCGGGTGTTTATTAACCCACGAGTCATTTGGTCCTCAACCAACTTTTTATGATGTGTAGAAAATTAGGATCATACAAATATGATGGTCCACTTTTTGCGACTATGGTTGTACTGATGAAAGAAATTCTTAGAAAATATTTTGAAGAAATTCCACTGGTAATTACTTGTGTTGCCGCAATGAACCCATGTTTGAACATTAGCGGGGTGGAATATCTTATTGATAAGATTGCTAACGATTTGGATTTGCTTCAAATAGACCCTTTTTATGTAACAAAAGCACAAGACATGTTTAAATATAATTTGAAACGTTTATTTGATGTTTATCTTGAACAATATGGTACAACAAATGTGGGAACGAGTTCGGCTTCAACGATTTGGACTTCGGCTTCAAATGTGGATCCGGATTTGGACTTATTTTCAAATTTAAGACAAGAAAGCGGTAAACGGGCTAGGAGTGAGAATTTATCGAGCAATGAATATGGGAGATATACGGGAACCGATTGGTTAAACACTATCACACCCGAAGAGTTCAAGAATTTTGATGTTTTGAATTGTTGGAAACAAAGGCAACCTCAATTTCCCGTTCTAGCCGCAATAGCCCGGGATTTACTAAGCGTACAAGCTTCTACCGTTGCTTCGGAATCCGCTTTTTCTACTAGTGGAAGGGTATTATCGGTAAGAAGAACAAGACTCACACCTTTATCTTTGGAGATGTGTACTTGCTTGAAGGATTATTTAGATGTGAACGAACGTATACAACACATTTCAATACTTGCAGAACCGATGGAATACGAAAAACAATTACAAGAGGTCGAGGTGGAAGAAGGTTATGTAATCAATCTTTCTGAAGAAGAAGTCGCTTTCGATGAAGTTACAAGCGCCGCTAGGGCCACCACCAAAGTTGAAGATAAAGATGAAGATGAAACCGATGATGAATAAATAGTTAAAATGCATAAAATTTGTGATTCAAGTACTTTATGGGTGACGTTTATGATTTTATTGAATAAAAGTTGAAGTTGATTAAGTTTACTTTGTAGAAAACGCGAACGAACAAAAAAAAACCCTGAATCGATCAAATTGCATGCCCACTGTTAAGGTTTTATCACCGGTTTTTTTGGAACCGGTTCAACCTGTTTTAAAACCAATCCGGAGGTCCCGGTTTTTTTACCCCAAATCCGATAAAAACCGAACCGGTTCTATCGTTTTGCGAGGATTTGGTTATGTTAGTAGATGTTTTATGAAAGAAAACAAGGAAACTCGAGTTGTATAATAATGGAGGAAAATAGGGTCTCAGTTTGTTGGAGAAGACAAAGCAGATGAATTGTGTGTGGGGCATTGGAATTTTGATTTGTCATTTACTTCTACTTAGGATGCGTTTGGTTTAAGGGTTTGTACCATATGGAATGACAATGAAACTCATTCTTATTGTTTGGTTAAAGTTTTTGAATTAAATAATATTAAAACTATGATTCTATAGCAATAAACTGATACCATGGTAAGATGAGGTCTTTGAAAGCTATTTATGTGGGTCCTACATGACTTTTCCTTTTTAATCACTCATGTTCTCGATTATCTTTTCACTTTCTGTCTTCTTCCTCCTTCCATCTTTATTCATCTGGTTCCATGTTAGTGAGATCTACGGTTATCTTTCTAAAAAAATAATTAACCTTCCCTTTATTCTCATACGAATCAAACAAACTCATTAATACAATTATTATAGCCTACGAATTCAAGATTGAAACTTACGGTAATGAATTGAGGATGGTGAAGATAACTTTGTATCCTTGTTATGCTTCCATTAATTTGCTAAGTCACCATCTTCAATTATTTCTAGTTTATTTTTCATATTATTGTCTAAATTACGCATGAAAATAATGTATTTCTTGCAAAATAATAATAAATAATAATAATAATAATAATAATAATAATAATAATAATAATAATAATAATAATAATAATAATAATAATAATAATAATAATAATAATAATTAATAATAAAAACTGGAACATAAGGGTATCATTGTAACCCTTTTATCAAAATTCAATATTTTTGTCAAATTTTTCTGCAAGAAACTTTACACAGTTAAACTCTCCCAAAAGCAACTACGTATATTTCAATTTTGAAATATTTCTTTGAAACTAATTATTGCTATTATATATTTTCGAAATAAAAATGAATACTAACATTATTGGTAGCTAATTTATAATATTTCAACTATCACAGTTATAGAGCCCACTTGGAAATTGTGGCACAAGACCTCCAAATTTCAAAGGGCGGCTCTGATTCACGGCAATACAATTATCATATATGCTACACTTTTAGAACATTTTGGTCATTCAACTATTTTTTTTCAAAAATGTTTTGTCCCATTTGGTTTATCTTGTAATATAAATCTAAGACAAAAATACACCGTTGGTCCCTAAACTTTCCAGAAAGCATCGCCAGGGCTCCAAACTTGGGAAAATCGTCGCCGTAAGTCCAAACCTTGGGTTTTTGAGGCCGATTGCGTCCCTCGCCCCGTAATGGTCAGGTCAATGAATTATTGGTGAGGGTAAAAATCGTCTTTCACTGTAGCGGCCTATTTCAAGCCGTTGTACAGTGTCTCAGTTCCCTATATTACTTTGAGCCACAATTGTATCGTCACTTATCATCCCTATACTTTCCCTCTAAACCTTTCTATTGATCCCTAATACACGATCTTACTGAGCTTGCTAGAAACTTTGAAGAATGTCAAAGAGTATGCGGAATCTACTCTTGAGCACTTAGAAGAATATCAATGTAACAGTAAACGATGAAACAGTAAACTGTATTGAACACAATATCACCAAAATGGTTCAATATTATTAGCTCAATAATACGAGTACTCTATGTAGTACTAGGGTTTACAACCTTGAAGCTATATCAAAAACATACATCATAAACATCTGAACCTAGGACCACCTTTTATAGTCTAAGGAGTCCTTTACAAGATAACTACAAATCTTCTAAAATATACAGATAAGTCTAAACATATAGAATATACACAGAATATCTTCTAAACTTAGCACATTACACATCTTTATCCCATAGCAGTATCAATCTTCATCAGCAATCTTTAGCAGTACAAAGTTAGTCTGGCAGTACTAACTTTTACTCTAGCAGTACAAACTTGATTAGTACTGTTGGTTGTAATCTTCAGCAGTTTCATCTTTGGCTTGACAGTACTAACTTAGCTCGGCAGTACTAAGTGTGTAGACTCGTAATTCCCAATACTTTCTTCTACAAATCATTAAACCTTTCAACATGGTACGTTGCTGGTGTGGTAAGCAAGCTATAACTCGCACTTCATGGACCTCGGCCAACCCAGGGCGTCGATTCTATGGTTGTCCTGATGAAGTAAGTGCGTTTTAAGATTTATTGTATTAGTTTGTTTTCGCAAGTAGCAAAGTACATTGTAACAATGGTGGTTGTTTAATGACTTGCCATATTCATGATTAGGGGTCTTCTTGTCGGTGGATAAGATGGTATGATCCTAAAATGTGTGCTCGTTCAAGAATGATCATACCAGGCCTTTTGAGGGGGAGAAATGATCTCGAGGCAAGTTTAGAAGCTGCTCAAGGTGATGTGTGGAAGTGGAAGATTTACCTGGTGCTCAGTTGGATATTGTTCTTGATTGTTTATGCACTTGGTTAACTTTTTAGCTTTAATGTATGATGGACGTGTTTTGTGTTATGTGGAAATGTAATTACTTGTTAGGCCATCATGGTAGTGTAAGAACCTTGACCAAACTATTATGTAGTATGTTCTAACTTTAGATTCTCTTGAATGGTAGTAACTTTGTATCCTACATGGATATGAATTTTGTTCTTTTGCTGAGTTTACCTTACGTTTATGCAAATGCTTATGAATTTGGTTAGATTTGACTTTTAATTGTCAACATTGTTATGAAGTATTGACTTTGGTTAGTTTTGGCTTTATTGCCTCATGTTTATGTAGATGGTTATCAATTTGGTTAGGTTTGACTTTTAATTGTCAGCATTCTTATGAAGTATTGACTTTGGTTAGTTTTGCCTTTATGCACATGCTTACTAAAGAAGACACAACTTCTTGTACATCACCTCAGACAAAGTTTGCAGTACAAGGTGATGCAGTCATAGACTTTGCTATAAGATACAGTCCACACAAGATGCAAATTATGCACACAATGAAAATACACAAACATAACATGGTTCCATAGATAATGCAAATGGATATAATTCCAAATGCATAAAATTTCATACTTTTCAAAGCATGATAATTAGAGTTAGACACACACATATGTTTTTAGAGTACATAACTTGTCCATAGCAAACATAAAGAAATATTTTCTAGTTCATTAGCATAACAGAATTGACTTATGGTGAGGCCATCATTCTTTTCAGTGCAGCCTGCTGCCTAGTCATTCTTCGTGCAGTAGGCTGGGATGAAACAGAAACTGCTTGCACACTACTTGAATGGACCTGAGATTGAGACTGTGATTGATCATGTTGCTGGGATTGAGACTGGGATTCATCATGTATGCTGGGATCATCAGTAGCTTGAACTTGACTCTCAGATTGAACACCTGGAACTTCACCTTGTTTGTCTGTTGCAACATCTTGAGTAGCTTGATCTTGAATTTCAGATTGAACACAAGTTCCTTCAACTGCATCATCTTGACTTTCAACAACACCTGTACCCTCTGCTTGTTTATCTGCTACAACTTTGTTACATGTAGGATGTGTCTTCTTTGATGCAACCTTTTGATTCACTCGTTTACCTTTTCCCTTAGCACTTGAACATTTTTATTTAGGGCCAGCTTGACTACTTTGAGTTCCACCATGGCTAAGACATGTTTTTCGGTTGTGTCTAGCAATGCCACAAACACTACACTTTACACTCTTCCAAGCCTTAGACAGCTTACCATTCTTCACAATCTCTTTAGTTTCAGGAGCCAACCTTACTCTTTTTTTACTAGTTGAGTTAGCTGCAGTTGTTTGAGGTTTTGGTGGAACAATTTTTGTTGGCACAGATGATTTTTCCCAATGCTCATTGCTAGTTATGGGTTGGACATGGTGTTTATAGGTTGCTTCCCAAGTGTTAAGATAGTAACAAGGATGAGCCCATGTTTCCACAGCTCCTACTTGTTGTCCATTTAAAGCCATATTCCAATTGGTAGCAACAACATGTTTACATGGTAAACCTGTTATCTCCCATCTTCTACAAGTACAAGACTTGTCTACAACATTAACTACACATTGGTCTCCCCATGGTCCACTAACCTGAAACTTATCTCCCCCATTCCATAAAACATTATACTTAACAGCCTCTTTCTTAATACCATCTAACATGTGTTGTGCAGTTGGTGTTAGTGGCCCATTACTCTTTTCAGTGACCATCACAACATGCATTATTCTCTTCATATAATATTCCTTGATGTATTCTAATGCTATAATAATTGGTTTGTTTATACTTTATACCCTCAATTATTTTACCATGAAACACTTGACACATGTTATTAAGTAACACATCAGAATAAGGTCTCCCTAAAATAAGACAAATAAAGCTATATTACTTATACATTTCATAGTACTTTAACATATACCAATTAAGTTACACAGATAGATGACTTACATGAGAAATGTGACCTTGACCAATGGATTGGTGGTATATGACTTAACCCAGCATGAGCAGGTTGACTAAATATCTAGAAAGCAGCCATAGCTTTCTCAAACTGTACAACAGTTGAGGCTGTTGCACATCTCCATAGATGGTCTTTGAAGGTCCTGCCTTTCCAATGAAGTTTCATATGCTCATGAATGCTTCTAATACAAAATATGTGCTCTGCGTTTGGAAAAACTTCTTTTAAAGCTGTAATGATATCCAGTACAAAAACATACATTTAGTTTTTGTTTAAAAATAGAGCAACTTGAAATCAGTACCAATTTAAAGGAGTACCTTTTGCATGTCATTAATAAAAGTGAAGATTGAGTTTGCCTCAAGTTCAAGATCATCATATAAACAATGAAGAAACCAAGTCCATGGTCCTATGTTTTCTGATTCTGCAAAAGCATAAGCTAATGGGTATATACCATTGTTGCTATCAATTCCCACAGTTGTTAGAAGTTGACCCTTCAAAGGACCATCAATAGGAAAAGCATCTATCCCCAACAACTATCTCTGACAGCCTTTAAATCCTTCCTTCAATGCACCTAAACAAACATACAATCTCTTGAATTATCTTGTTGGAAGATTATCATCTGCATGCCGTTCCACATTCAGCAGAATTGTTGTATTAAGGTTTCTCTTCTGCAACTCTTGAATATAATCTCTCAACATGGTATATTGTAGCTTGAATTCACCCCTAATACTTCGTACTGCTATTCTTTTGGCCCTTAAAACCTTATGCATTGACACTTCAAGCTCAAATTGGTTGGTAAGTTGATTATGAACAGACTTGACTGGAATCCGTGGATTGGTTTGAATTTTTTCTGTTATTTGCTTTGAGATAAAGTTAAGGTCAAAATGTTTGAGCGCCCTTGATTGCAAACATGTGTGTTGATCATTATATTTTCTGACTGTCCAAGGACCCTTTTCACCATCCTTGCTGTAACACCCCAACCCAGCAAGGGTAAAAATGCCACATTATGGTATCAATCAAAACAAACAAACGCAAGCAAAAGACTTATAAACATAATAGTTACAAAGGATTTATTCGACAGAACTTGGGTTGGAAACGTTTAGGTTGAGACAGAAAGAAAGAAAATATTGGTCAATTACAAAATAAATCATGGGTCGACAGGTTACAGAGCTTCTTTATGATTTCGTGATTCTGATTCAAGTTTAACTACAACAAATTAGTTAGGGACGGATTTGGGTCGAATAGAAGAAAAAGAAACACATGGTCGACACATATATCAACAAGTTTTATAACTAGTTCATGTGGCACTTAATTTTATTATTCATAAGTTTCTTAAACAACGAATTCAGAAGATTATATCAAGCATGTTTTCTGATTAGAGTTAGAGTCGTGCAGTTTAGGTGTAATACGTATATCGTATAAAAAGTAATTAACAAGAGAAGGACATAGATACCTTGGCTGGAACAAGGACTGAACGAGGGACAGGAACACAAAGACTGCTAACCACAATCGATCACAACCAATTACCTAAAAGCTACATGTCTCGACTTCTTGGTCTTGGAATGGAGAGAACAGATGAGTTTGGTACAAAATTAGGGTTTCGGTGTTGGAGAGAAAAGGGAGGCCGATTGTATAGTTTTTAGTTTTAGGGATTTGTGAGAGCAAAGTGATATACAGTTGAATATATGTAGGGAATAAGAAGGAGAAGGTGCCGAGTTCCAGGGGGTGTGGGGAGGACTTATTCTTCCAATTTTTAACTTAGTATAATCATTGTTATTTACTAATTCAAATCGTGTACAACCTGTACAAGAGTTAGAAATCGGTCCACATGATGTGTAATGTGTGGTATATATGTTTAGGAATATATGTTGTCGAGTTCCATTAGACTTAGGTTATAGGTGGTGTCGAAATTTCATTTGTAGCTTAGGTTTAGGACTTTTATTTTATTTATGGTTTCCAACATAACCTATAGTTCAAGCTTAGGTTATAGGATTTCATATAATAATAGGTTTAAATTCATAACGTATAGTTCACTTAAGGTTATACTCGTATTCGAAAGTTCAACAGTTATTAGGATTCTCAGGTCGTTATACCTGCCGACAAACAACAGCCATGGGCAGAGTATTTGGGAAGGGTCATTTTTGCCTGCAATTAATGCATTTAAACCCTTTCTGGTTAATGGACCTCTAACTAGACCTATACCCAGTCCAGCACTTTCTAGGATACTCAGGTCGTTATAATTCTTCCCCTCTAAAAAGAAAAATTTCATCCTCGAAATTTGAAGTCGCAAAAGTTAGACGAAGACGTATCAATCACGAAAAGAAATGACAATAACTAGCCTCACGCTCAGAGAGGTTCTTTCAAAGCATCTTCACAAACAGAATAGTTTTATTTCTCATGACTGGATCCGGACACATAAGATAAACCCAGGCTCTCCAATAGAGCACAAGTCATAACAAATCTGATCCAACAAATACGGAGCAAATACGTAGCAGATGACAGTTGTAATCTCGCTAAGAGATACATGAAACACATATACACATGAGGCAAATACAGAGGTAGTGCTAAACGATAAGAAGACTTCATCAACTCTATCCAGATTCTGAATGAACTAACGAACTTGCTAATAATCAGAGAAGCACATATCGAATTATCAAATGTATCAAGAGTTTCATAAAGAGATGGGTAACATATTCATACAGACGATCAACTAATCATATATCGGAGTACCAAAACGTATCAGAATGCATAATAGAATAGGTAGAATAATCATACGGATAAGAACGAATCTAAGGATTAACGTATCGCGAACCAAATCTTCCTTATATGCCAAAATGTCTATTGCTTCTGTGTGGGGACACCATACGGAACACATAATTTTACAATCTAAACTCCAAAGTTTCTCTTGCACAATGATAACTGATCCATTAGTCACTGAAATGAGCTCTGAACCTTCACTAAGCAGTTTTCCGAATTAATTCAATCAGAAGGTGTTCTACATCTTCGTTCATACAAACTCTGTAAAGCAACTTCTGTCACTGCAGTCCGTCTATCTTTTTGAGTAAACACAACCAGACCCAGCACTTGTCAAATTTTCCGCTCAACACATCTTCCCAAGTTCAAATAGTTGTTCTGCTTATCCATCAGTTTGGAGGTGCAAAGCATTACTAAACTTGAGTCTGGTTCCTCAAGCCTTCAGTAGCTGTACCTAGGAATGTGAAGTAGAAACGCGAATCTCTGACACGATCACTGCAGGTGCGCCATGTAGCTTGAATAATCTTCTGCCGAAATAAATCTTTGCCAATCTTCCAAGTGTACCGAACTTGTCAAACAGTCCACTACAACACAATTCATGTTGTCCTTCCTAAATGTGCGCGGAAGTCCCGTTACAAAGTTCCTGAAAGTTTAATCCCACTTCCACATACGATCATCCAAAACTAAGGAAAACCACTTGTACGCTAATGCTGAATCTTAACCTGTTGACATGCTAAACACTTCGCCACCAATGTTGTCACAATCATCTTCATACCATTCCATCAAAATTCTGATTCAAGGCTCTATACATATTAGTACAACTAAGATGAATAGAGCCAATAGAACTGTGTGCTTCAATCAAAACCGCTTCCTTCATGTCTTCTAACATAGATCATATTCCACCGTCTTGCTCCTGAGCTTCTTCGTGTCTATTACAATCACTCCAAAGTCATGCGTCGGATAATTCACCTCATACGGTTGTAGCTGTATTCATGCATAACCAATAATCTTCCCGTGTTGCATAAGGACATAACTAAGTCTCCTTCTTGAGTAGAAACAAATCTCTTTTCAGCTCCTCAAATTCTCCTCTCATTCTTCATCCCAACCAAAATTTACTCTTTGAGAATACAACATATAGCTTCTTCTGACGTAGAAATCTCAACACAATATACGAAGATGATTTTTGTGTTTCTCTTTCGTCTCTGAATATACCAATATGTCATACTATGACAAATTGTCCAAGTATTCATGAAAGACACTACTCATCAAGTCCATAGGAACAGTCAGAGCAGTAGCCAATACAATCGGTATCACAACACTCATAGAGATCATAACGAATACGAAAAGCAATTCTAGGAACATCTCGCTCCTTTAAACGTAACTGAAAATAATTAGATCTTAAATCAATCCTTAGAGAAAACTTCACACCTGAAGTTGATCAAACAAATTGTCAATTCGTAATAAAAGATGATGGTTCAAACTGTAATACTATTCAGCTTCCGGAGACCAATACATAACTTCATACTATCATCATTCCTCTTCACAAACAACTGGAGTGCGACACAGATACACTCTCGGACAGACAAAACCACTTCCTAGAAGCTGGTCCTTCAATTATTTCCCATCAACTACAATCGTTCAATACGAAGTTTCAGAATTAGGCAAACGTAACTCTTATAAGGATATAGTTTTAAATCAACCAACTTACTGTTCTCTGGCACTTCTCAAAATATCCTATGATCCCAATAAATTCAAGTTATATGATGTAACTATTATCACGTTGGCCAGGCGTCATAATACTTGCATCATATACACATGCCTTTATTGAAATCACATTCTACCTTGAGTCGTGACTAAACAAATTCTCATAACCAGATCAAACAAATTTATATTTAGATGATAATCTTGGTAGTTCATTAAGGAATACATCGCGAACATTTCAAACAACTGAATAACTCTCGAGGCGAGTTTCATCCAACGAAGTATCTTCACAACCGCGAGGAATTAACGTACGAGTTTTTGAAGCAAAAGATGATCATAATTGTTTACCAGGTTGGGAAACGTGGTACAGAATTTTGAGTTTCTCAAATCGCCAAAGATAACAAATCTAATATGACTGTTGTTAGCATCTCGATGCTCAGTCAACAAATCCATATTCAGAATAATATCGAATCAAACATTCCCAAAGGAAACAGATTAGCAGAACGAAACTTATCTTCAAATATCTTCAAAACGTACTGAACAATTCTGATACTTGTGATTAATAACCATAAGATTCTCATGGGGATAGAAATAGCAAAATCTAATAGCGCCGAGGGGACCTTAATATGCTTAGCAAAAGCAAGAGAAGCCACAGAATGTGTCGAACACATCAGATTCATAAATATACGAATTCTCTGAACGGACAAAAAGACATCTAAACGAATGTCAAACAAATCAGAGATCGAAATTCGAAAGAATGCGGTCACATCAGAAAATGAAACCTGTAAGGAATTACTACCAAAAGTCTCAAAGCATTCTAAACTTATTTGATCACTAAACTTATGTTGTGTATCCTGATAAATTTTCTAAACCTCTGGAACGAATGATCTTATAAGGGCTTAGCGTAAAGCAGAGGCACAAATCAGAGTAATGCGGAAGAAGATAGCTAACTAATGCCTTATCATATACTCTACCCAATCCTCACCGGTCATAACTGAAGTTCCTACGGGAAGAAACCTAAAGCCAATCCTTCAAAGGTCATTTCATAAGCTCCTATAGTGCAACCTGGCTCTGATACCATAATTGTAACACCCCAACCCGACAAGGGTCCAAATGCCACATTATGGTGTCAATCAGAACAAACAAACGCAAGTGAAAGACTTATAAACATAATAGTTACAAAGGTTTTCTAATGATAGTAACGAAATACTAACTCTATACATAATGAGTTCCAAAAACTGAAATACAACTACAAATCAAATCCAAAAGCAAATGGGTATCTATCATCAGGGTGATCCACTAAGAGCTCATATGTACTCTTCACTCAATCCCTGCTTCCAACCTAAAACCTGCCGCAGGAAAAGAAATGCGGCTGAGCTTAAAAAGCCCAGTGGACAGATATAAACCAAAATGAATAATCGAACATATATAAGTATAGGGAAAAGGAGCATAAGCTCCTGCTGAACGAAAATCATCTGTCAAACGAATAAGAGATCAAGGATCAACCGAACAAAATATCATATATCATAAGAAGCAAATCATAGCGAAACATAAGGAGATCATAATGAAGTCAAATGAGTCAATCAGAGAATCATCATCATATAACAGATCAGAAATGCCCATCGAGCTCAGAAAGCATGCCACATGCTTAATCACATAATCATAATCATATCCTGTCATATCATAAGTAACCATATCCTGTCATATCATAAGTAACCATAGAGGAGCGAACTCTCAAAATTGAAATAGGGTGTATGGCACACACCAACCAATCACTACTGTTGATACAAAAGTTGGGCGTTCCTTGTGAGGGCTTCTATTCTCGTACCAATTAGATCTTAATGCTTGGTGGAATCTGCGCACTAAGAAAAAGAGCCAACACCGTTAGGCTTACCGAGGGATTGTCTCCCCCGATTATCCTCCGGCGTGAGAGTAAGTAATCGAAATTTAGGGTTTTGTGAAGAGTTAGGGTTTGAATGAAGTCGTACCTTTACCGAGGGCTTGGGTGCCCTTTATATACACATGAAACCCTAGTAGGTTTCTTGTTCCCTACTCCTCGGCGTATTCGCCGACCTTGGATATTTGGTGTATATCCCCTTTATTTAGGAGATATTCCATATCCTATCCGAAAATAGCTTTGGGCTTGGGCCTTGTAGGCCCAAACCGTATAAGTGGTAGTCCATTAATTGCCGTAGCGGCCCATACGTGGTGGGCTTATATATTAGTATTGTTTACTAATCGGGTCCGTGGCCCGGGTGTAGACTATACGTCATCATGTCCCCCCAGTCTAGTGTGCGCAGGGTAAAACCTGCGGATGCTAGACTAAAGACGTGTCGAAATTATTCCCCACGCGTACGCGGGAAGATTTCAAAAATTTACCGCCAACAACGCACGTATGATGTATCTAGTCCAAAAAAGGTGCAATTCGGGTACCTTGGGAAGTGGAGAAGTTATCCACTTGCCCTGTACCGTCAGCTCTCCCATCCACACGATTCGAGTTAGTGGGATACACGTGTCAATTATCTGTGGTGGGTGAAAAACTATATAAGCTACCGCCTCCCTTTACTGTGATATCCACAGTAAAAATCATATTTCCACCATTTTTATATCTTCCAATCTGCTATCAAAGAACGATAATCCGAAGGTAATAGCGCGTGCGCACATTCGAAAACACAAAATGGTTATGCAACTTCAGGATTTTACTTCTGACATAACCGAAGATGAACTGAATCAGTTCACCTCGGATTATTTTATCCCTTATGATCTGCACCCAGAGGTGCCAGGTCCAAATGACACCATCGCGAATTTCCCCGATGGGAAGGTGGGGCTATATACGCGCTTTTTTGAGTGGGCGAATCAGCGCGTACCCAATTCCGTGCTCTTGAGTGATATACTCAATTATTACGAGCTCCACATCTCCCAATTGCACTGTATTGGTGCTGGGAAGATCGCCAATTTTGAGGTGAACTGTCGCTTGTTAGCGATTCATCCGACCCTCCAATTATTCCGCGCGTTCTATCACGCGACGTGGTCAAATGGGTGGGTTACTTTCGCGAAGCGCGTAGGCAAGTTACAATGCTATGTGAAGAAGGTGGATAAACTCAAGGACTGGAGGGAGAAATTCTTCTGGATTGATGCCGCCGTCTTTCCTTCCCACTTTCCATTTTACACCCGTGCCACTCTGCCCAAGGATGAGCGCCCCCCGGAGACGTGGTATAATGTGGATCATGCGGCGGTCATTGATGAGAACCGTATTCCCATCAAACCGTATCCGAAAGCGTTCCTGGTGCATATGGGCATCAGTCGCAACTTCTTCGAGCATGAGACAGAGGTTCCCACATTCTTGAATGCGGATGGCACGGGTGGGTGCTCCTTCTGTCGTTATTAATGTAAGCGTTTCTTCGTTTTCCATACTTTATGTAACTTGCTTTTCTTTGTCTACTTTATTGCGCAGAGATAGATCTTTTTGCGGTTGTTAACTTGG
This sequence comes from Artemisia tridentata subsp. tridentata, assembly GCA_021014915.2. Taxonomy (NCBI): domain Eukaryota; kingdom Viridiplantae; phylum Streptophyta; class Magnoliopsida; order Asterales; family Asteraceae; genus Artemisia; species Artemisia tridentata. The sequence continues at coordinate 165,238,196 of CP139507.1, read as the reverse complement.
AGAATCCGCGTGCCGTAGCAGTGGGGGTGCGTCCTCTGGGGGATGGTGAGCAGACCATTCTGGAGGAAATGGCAGGGCGTGTCGTGGACTTGGTTATCCCAGAGTCTGAGGGCTCCCCTAATGTGGTGGCAGCTGAGCCGCTGCAAGAGGTGGCTCCTCCTGTGCAGCAGGGTCCTGACACTGCGCAGTCTCCTCCCAGCAAAACGCTTATTCATTTAGAGGAGACTGACAGTGAGATGGAGGAGGGCCCCCGACTGACGCGCAAGAGGGCACTTAGTAGTGGTGCTGAAAGTTCTTCCAAGAGGCCGCGCACTGAGGTTGAGAAGAGCCCATCTTTTACTGAAGTGCAGATGGAGTAAGTGTTGTAGTTATTAGTTATGAACTTTTGTCAAGTTATACGTTATTCTAACTTTTGTTCCTTCGTGTCTTCAGTGTGGATGCTGAGAAGTCTGGTGGAGGTAGGTCCACGACTGAGATGGAGAAGGACGTGTCCTCGTCTCCTACCCCCATGTAAGTATTTTTCAACAATCCCTTAGGGTATTGCGTATACTTGACTGTTATTCGTGCACTAACCTTGCTTCTTGATCTTTTGTGCAGTGAACAGCCTGTGGAGGACGTTGGCGTTGTAGATGGAAGTACGCCTCACAAGGCGACTTCCTCTTTGGATAAGGCGCCTTCTCCCAGGGGTATTGGAGAGGAGTTAAGTCCATTTGACTCTGCGATGGAGGAGCTGGCCTCCATTGCTGTGCGCCAATCTGAGCTGGTGGCGCAAGCCAGGGTGCACCAGTCTGAGGAAGTTTCCAGACTGCAGGCGCAGTTAGCGTCTGTGCAGGCTGAGTTAGCAAGCTCTAAAGCTGAGCAGCTGAGCTCCAAGGCTAAACTGGAGCGCGCAGAAGCGTCTGCGCAAAGGTTGGGGGAGGGGAAGATGTTGGTGATGGCTGAGCTGGAGCAGGAGCGTGCTGCTGCGGACCTTCAGAAGCGAAATTCTTTATGGGCGCTGAAGTACTTGCAACAGAATAGGAGCAAGCACTTTGCCAATATTGAAGAGTTCCGTAGCCGCGTGGAGCTTGCGCTGAAGATGCAAGAGGAGAAGCTCCGCAAGCTCAGCATCGAATATGATGAGGAGCTATACCCTCATCTGGTTCAGTCCGTGGCTGAGCGCAGGTACATGTTGCTTTATCTGTTTATGACTTGTATATATCGTAAACTCTTTTTATGCTTAACACTTGTGTTATTTCGTAGGTGGTTGATCAGTCATGGTCTTCGCCTGGCCGCCATGTGCACGCTGGAGCATCCCGAGGTCACCACCTCCTTTGGCAAGGTTGTGGAGTGCGCTATTGCACATGGTGAGACCTTGGCCGCAAACAAGCTTGCTGAGGCCAAGTTATTGACCGTGCCGCTTGCGGAGGTGCCTGGGTACAAGGCGAATGCGCGTGCTGAGCTTGTTGCTGCCATGGAAGAGCTAAAGAAGCTTGAGCTTCCGCATATCGCTCGCTTGGAGCGTGATCAGGATCAGCCTATCAGTGTGATCATGGCGGGGCTCACCCTTCCCAGGCATCTGCAGGATGGTGCGGATCAGCAAGTGGACTTCTACTTGAAGCCTGATGTAGCGCAGTTGAAGGTACCCATTTTTGCTCAGCCTCGTGACATTTTGAATCCTTTCCGTATTGAGAAGGAGATTTCTTTGCAAAGGTCGCTAAATGCTCATGCTTCCAGGGTCGCAAGAAAGAAAGGCGTGAAAGGGAAGGCCATTCTGTGCGGCATAGGCGCTGCGCATCAATCTAGATCCGACGGGGTGCCTGTTTCCGTGGCCACTGTTTCCCTTGATGATGTAGGGTTGTTAAAGCGGCTCGAGGATGCGAAGGAAGCGACTATGAGTGGGGGCTCTAGCCAGCTAAGGCGTACAAATAGCATTTAGCTTTTTTTGTACAAGTCTTTTGTAGAAACGTATTTCTATATATAAAGATTTTGCTTTTGTACTTAGTGTTTTTACAACTTCCAAATACTTATGCTTTTGAACTCGTAGTTCGTATGTATCTTTGCGTGAAGATATCTTCAATTACCTAAGCGTGCTTAGAAAAGAAAAATTATCATTATGTATGAATTTTCTTAAATGAGGACCGTAGTCGTGTATTAAATTTTTCCAACTTAATGAAAAGGAGAGAGTCATAGTCGTCTATGTATTTTTGTAAGTTTACTTATCGTATCGTACTTTAAGGAATCAAGGGTCTTGATTTCCTGAGTTGTTAAACGCGCATAGTGTGCCCTAGTGCGCATCCGTCGTAGGATGCGTAAGGAACTTGCGCCAACGTCTTGAGCGCAAGGTGTTTAACAAGGATTCGTGATCCAAAGTTGATGGGTTTGCAACCCTCTTACTCAACGAGTTGTTTATTAGGTTTACTCATCCTATCTGCCATCGTGGGTCTTAGTGTGTGCATGCACGCCATGTAGGCAAGATTATAACAATATTGAAATATGATAATGAAAGATGCAAACAATAGAGTTAAATGTGTTATGGAGTTTGCTAGAAACCATAACGTTTTATTAATACTTGCAAGTTTAAAAAAAAAGAGAATACTTATCTAGATAATACTTAAAAAATAAAATTACATGGATCTTTATTGGGGCACTTTCTAAAGTGCGTGAGTGTCCATGTTGGGCCGTAGCCTGCTTTAAAGATAGCACCGCTTCAGGTTGCGGACGTTCCATGTTCGCTGTAGCTCATGTCCGTCCTTGTCGCGTAGCTTGTACGCTCCATTGCCAAGTGCTTCTATGACCTCGTAAGGTCCTTCCCACTTTGGTCCTAGCTTACCAGTGTCTTCTGCGCGGCTTGAGTCGTTTTCGCGGTATAAGAAGTCACCTGGTCTGAATGACGTGCTGCGTACTTTGGCATCATAGTATCCTTTCATTCTTGACTTGGCTTTCTCTTCGCGTATTGCTGCGCGTTCACGTCGTTCTTCCAATAGATCTAAGTCTATGCGCCGCTCATCATCATTGGTTGCCGCATTAACTTCCGCAGTACGGATAGTTGGCATTCCAATTTCAGCTGGTATTACAGCTTCTGTCCCATAGACCAGAGAGAAGGGAGTGTCCCCGTTGCTAACCTTGATGGTTGTTCGGTGCGCCCAGAGAACATGTGATAGTTCTTCTACCCATCTTCCTTTGTGTCTGTCCAGGCGCGCTTTGATTCCTTCACCTAGGCTTCTATTTGCGCGTTCAACCAGACCATTGGTTTGTGGATGAGTTACTGATGCAAAGTGTTGCGTGATGTTCAGCTGTTCGCACCAATCTTTGAACGGGTTATCACGGAATTGTTTTCCGTTATCTGAGATAATTTCACCAGGTAATCCAAAGCGACATACTATGTTGTCCCACACGAATCGTTTTATCTGGTTACCTGTTATGGTCGCTACTGCCTTTGCTTCGATCCACTTAGTAAAGTAGTCTATTGCCACAATAAGGAATTTCAATCCACCTGCGGCAATAGGGAAAGGTCCAGCGATGTCGATACCCCATTTGTGGAATGGCCATGGCGATGTAATAGGCGTTAGTTCATGCTGTGGTCGGCGCGGAATGGGTCTGTGAACTTGGCAATCAGTGCATTTCCGTACCAAGTCTCGCGCGTCACGGTGCATAGTTGGCCAATAGTATCCCGACCTTAGTGCGCGCGCTACAATGGACCGTGGTCCTGAGTGCATGCTGCATGAGCCTGCGTGGATCTCTCAAAGTACATAGTCTGTCTGGAGAGGTCCAACGCACCTGAGCCATGGTTGTAGGAATGAGCGTCTATATAAGACGTTATCTCTAAGCTCGAATCGCTGCGCTGTGCGCCGGATTCTTCTAGCTTCCTTCTGTTCTTGGGGGAGTATGCCCTTACTAATGAAGTCAATGATTGGTGTCATCCACGTAGGGCCTTCTTCTTCTATCACTGTGGATATTTCCATCTCTTCGATTGACTTGTTTTTCAAGGTTTCCACCAATACTTGTTTCGATAAATGTGCGAAACTGGTGGATGCAATCTTGCTCAGCGCATCTGCTTTCCTGTTTTCGCCCCTGGGAACCTGCTTGATGGTAAACCTATCGAAGTTCTGGATCAGAGATTTGGTTTTTTTCGAGGTATTGGATCATGTGTTCCTCCTTTGCTACATACTCGCCTAACACGTGGTTAGCAACTAGCCGTGAATCGACGTTCGCTTCTAAGTTGCGTGCACCCATTTTAATTGCGATGCGTAACCCAGCCAGGAGTGCTTCGTATTCTGCCTCGTTGTTCGTGGCTGTGAATTCAAAGCGCAGAGCATATGTGAATTCAGCTCCTTCTGGGTTAGTGAGAATAAGGCCACCTCCTGATCCATCTACGCATGAGGATCCATCAGTGAATAGGATCCATGGTTCTTGAGGTTCCCCCTTGCTTGTCGCAGGTGTAGTGTCAGTATCTGGCTTCTCGATGATGAAGTCGGCCAATATCTGCCCTTTAATTGCAGTGCACGGTCTGTATGATATGTTATGCTCACCCAGTAAAACGCTCCATTTTTGTAGGCGTCCCGATGCGTCGGGTCTCGAGAAAACTTGTTTGATGGGTTGGTCTGTGATAACAGCTATTGGGTGCGCCTGGAAATACCTGCGCAGTCTTTTTGCTGCAAATACTAAAGCTAGGACCAACTTTTCCATTGCAGTGTAGTTAATCTCCGTCTTCTTGAGCGCCTTGCTAACAAAATAGATGGGTGTTTGGACAGAGTTCCTGTCAGTCAGTAGTACTGCCCTGACTGCTCCCTGAGTCGCAGATAGGTACATGATCAGCTCTTCCCCTGGTCGGGGCGCGGCAAGCTTTGGTAGGGCTGCTATGTGTTGTTTGAGCTGTTGGAAGGCTTCTTCTGCTTCCGCGGTCCACCTGAAGTCTCCCTTTTTTGTGCACTTCTTGAGTGTTTTGAATAAGGGAAGTGACTTGTCCGCTGATTTAGATAAGAATCGGTTCAGTCCGGCTAGTTTGCCATTTAGGGACTGGACCTCCTTCAGTGTGCGCGGTGAGGGGAGGTCAATGACTGCTTGGGTCTTTCTCTGGGCAAGGCTTGATCCCATCGGGTTCTATTAGATACCCGAGAAACATGCCTTCTGTAGCGCCAAATGTACACTTCTTGGGATTCAATTTCATGTTGATTCTCCTCAGTGTTTTGAACGTTTCCTCCATGTCGCGCACTAGTTCTTCCTCAGTATGGCTTTTGATGACGAGGTCATCGACGTATACTTCCAAGTTGCGGCCTACTTGTTTCTCGAATGCAGTGTCTACCAATCGTTGGTATGTTGCTCCTGCGTTCTTTAGGCCAAAGGGCATCTTTGTATAGCAATAGACCCCTTGACTTGTGTGGAAGGCCGTTTTTTCTTCATCTTCCTCCGCCATTTGAATTTGGTGGTATCCCTTGTATGCGTCCAGGAAGCATTTGAAGGGATATCCACACAGAGATTCGATCTTCCAGTCTATCTCCGGTAGCGGGTAACAGTCCTGTGGACATGCTTTATTGAGGTCTGTGAAGTCTACGCACATTCTCCAACTGCCATCGCTCTTCTTTACCATTACTGGGTTAGAGAGCCAGTCATGGTAGTACACTTCCCGCATGATGCCTGCGTTTACTAGTTTGTGTACTTCTTCCAGGATGGCTTTTGCGCGGTCTGGGGCTTGTCCGCGCTTTTTCTGTCGTATTGGAGGATATCCTTGTCGGATTTGTAGCTTGTGTTCCGTGATAGAACGTGGCACTCCTGTCATGTGCTTTGGCTCCCATGCAAAAATATCTAAGTTATTTTGCAAGAGTGCGCATATAGCTGATTTGCCTTTGTCAGACAGAGACCCGCCAATAGATACTTGTTGATCCGGGTAGTCAAGGTGGATGGCGACCTTTAGGTTTGGGACTTTGATTGCGCGCTGTTCTGGAGCATCGCTTACGTCGTTTGTCACTGCGTTGCATTCTTTGGGTGGTATGATGGTATTGTAAAGAGTGACAATACCTCCTTCCACTGGGAACTTTAGCATCCCGTGCGTTGTGGATGGCACGGCGCGGATAGATGATATTCCAGGTCTCCCGATGATGCCGTTGTACGGAGAGGGGGATCTGATTACCATGAAGTTCATCCATGTGACTGTAGAGTGTGGTTTGTCACCAACTTCTACAAATAGACGTAATTGCCCTATGGGCCATATCTTCTCCCCTGTGAAGCCAGTGAGCGACGTTGTGGCTGGGATCAACTGATTCTGTATCTCAGGTCGTAGCTTCTTGAAACAGTGTTCATATATAATATCAGCGGATGCACCTCCATCTACATACATGCGACGGATGTCATGACCCCCCGTATGTATTTCAATGGTAAGTGGATCCACTACTGCGTTGTTCGCAGTCAGGGAGGGGAAAGAAATTTCATTTCCTTTAGAAAACCGTTGACTAACTTTCTGTCTTGTCGTACGCTGCCATGGCTGTATCATGTAGATGATATCTGCCTTTTCTTTTGATGTCTCTTTCTTGGCCCCTGGTTTTGGTTTGTCTTTCCCTTCTCTGATGTTTTTTACGAGGTGGTCCATCTTTCCTTCCTTTACCAATTTGTCGATCAATTGGCGCAGTTGGACGCATTCGTTGGTTGTGTGGCCTTTCTGTCCATGGTATTCGCAATATCCATTCCCTGTGCGCCGATCCTCTGGGGTGCGCATTGGTGGTGGTTTCGGGAAGTTAGCCCCTTCCGTCGCGAATATTTCTTTTGGGGTTTTTGTTAATGGGGTGTACTTGTCGTTTCCCCTTCCACCGCCTTGAGTGCGATAACTCCTATTACGATTGCCGCCCTGGTCATTGGATTGTCTCCTTGACTCTTCTTGTGGCCTATGGTTCGAATAGCCTTTCTTGCTATCCGCAGTGGCTTCTTCTCCTTGGACGAAAGACCTCGTGCGCTTCATGAGTTCGTCAAAAGTTAAGGGAACCTTATCGTTTAACTTTTTTATCAAATCTGGGTTATTGATCGCATTCATAAAACCCGATATTTTTAGTATCTCTGGACACGCCTTGACTTTCATGCATTCGTCCTTGAAGCGTTCCATAAAAGCACTTGTGGGTTCCCCTTGTCGCTGTTTAACCCTAGCAAGTTCGACAGGGTTTTTGGCGCACTTCTTCCTTTGAGTAAAGTTTAAGCGAAACGCCTTGCGCAACTCCTCAAACCCATCGATGCTTCTACGTGGAAGCCTGCTAAACCAGTTGCGCGCATTCCCTACTAATGTAGAGTTGAACATATGGCACCACACAGGTTGTGGCCAATTTTCGATAGTAGCTGCTGATTCGAAAATTTTTAGGTGATCATCAGGATCACCTGTCCCATCATATGTTTTGACGTTAGCAGGCATGCGCCTTTTCTTATTCTCCGAAAAATCGCTGATGCGCCTAGTGAACGCATCAACCTTTTGGCGACGCCAGGGAAGAGACATGTCTTCGTCTTCCTGGTCGCGGTATTTTCCTCTTGATTTCCAGTGTCCAGTCTCGCTGTCTGAGGAATCTCTTGAAGATGAGCGAACTCTTTTGTGACGCTTGCGTCGACTATCATCAGAGTCTGAGCTCGCTCCTCTGCGGCGCTTGCGCCGACTACCCTCAGAATCAGAGCTTGAGGGGCTTTCACTTGGGGAGCATCGTCGCCCAAGCCTATCTTGGATCCTGCGACTGCCAAGCCTAGCGTGGACATTGGCGCGCCGCTCCCCCTCTTCAGGCTCTTCCAGATGTTGAAGATCGGCTGCTTCATCATCCATAATCCTCCTTCCAATCCTGGTAAACACTGGTTGTTTGCGGCTATCCCTCTCGTGTCTTTCCTTTCGGTAGCGCGTTGGGGACGCCTCATGCTCAGGTTCGAAGTTGAGTCTGCCGTGCAGACTTTGGCTTGACCTCTTCTTTGCCTCCTCTCGCATGAGTGCAGCCAGGGCTTCGTAATTTTGAGATACAAAGTCGCTTGGCGCCAATTCGGAAGTGACTCCTTCTAGCGCGATGGAGTCTGTTTCCAAGGCAGGATCCTTGTTTCGGATAGGCGCATTGGGAGGTTCAGTGAAGTTCACCTCTGGCATGGTAAGAGGAGTGCGCTCCAGTTCTACCGCGCTAGTACTTGTTGTAATAGCGGGGGTAGTCTTGGTAAGCGATTCCACTGTAGGAAAGACCAGATCCGAATACGCTCCTAAGCTTCTAGGCGTGCTGGTTGTCCCAGGGGCCTGCTTAGGGGTGCATCCGTTTGATGCTTCTTCCCTAGTGGGTCGTCATGCGCTTTCTTCCCATGCGGACTCTTGTGACTTCCGTGTTTCGTCATTCTAGTTCTTGGTAAGATTCTTAGTGTAGGGTCCCACGGATGGCGCCACTTGTTGATACAAAAGTTGGGCGTTCCTTGTGAGGGCTTCTATTCTCGTACCAATTAGATCTTAATGCTTGGTGGAACCTGCGCACTAAGAAAAAGAGCCAACACCGTTAGGCTTACCGAGGGATTGTCTCCCCCGATTATCCTCCGGTGTGAGAGTAAGTAATCGAAATTTAGGGTTTTGTGAAGAGTTAGGGTTTGAATGAAGTCGTACCTTTACCGAGGGCTTGGGTGCCCTTTATATACACATGAAACCCTAGTAGGTTTCTTGTTCCCTACTCCTCGGCGTATTCGCCGACCTTGGATATTTGGTGTATATCCCCTTTATTTAGGAGATATTCCATATCCTATCCGAAAATAGCTTTGGGCTTGGGCCTTGTAGGCCCAAACCGTATAAGTGGTAGTCCATTAATTGCCGTAGCGGCCCATACGTGGTGGGCTTATATATTAGTATTGTTTACTAATCGGGTCCGTGGCCCGGGTGTAGACTATACGTCATCAACTACAAAGCCATATCATAACATATCACAAACCTAGGATGCATCTATACGCTCCCTGCAAACAAAATACATATGCAAGTACTAGACTGTACATATATATACATAATGGACATGAGCTCAAATCATACATAACAAAAGGGAACGCCGTGGATCAATCACACCTCCACAGAAAGTGTCATGCCATTGGTGCCTCAATGACATGGACATGGTACCTCCATGGCTAGTTAGCTCGGGCAACAGAACAGATAATCAAGGCAAGGCTATCCATAATCATAACGTAGTAATCATAGTATAATCAACAAAGCATATCAACTGAACAGAATCTCATATCAAGGAGATAACATAATGAACATCATAACAGAATGGATAGCAAACTGAATCATATCAAATGATCATATCAAACGGATCATATCAAAGTCAAGGATCGAAGAGTCATGAGAAATCCCTACTGAGAAGGGATAGAATATCTGTACCTCAAACCGCAAATGAAACCATATCAGAAAACATATGGATCGGAAGTTACTCCTTCTTTGGCGAATCTTAGGGGTGTTCACGGGGCGGTTCGGCTCGGTTCGGTTAGAGATTTTAACTATCCATCGCGGGGCGGGTAGTTAATTTTACTATCCGAAACCGAACCATACTAGGCGGGTAACCGGACATGCGGGTACCCAAAGTGAGCGGTTACTCGCGGTTCGGTTCACGGTTAACCATTCTAAAACATTGGTCGAATCCAATCGGAGAAACAATAACATAAATATCAAAAGTACCACATTTGCATAACATAATCACAATATCACATATGTTACTGTTTTCAATCAAAACCATGAAAATGCAGTATTACCCTTGCATATTTATGAAACATATGAAAAATTGAAAATGCAGTATTACCCAAAGTGAATTAGTCTTTGGTTCAAACATAAAACAAAGAAAAAAAACATAAAATGCAATCTTGAATCCCAATTATTGTTCAAACTCCAGCCACGAGCCACGAACCGACACCCATCCAATTAGCGTCCAAGCTTGTACCTGTGATGTAGTGACAACTCGATGACTCGTTGATGTGTTACTCTCATCAAACTCTCAATCATCGACCGTAAGGGTCGACATGGCATGTGGCAAATCTTTCATATCTGAGATAATATGAAATCATAAAAATACATAAAAGCATAAATAATAAAAGATTGATTATATCAACTTGTAAAAACTAAATACATACCAGCTTCAAACCTTTCAAGATCATCAAGCTTTTCCTCGATATCAAACGGAACAGATTTGGACCTTAGCCAATTCTGAGAGCAGATCAATGCCTCAACCAATGTGGGAGTTAGTGAGCTTCGAAAGGCATCAAGAACTCGCCCCCCGGTACTAAAAGCTGATTCAGAGGCTACAGTAGAGGCGGGAATTGCCAAGATATCCCTCGCCATTGCTGCCATTACAGGAAACCTTGCTTCATTCTTTTTCCACCAACCTAGTATATCAAAGTTCCTATTGAGAGGCTCACATTGCTCACTTAAATATTTTTGCAATTCAGTTTGTACACCTGTGGAACTTGAGGCCTCATCCAATTGAATTTTGTACTGACTATTCAAATATGCTGATGGATCATCATCAACATCCATAGCAGAATCAACTTCATAAACTTGGGAAGTAGCCCTGTTACTTTCATTCACCACTCCTACTACAGTTGAGTAATGCTCAAATAAGTCATCTAATAACCTATCTATATTCTCGCACAAAGCTTGAGCCTTATCCTCCTCAAAGCTTTGCCCAACAATGAAGAACACGTATCCTTTTTTGTGTTTTGGATCAAGAACAGGTGCAATAAACAAAAACATGTTCATATTGTAAATATTGCTCCAATATTTATCAAACTTTTTCATCATTCTGTTAGCCATATTTCTAAGACTTTCATCCTCCACGAGCATCTTCTTTTTAATCATTGCTCTAATGCCAAAAACTTCATCGAAGTAAGAGTTGCTGGTGACATATAGAGAGCCAGAGATGCGCAACGTAGCAGTGTAAAAACCTTTCAGGAAAGGCAACAAACACCTAGCATAGTCCCAATCTTCTTCTGTAGGAACGCCTTTCGAGGATAAAAGTTCGGTTCTATACTTACTATCTTGTTCCTCCAACATATCAAAAGCAGCTTGAAACTTGATAGCACTTTCAAGCATTAGGTATGTTGAATTCCACCTTGTTTCAACATCAAGGCAAACAAGACTCTTACTATCAATTTTCACTTTCTCAACACAAGCCTTGAAACGTAAAAGCCTAGCGGGAGAAGACCTCACATACTTCACGGCTGACCTGATTCTAATGACAGAATCATCTACTTCTTTTAGACCTTCTTTGACAACAAGACTTAAGATGTGGGCACAACATCTCATGTGCAAATTTTGACCCTCCAACACACTTTTCTTTTGAACTAGCATTATCGACGGTAATTGTGAGAACCTTGTCGATTCCCCAATCAAGCAAGCTCTTCTCAATATATTTTCCAACTATATCTCCAGAATGACTAGAAACTGGACAAAAGTTTAAAATCCTTTTGTGCATAGCCCATTCACGATCGATGAAATGTGCGGTCAAACACATATAACTAAGGTTTTGTCTCGAAGACCATAAATCTGTTGTAAGAGAAACTCTTTGCTTGGTCTTAGCAAAGTACTTCTTCAAACTTTCAAATTCAGACACATACAAATCCATGCAATCTCTGGTGATTGTTGTTCTAGACGGGATTTGAAACTGTGGTTGCAACATGTTCACAAAATCACGAAACCCTTCATGCTCAACAGTCTTGAAAGGCAATTCATCAAGAATAACCATCCTAGCATAATACTTTCTTGAAATCTCTTGATTAAAACTCCAAGTAACGAACAAGCTACTATCACCGGTATCTTGGGCAGAAGCTTGGTTTTGGAAAATCAATAGCTTATGTTTCTTATCATGGTTGTAAGGGTATTTCATACAACAACTTAGATGATTATGCAAAGAACTGGTTCCATGCTTACTAGGACACTTGATTGCTCGAGTGCAATAGTTGCAAGTAGCATATTCAGAAGTAGGAGCATCCCTAATGAAATGATTCCATGCAGTAGATTTCAGATTCACAAGTTCCTTTCCCTTTCTCTTTTCACTTTTCTCCTTTTCACCATCATTTTTGGTATCTTGCTCCTGACCTTGTTGCATTGTTGGGATGTCATCAGCAAAAGTATCCCCATTTTCACTTGAAGGCGACGTAGGCAGAGTATCAACAGTAGGATCAGGAGCATATTGCAATTTGTTGTATGGAAAAATATATTACAAAAGTGATCAATATGTAAAATCAGTTACACTTTATGTTAAATCAGTTACAGAACATTACCCAAAAAGAGGAACTCTTAACTTAAGAAACAATTCAAATAGACACTTATGCCATCAATGTTAAATTGGTACACTACAACAAAACCAAGTAAATTTATTTTGAAGTAACCAAACTTCGGATCATATCAATATCAACAAATGATCAAAATCAAGTAACGGTCATTCAAAACTATGATACGGTCTTGCAGTTTAGTCAAATATACTGAAACCAGCCACTCTACTTACTTTTTGCTGACAATATACCTACAATGGATTTCTGAAAATAAAGTGTAGTCCCGCATCTTAAAATTTTTTAGGAAGCATATTTACCCTTTGTTTAAACTACCAGAAACCATTATAGACCTCTCCTCTGATGATCCTAATTCAGAAAGACAGTCTCGTTCTTAACCTACCCCCAACACACACAAAACACAGTTATTCCAAACAATCATCAAATATGTGTCTGTTAGGCTAAGTGCAAAAGAAATCTGTCTTTCTGAAATAGGGTCACCAAACAAATCGTCTATAGCGGCGAATGAGTATATAAAGAATGGGCAAAGTAGTTCCTTCTAAACAGAAAAAATATTAAGGTAGACAGTTCCAGAAAAATCGACTAAACCACAAACCATTTCATACATTTACTAAATAAATAGATTATTATCTACTGATGTTATCTGGTTACCATATTGCGTGTCACAACCTTGCAGCTTAATACATATTCCAACTTGGTTAAATAATATCAAAAAAAACTTCATATTTATACAAAAGAGACAACCAACTTTATTGTAATCTTTTGTCATAGAGACTAGACACTAGCTGATCTGAGCAATTTAAAAAAAAATGCAGACTGCATATGTTGTTCTGAGCAGACTGTTTTGCAAAAAATTATAAAAAACAACTCAAATCTTAATGAAACTCATCCAGCTCTTGTTTATCCACTTAATGCACTAAATTAAACACAAAAATGCCAAAATGGTAAATGAATAGTAACAAGCCATTTTTACTCATTTTCACCACTCCTTGGGATAACCAGTTGCTACATGCTGGTGTTGCTTTGATCTAATTACTCAAGTACTAGGTTCTAACGCTCGTACTTAATAATTAACATGTCCCTTTAGTTAAACTACCTGGTGTTGCTTTGATCTAATTACTTGCTACTAAGTGAATAAATAACTCATAATCATCATACAATATTATATGGACAGTTGGACACTTCAAGCACCATTTAATTCAAACAGTAATTACATTAATTCACAACACTCAAAGATGATATATATCAAACAAGCAAACATATAAAAAATATACAAGTGATCAAAACACAATAATATTAACTAAATAGATATTGTGATTACCTGACCATACTGATTACTGGATTCGAGAACAACTTCGCCTTCTTGTATAGGGTTTGAAATCGGATTGTGTAGAAAAATGAAATTCATAGGCCATGAATCATGATTATATACTTGAATGATCAGCACAATTTTAGGGATTGTGTTTAAATTGACAGCAATTGGTTTACCCATTTACCAAAAATATTTGAGATTAAATGAATGAAATATATTCTCTATAAATAAAGAGTTGAATATGTTACATGTTCGGGTCGGGTCGGTTACCCGCGGGTAGTGAAAAACATAAACCGAAACCGCCCCATGGTAACTCGGTTTTTCCGGTTTCGGTTTTTTTCGGTTTCGGTTTCTTCGGTTATCGGTTTTTTCCGGTTTCGGATCACGCGGATCGGCTCGGTTTGTCGGTTTCTCGGATTTTTTGAACACCCCTAGTTTGACGAATCTACATGAATTAATGATCGTCTTATTATTTAAGAACCATTTCATAAGTTGTTTCTGATTCATCACTTGTTGTTGAGCAGATAAACATATTAGGGTTTTCTGCTATTTATAGCAACTTTCCAAATTTAGTAACTTTCCATATTTAGCAACTTTCCGAATTAAGTGAGTTTCCCGAATTAAGTAACTTTCCCGAATTAGTAACTTTACATATTTAGCAAGTTTCTATAATTAGTAAGTTAGGGTCACATTCATAATTAATCAAACTTAGGGTTTATAATACTTCTAATTCATATATCACTTAATTAGGACATATTAGTGAATCTGGACCACATTCTTATGATTTTTAAGGCCTGCCAATTAAGCTCAAAAAATTCTGAATTAATTCTCAGTGATTCCCATATCAGTTAAGTACTTTCAAAAAAATTTGTAGATTTTATAACCAAGCAAAAGTACTGTTTTAAAAATTATCTTTCCAGACCTGTTCAGAAAGTTAACTGCAGATACACACAGAAAGTTTGCCTTTTATTTACACATTGAGACACTTCAGAAAAATCCTCAAAAATTTCAGGAAGTCACACATAACTTAAATATCACTACTAAAAAATGAGAGCTCTCAGTTCCTTATGGTTTGTAAAATTAAAAATCAAAAACATCGACTGATTTTTAAATTCCCAAAACTCCGGTTGACACATGACCCCATAAAATTCATAAACATGACCAATACGACTCCAATTCACTCCAAACGAATTGAAAAACTTAATTAAGACATTAAACAAGGTTTACAAGTAAAGAACCAGTATTACAAACTTATGAAACTCAAGCAATAGTGCACACATATTCGGATTACAAAACAGTCCTGTTTCAAAACCCATTTAAGACCATTATAGCTCATGTTTACTTACACAAACGCACCCAATATTTTAACCAAACCATATCACGGATTTTAAACACTTCCATTCAGTTTGTAACCAAGTTTTAGACTCAATAATTATGTAAATATCTTATGTGAAAGTCAATTTAAGGTGCTTACAAAACAAGGTCATAATCTGACCAGAATTTAAGCATATACTAACCACCCTTTTCACACATCTTTGATTATGTTAAACAACACACACGCTCAATATGCATAACACATGATTTAAATAACTTGTTAACACGCAATTACATCACACCAAAAGATTATAACTCAAAACCCTAGACTCCGCATTAAAACCAAACCATCCCTCATTAAATCATATATTAGGGTTTTACAGATTTGTAGCTTGTGTAGTAAATGCTTAATTAATGTTTCACTTAGGATTTATTCGACAGAACTTGGGATGGAAACGTTTAGGTTAAGACAGAAAGAAAGAACACATTGGTCAATTACAAAATAAATCATGGGTCGACAGGTTACAAAGCTTCTTTATGATTTCGTGATTCTGATTCAAGTTTAACTACAACGGATTAGTTAGGGACGGATTTGGGTCGAATAGAAGAAAAAGAAACACATGGTCGACACATATATCAACAAGTTTTATAACTAGTTCATGTGGCACTTAATTTTATTATTCATAAGTTTCTTAAACAAAGAATTCAGAAGATTATATTAAGCATGTTTTCTGATTAGAGTTAGAGTCGTGCAGTTTAGGTGTAATACGTATATCGTATAACAAGTAATTAACAATAGAAGGACATAGATACCTTGGCTGGAACAAGGACTGAATGAGGGACAGGAACACAAAGACTGCTAACCACAATCGATCACAACCAATTACCTAAAAGCTACATGTCTCGACTTCTTGGTCTTGGAATGGAGAGAACAGATGAGTTTGGTACAAAATTAGGGTTTCGGTGTTGGAGAGAAAAGGGAGGCCGATTGTATAGTTTTTAGTTTTAGGGATTTGTGAGAGCAAAGTGATATACGGTTGAATATATGTGGGGAATTAGAAGGAGAAGGTGCCGAGTTCCAGGGGTGTGGGGAGGACTTATTCTTCCAATTTTCAACTTAGTATAATCATTGTTATTTACTAATTCAAATCGTGTACAACCTGTACAAGAGTTAGAAATCGGTCCACATGATGTGTAATGTGTGGTATATATGTTTAGGAATATATGTTTTCGAGTTCCATTAGACTTAGGTTATAGGTGGTGTCGAAATTTCATTTGTAGCTTAGGTTTAGGACTTTTATTTTATTTATGGTTTCCAACATAACCTATAGTTCAAGCTTTAGGTTATAGGATTTCATATAATAATAGGTTTAAATTCATAACGTATAGTTCACTTAAGGTTATACTCGTATTCGAAAGTTCAACAGTTATTAGGATTCACAGGTCGTTATACCTGCCGACAAACAACTGCCATGGGCAGAGTATTTGGGAAGGGTCATTTTTGCCTGCAATTAATGCATTTAAACCCTTTCTAGTTAATGGACCTCTAACTAGACCTATACCCAGTCCAGCACTTTCACTTGGGCCTGATAGTGGAACACAACCCACACATCTGACCCTTATTCTTCTTTTGTCATTCTTTAGAAATAGAAACTCCCTTCTAGTTTCTATGGAATGCTCTCTTACCTTGTCTTTGACATGTTTTGCACTATCAAAGCCTTGACCACGGTAAAATAATGTGGTATAAACACCATTATGAACAGATTCTGACCTAACCCTTGGCACCCCAGAGTTACCTATGTCTGAGTCAGAAGCATAAGTAGTGTAAAAGGCATCATCATCCATCACAGGTAACTCATTTTCCAAATTCATGTCATCACTTATATTAGTAGATGTTCCTACGATGCCTAACTCAGGACTCGGACTCCCTTGGACCAAATCAAGTTGTACATCATTCTCCTCACAAATATTCTCTTCATTTTCCAGAATTTGGTCATCACCTACATTGCCTAAGTGACTAGTCTGACTCACTTGGAACAGAGTGATATCAACATCAGGCTCCTCTTTCATGTTATTGCCACCCACATGTGCTCCTCCTACTTTCTCTAACTTCTTATCCTGAGTCACTTGGAACATAGTGACATCCACATCAGGCTCCTCAAAGCTGTTATTGGCATCAACAAGTGCTCTTCCTACTTTCTCTAACTGCTTATCCTGAGTCACTCGGAACAGATTAACCTCAAAATTATCAGGGTCCTGAAAACTATTGTCCTTATCAATAAGTACTAATGCACCCTCACTTTTATCAATAGGTTAGCTGGCAAAGGACATGTCAAGAGTTGAAAATACAGGCTCAATGTGTAGCAACTGGCTAGATTCCCCAAGATAATCGACGTCCATAGGTACTTGTGTTAGTTGCATAAATGGCTGAAGTACGGGCTCATTATCAAGGTCATCTAAAACCAATCGTCTACAACACGATTGGATAGCAGCACTAGCTACTTTTCTACTTTGTTCATCCATCTCCCAAAATACAGTCTTAATAGACTGTGGGGACATTTCAGACAACTCTAATCTTGTCTTACCTATTTCAACATAAACATCTATCAACTTATGGTCTTTGACAATGTCTTTCAACAACTCAAGATTGACAGCTTCACGAAAACTAAACAAGCCATCATCCAATGTACTACCAGGCTTAACAAAGCAGTAGTAATTGGTTTGTCCAACTACATAACCGATTTCGGTCATGAGAGCATCCATTTCATCAACAGATACCTCATTCATTTCAACAAAATCAACTTGACATTCCTTACCTCCTTCGTATATTCTCCCTGACCAGTTTTTGAATGTACCATTGTGATGAAACCTCATGCTAAATGAACCAGATCGACCAGCTATTGAAATACATAACAAAAAACTGTTATGATTATCTTACCTAAAAAGAAAATACCTTAAACAATCTAAAAAAACATATCAGTGTAAACGATTATCACCAAAAAACACTTACCATATCTCCTGATTGCACACATTTTCTATGTCTCATGGTCATCAAAGAAAGGCTCTTCTCTAATTTGCCATAGAGTAAATCCAAGGTTGGTGTTAGTTAATTTCTTACTTAGATTATTAGATTTGATGAGTAACATTGCATTAGGGTTTTTTGGGTAGGCTTCCAAAACAAGTTTGGGGATGAGCAATGAGTACACGGCCTACTTATATTAGACATAATGGCGGAAAAATGGATTAGACGTCTGTTGGATAGTACATCGAGAGAGAGAAAAAATCATCACTGTTAAAAGACGAGTATACCCTCCAAACGAAACGGATAACGAGATTTTAGGACATATAACGGGACATTGACCTGATAATTACAGGGCGAGGGACGCAATCGGCCTCAAAAACCCAAGTTTTGGACTCACGGCGACGATTTTCCCAAGTTTGGGGACCTGGCGATGCTTTCTGATAAGTTTAGGGACCAACGGTGTATTTTTGTCTAAATCTAACTTTGTAAATTTAATCGAACTCTTATGATAAATTCATGATGTAACTTTTAGAGCAATCATTTGAATTTTTTTCTTCTAAAATATTCTAGGCAAACACAAACTTATCTCTTGATACGAAGTAAAATAATCACAGCCCTCCTAAATTTTCGGAACCCTTGGGTGAAGACTCAAAATAAAGCCCTCAATTGATAATTATGTAAAACGAGTAAGAGTTGCTTGTGTATTATTGTGGGAAAAAAACAAACAATAAGTATTCGGTTTCTTGGATTTTAATTAATTACTTGTTAACATCTTTACCCCAACACAACTTTTTTGTTAAACCTTGAATTCTTGAAATATGAATATTTTTTGTAAAGTGAGCTAACTAACATAGACTATTTATGTAATATTTTGTAACACAAACAATCCCTAAATTTAACTTTGAGACTGTTACTGAAATCAGTAGGTAACTAAAGGGACTATTTGTATAAATTTTCGTTACACAAATAGTCACATATTTAACATAATGATTGTTGCTGCAATCATATTTAACGACATGTATGAATTTTTAATTTATTAAAGACTTCTTTGAAACGCAAGTTAACCGCATAAACTATTTTTGCCAATTTAGAAAATAGAGTGTAGATTAATAGTAATTTCTCTCACAAAGCATTAGAAAGAAATTTGTTTCATAAATGTTATTTATATTATAGTTTATAAAAAGTTATCCTTCAAGCACTTCTTATCAAAATTATAATGTATCACTAGTTTTTTAAGATATATTTTCACCTATTGGCTTCTTTTTAAATAAAACGAGCAGGTATGTGTTTCGCAAAAATTTTAAGGCACTTCAAATTTGGGGGCCCATAAGCGGTCGCATTTCTTGTTGACTTCAAGAACAACATCGGAAATAATAACAAGTAGGGTTGTAAATAAATTACACATTCATTGAATAATTCATAATCCATTAGATAAACAAATCGTTTTTTAGCAAAAGAGGGAACATGAATAACATTTTGTGTTTATTTATTTAAACAAATGAACATAAAAAATGTCCCTTTTGTTTATTTACGTTTATAAACGTCTACTTATGCGTTATTTATGTTCATTTATTCATTTATGCTTTATTATTTTTATTTTTTTAGAACGGCCATTTATGTTTTTGGGTAAAAGGCCTTCAGCCTGGCAAAATTCATTACACCAAAAAACGTTGAAGTACAAAGGATGGGGGTGAATCCCCCATCTCTTGCCCGATCAGGGCGACAAAAATGCACCTACATGTGCAACTTACAATCATAACAAGCTAAAAAAAGCTACTTAACAAATTACATTTCAATTATAATTAAAATGTAAAAAAACAACCAGGTCCATATGAACCACTTCCATGGAGAGCACTCGATTAACAATGTCTTCATTGCATGTACAACGAGTTCAACACCAACTTCCAAGGCAACATCACACGATCGGCAAGGAAAACCAAAATCCAACCGTGAACAACCAAGCCGCAACCCAGCAACAAGTCGCAGCAACAAGAATACGATCCACTGCAACTGCAATATTAAGTATATTGCCCAAATATTCATGTAACACAATGCACTTAGATCGCATAAGCAGATAATAGGATTTAAGAAAATCCTAACTTCCAATAAACAACACATCACGCATCCAATCTTAATCAAGTCGAAACCAGCAGAATTAGGATACATGATGATGACGAAAATAGGGTATGCCTACCCTAACAACCAGCAACCACAGCCAATCCTCACCTTAAACCCCAGCAGCATAAAGACACCACCAGGTTTGAATAGCAGGAAAAGGACCCAGTAGCAGCACAACAATATAGGGTTCCCATAAACCCTAACTTCCCACTAGGATCGAATGATAAACCAAGAACCATGAATCAGTTCTGGAAAAACACTTAAACGATCCAATGAATAGGGTTATTATAAACCCTAACTTCCCATACACGACATACATCCACCCCGATTACAGATCCACATAGCAAACCAACCGGAGCATAAAAAACAATAGAGTTTCAAAACCCTAACGTCAACCACGATACCAGCAGATCTTATAATGATACCACGAGAAGCGTACAGATCTGTAAGGTAAGGGTTTTTTGAACAAGATTCCCCAAAACTTGACTTACATCTCTCCAAACCCATGTCCATATAACACAAACAGTCACAAAAACAAACCCTAATCGGGTTTACTTGCATCAACGATGAATATATAAGAGACCCTAAAATTAGGGTTTCGTTAATCATTAAAGTGTAGATCGACAAACACCAGATCAGATCCAATAATAACATGAGCGGTTAAAAACTGCCATGATATCCCTGAATCTATCTTCAAAGAAACCACCATTCAAAACCCTAGAGTGAGACGATAATATTGATGTACAGTTTAGGGTTTCGAACATATGTAAGGGACGATTTCATGAAGAAAACCGTGATAATCATAACACGCGCCTCTACCCAGAAATTAACAAACCATCAAACCGATTGCATATCATTCAAGGAAGAATGATAGAGAGGCGGCTTGTTGGCTGTTTTAGCTGGAACAGTAGAGGTAGAGGGGTGGCTGAAAATCGCCCCTAGGGGAGAGAGAATATTAGGGTTTTATCATCTAATCCTTTAGAACGGCCATTTATGTTCATTTATATGTTTGTAAAGTATGTATGTTTATACAAATGAGTACGCACAAAACAAATTGTTATGTATATCTGAATGTGTTATTTTTGTTTTTTATATCCTTTTATATTTGTTTCGTTTAATGGATTAATGAACGAACATAAAAAAACACGAACAATCTTATTTTCTTTATTAACAAACATTAACAAGAAAGTAAAATCCATATAAAGAAACAGAAAATATAAGAAAGAGGTATCCATTTTATCAATATGTTATCTTGCTGGGATCGTAACAGACCAAAAGTTGCAACAAAATAAGCTGAAATATCATCCAATCTATGTTTCCTGCCAACTTCTAACGCCTGTGTCATGACTTGCAACTCCTTGCAATCAGCACTTTTACTCGACGCAGTACTTGTCGTATATCCACTCGTTTACGAGATTTTTAACCTTCAAGGCGAAGTGAAAGCATCAATAGGTTCCAACCACCTTTCATCGTTAGTGCTTTTATTCACTAGTGACTCAAAAGTACCATCGAGTTTACGAAAACATTTATGATAACGAATTCGCCTTAAGACCGCCTCTTTATCAAGAGCTGCTGAAGCTGATTGATGATGAGCAATTAGTAGTTTACTAGTGACAGGATCTGTAGCTTGATTAGACATTGTAAAATGTTGTGTGAAATGAATGATTTAAGGTTGCAATGCATGTGTTTTTATATATATAGCAAGTGAGTCATAGTGGGTAGTGTTTCTGTGGGTTTTTTGATTGGTAGGCTGACTGTACATGGTTTTGTGTTTTTAGTTTTGGAATGCACAACAAATTTGTTTCTTGTGAGAGTCGGCTAATTAAATAGAGTACAAGTTTTATCTTATCTTCTACATGCATGTACATTCCAATAATGAATTTGCAAGTGTACTTGAAAAAGAAAAAGAAAAAAATCCTTTTTTTTTTTTATGGTTTAACCAGACTATTGGGTGGGTGCTTAAAATATCATCAATGATGACAAAACTTATAAGCTAAAATTCAAAAATCTTGACTTCTGTGAGAAAATAACAATGATAACGGAAAGGGATACACTAACCACACCCTCCCTAGAAGGGAAGGTACAAAACCTAGGGAGGGCTTTTGCAGTTTTCGCAGTTTTTTAGTTTTTTTTTTCCTGTTTTTGTCTTATGCTGTCTTTTTTTTTTTTTTTTTCCCTAAAGTTAAAGTAATAAGTGTTTTTTTTTTTTTTTTTGTCTTTGTATTTTTTTGTCCAGGTCAAGTGTAGTGTTTTTTTTGTCCAGGAAGTCAACTGCAGATTCCACAATCCACACTCACAAAAGTGAAACACAAATTAAGTACCATTGTCCAAGTGCAGATTCCACACAAACACAAAAGTGAAACACAAAGTCTAAACCAAAAGTGAAACACAAAGTTAAAAGTGCAGATTCCACACAACACAAAGTGCAGATTTCGTCATCGCCTTATAGGCTCAGATTTGAAAACGTAATAGAAAAAAATGTAGATTTTTAGTAAGGCTCGGATTCAAAGGTTGCAAAGTGATAAAATATCACTTTGCCATGCCATTCGGTTTTGAAGGTTGCAAAGTGATAAAAATATCACTTTGCCATGCCATTCGGTTTTCGTCATCGCCTTATAACCAAAAGTGAAACACAAAGTTAAAACCATTGTCCAAGTGCAGATTCCACACAATTGCACACAAGGGTTATATCCAAATTGGGGGGGGGGGGGGGGGGCTGGATATCACAGATCTACAAAAGCAGATTCCACAATCCACAAAAGCAGATATCACAGATTGTTAACACAATCCACAATCACAAATTGATACAAGCATGTCGCAAAACAGTAAGATTCCCAAACTGCATGCCCGTAAAAAACAAACAAGCCCAACAGTAAGATTCCCAAACTGCAGCTTTGCTCGATTATAAACAAAGCTCAATCACAAGCAAAGCTCACAACAAACACTACAACCATATCAACCATATCAAAAACAACCACAGAACCACAAATACTACAACCATATCAACAACAACCACAAAACCACCAACTAGAATACACCAACACATAATCAACCACCACAGAACCACCAACCATAATCCACCATCACATAATCACCCACCACAGAACCACCAACCATAATCCACCATCAAATAATTACCCAACACAGAACCACCAACCATAATCCACCATCAAATATTCACCCACAACAGAACCACCAACCATAATCCACCATCAAGAAGTACACCCTAAGTCCATAGGGAGGGCTTGGTTAAAATAGTAGGGAGGGCGTGGATATCACGGGCAAACACTACAACCATATCAACAACCACAGAACCACCAACAAGAGTCAACCAACCATAATCCACCATCAACAAATGTCGAATTCACAATTTTACACAAATCAGGTAAAGGCTCAGATTTATAACAAAACTGCTTTCATATTTGGCTGCAACTAGGGGTGTCTGTAGGGTCGGGTCAACCCGACCCGAACCCGAACCCGATCGGGTCGGGTCTAATCGGGTCGGGTCTAATCGGGTCAAAAAATATAGTCGGGTTGATTTGACCAGAACCCGATAACCCGATAGTGTTATCGGGTCGGGTTCGGGTTAAATAAAAAATATTATCGGGTTATCGGGTCAACCCGATAAGACCCGACTGTGATTTACTTGGCATTTTTCTATGTATTTGGCATTAAAACTATCATCAATAATGTGTGGATTAAGTTGATTTACTTGCTCACTGTCATGCATGTACTGGCCATTCTAGTGTCATGGCATGCAAATGCATACCCCAAACAAGTTGTAATGACTGTAACTACCTTTGTGATGGAAAAATCTTCGAATAATCACACCCTCAACTACATCCCATAAGCAAGCAGTACAATCTTCTGAGGCAGAAATAAGACCTGATCTACTAAAGGTCAACGCTGTAATCGATTCCCTATAGTTTTCATTGCACCAAAATTTGAAAACTTGTACATTATGTCAAAGTTGTGTTCAACATGTTACATCAGCTGATATAGTTAAAAACATGAACTTACTTGTGTCCACTTAACTCAATTTTTTCGTCATTTGAATCAACACAATATTCCTTCATCAGTCCAATATCAAACGGGCTCATAAATATCGTGCCATCTGCACTTCCTGAGAACAGAAACCTTTCTGCATGGTCAAGGACCACTGCGGTTATTGGTTGTGGAAAAGATAAAGTTTGCAAAAGAGTCCCTTTTACGAGATCCCATACCTATCGTTAATGAAAAGAAGAAAAAAAAAACTAATTCAGTACATTTAATATACTCAAATCATATATACTTATGGTACAAAACTATAGAGCACAATATTTAAGTAACCTTGCAAGTGCCATCAAGAGAGCTCGACACAAAAACCAAGCAAGATGGTAAAAGTCCAGTTATGAAGGATTTATACCAAGTTTGTCTCATCTAGCAAACTGTCATGATATTATGATCATATATAATGAGGGCTTAATCGGGTCACCCGATAACCCGAATCACCCGACCCGACATAACCCGACCCGACTACCACCCGAACCCGATAACCCGATTCCTTATCGGGTCGGGTGTCGGGTGAGTTTTTAAAAAATCCAAACCCGACCCAACCCGACCCGACTAACCCGATAACCCGATAACCCAACCCGATAACACCCCTGGCTACAACATCAAAGGTTGCAAAATCATTTTTTTGTTTTGCCGTCCATTCGGAAATGCCACGCCAAAATCAAGTTTTTTTTTTATAAAATCATCATTGCCATTGCCAAAATCAAGTTTTTTAAAATAAAAACAGTTTCATCACAAGCCTGTGGGGAATGGGGTAGGCCAGAGCAGGTATTCATACCACTCAAAGTGGCAGATCAAGGTGTTAACCTACTCACATAATCACCACAGAACCACCCACAACATCACAACATATCACATATCACATAATCACCCACCAAATAAGATAATAAATAAGGCCTGTGATATCCACGCCCCACCTAAATGGTTATCCATCACATAATCACCCACCACAGAAACACCAACATCACAACATATCACATATCACAGAACTATCAAGAAACCATCACAAAGTATCACATATCACATAATCACCCACCACAGATCCACCAACCCAAACCCTAATTTTTAACAAATTAGGCGTTTCAAAAAAAACTTATAGATCTGCTCAATTAGAACACGTATCTTCCAATTAAGACTGTTTAATTGTAATAAATCAAACAATTTTAGGAAAACCCCAAATTTTATAGAAACCTTAAAAATCACAGATCTATCAAGAAACCATCACAAAGTATCACATATCACATAATAACCCACCACAGAATCACATAATCACCCACCACAGAACCACCCAACCCAAACCCTAATTTTTAAAAATTAGGCGTTTCCAAAAAAAACTTATAGATCTGCTCAATTAGAGCACGTATCTTACAATTAAGTATGTTTAATCGTAATAAATCAAACGATTTTAAGAAAACCCCAAATTTTTTTAGAAACCCTAATTTTTTAGAAACCCTAAAAATCACAGATCTAACAAGAAACCATCACGAAGAATCACATATCACATAATCACCCACCACAGAATCACATAATCACCCACCACAGAACCACCCAACCCAAACCCTAATTTTTAAAAATTAGGCGTTTCCAAAAAAAACTTATAGATCTGCTCAATTAGAGCACGTATCTTACAATTAAGTATGTTTAATCGTAATAAATCAAACGATTTTAAGAAAACCCCAAATTTTTTTAGAAACCCTAATTTTTATAGAAACCCTAAAAATCACAGATCTAACAAGAAACCATCACGAAGAATCACATATCACATAATCAGAAACTAAATATCACATATCACAAATCCATCACAACAAATCCATCACAACAAAAACAGATCTAAAACTTTTTTAGATCTAATAAAGAGAGAGAAAAGAGAGAGAGATAAACGCGTTTCACACACACATGTGTGAGAAAAGAGAGAGAGAGAAAATCTTTTATACCCCGGTGGGAAAACGCGTTTTTTCGTATTTATCCTTTTTTTTTTTTTTTTTTTTTTTTTATTGTTGTATTAAAAAGTGTAAATGTTAAAAATGTAAATGTTACAAAAGTTATAAAAAAATGTAAAAATGTAAATGTTAAAAAGTTATAAAAAAGTTATAAAAGTTTGTAAATGTTGTAAAAAAATGTTATAAAAAAATGTTATAAAAAAGTTATAAAAGTTATAAAAGTTGTGAATGTTGTAAAAAAAAATGTTATAAAAAATGTTATAAAAAAGTGTTATAAAAATAGTAGTAATTATAAGTTATAAATGTTATAAAATTTGTGATGTATTTTCAGACGTTCGGTTCCGACGAGCAACTAACGGCTTGGGTGCAAAATATAGCTCGTGGGCAAGGTTTTGTCATTGTTAAAGGCAGAACCAAATCAGAAAAGGGTTATTTGTACGAAATAAATTACAGGTGTTCAAAGAGTGGGAATTATAAACCTGAAGGTGCTGGAAAATGGAAAACCAGTACCTCTAAAACAAATTGTCCATTCAAATTGGTGGCAAAATATCACGAAACAACAAATTATTGGGTTTTGAGGGTGAAGGATGATACGCATAATCATGATTTGCTAGAGTCGTTGCATGGTTTGCCATTTGCAATGCGATTAAAGGATGATGAGTTGGGTTTGGTCAAAGAATTGACAGATTATAGCATGAAACCACGTAATATACTTTCAACAATACAGGGTCGTAATCCGGATAACGTGTCTAGCGTTAGAACAATATATAACGCACAAAGTAAGATCCGGAGAGCCAGAGAAGGTGGTAGAACTCCAATTCAAGTCCTTTACGAGCATTTGATGGAATCAGGGTATACATGGTACCCGAGGGTAAATGAGCATGACGAGCTTCAGGAGCTATTTTTTTGTGCACCCCACGTCGTATGCTCTATGGTGTACATTCCCTGAAATCATGCTGATGGACGCCACGTACAATACCACAATGTTTAAATTGCCGTTGTTGGAAATTGTTTGATTAACTTCAACAAATAAAACATTTTCAATTGCGTATAGCTTTTTAAACAGTGAACAAGGGCATAATTTTCGATGGGTATTGCAACGTGTGAAGGATGTCATAGACGAAATACATTACCCACGTGTTATCGTCACTGACAGAGATTTAGCGTTGATTGGAGCATGCAGAGCAGAATTTCCTAACGCTCACCACTTACTATGTCGATGGCATATAGAGCAAAATCTGGTTAAGTATTGCAAAAATAGATGCAGTGAAGATGACTATGAGCCCATTAAACGCAGATGGGATTTGATGGTAAAAGCTCCGACATTCGAATTGTACGAGCATCATTATGAACGCCTACAACAGCGATTGGTCAAACATGCGGGTACTTAATTATTAATTCATTGGTTTTTATTATTTTAATAAAAAAGCACCCGAATGACCTTTTATTAATTCATTGTCTTTTTCAGATATTCTTGAGTATCTGTATAACAACTGGCTGCGACAATACTCACCCATGTTTGTCTCGTATATTACCGACCATTATCGCTCCTACGGCCAGACAACAACGTGCTGAGTTGAGGCTCACCACGCGTTGTTGAAATTATATTTGGACGGCACACAGTCCAAATTATACAGGTTGTTGAGGTCGGTCGATAAGATTCTCATTTCGCAAGAAAATGCGATAAAAGAGAGTTTTAATAGAAGCATCAACGAGAAACCAAATCATTGTGATATACTACTATTTAGAGAATTGTTGTATAAAGTTTCCAAACATGCTTTGAATCTCATGCACAAAGAACTCCAACTGTCGATCACCCCAGATGCCTGTCAACATAAGTTGCATTCAGTTTATGGACTACCATGCTTTCACATCATGCAAATCTATGCATATCATGGTAAGTATATTAAATTTATAACTATCAAGTTGTTTTCCCCATTATTATCAGTAATTTATATAAGTCACTTTTAATGAATTCAGGACGCCCCATTCCACTGGATGAAATTCCTATTTTTTGGAGAACCCTATCTGTTCCGTGGCCTGTTATCAATAGGCCACCGCCTGAAGAAGATGGCTCTTCCAGCGAACCTGATGATGATGATGATATTTCGCTTGACAATGACTACCAACAATTCAAGAATATTT
Source organism: Artemisia tridentata subsp. tridentata (assembly GCA_021014915.2). Classification (NCBI taxonomy): domain Eukaryota; kingdom Viridiplantae; phylum Streptophyta; class Magnoliopsida; order Asterales; family Asteraceae; genus Artemisia; species Artemisia tridentata. The sequence continues at coordinate 165,210,061 of CP139507.1, read as the reverse complement.
TTAGCAAAGCATCGTCGTTTGTCAAGCGAAATATGAAATCGAAGTTTAAAGGGATATTTCAGCCTGAATCTGTTGGCACACGTGAACCTCCCATTCAGAAAAATAACCGTGGACGTCCGAGCGCAAAGGACAAAAAGGGCAAGGCTACACAAGTCCCGGACTTGAATGAAGTACCAATCGTAGATCACCGCAGAAGTACAAATTCAAGATCTACAAAAGTCCCGAACTTGCGGAGAGAACCTCCAAGACATAGTTCTTACACGGGTGATAGTCTACGCCACAGATCATATGTTGGAGATAATGTGAGCAATGCTTTAATTGAGCATATTCCACAGCTTTTCCGTCCATACGTAATAAGTATACATAATGTGGATGGTGATGGAAATTGTGGGTTTCGGTGCATTGCCCACATTCTTGCTCAAAACGAAAATAGGTGGGCCGATGTGAGACGTATGTTACTGCGAGAGTTAGACAGTTATCCAAATATTCAAACTTACCTAAGTATGTGGGGGCAAATTGACTATGACCATCTTCGCCATACAATAAACTGGTTCGATGGAGGTGCACCTAGAGGTCGCTGGATGTTGATGCCAAACACGGGGCTGGTTCTCGCTTCAACGATCCACCGACCTGTTGCATTTATATTCGAGCATGGTTCGAACACATGTTTTCCGCTGTTTTCCGGGCCAAACGTATCACCACGAACCGACCCTCTTGTGATTGCCCGTATGGGGGATTTGGACTATGCTCACTTCATTGTACCGACGCTAGACCCAAATTTTCCACTTCCGCGTAACCACCCACAATGGAGGTATTTCAGACAGCCAGTTGCAGCCGCATGGGAAACTTTATATGAACATCGACTAATGCAGTAAATAATTATACATACAAACCATTGTAAATGATTACTGATTTATGTTGTAAATAATTATACCGACAAAACATTGTAAATAATTATTGATTTATGTTGTAAATAATTATACAGACAAAACATTGTGAATGATTACTGATTTATGTTGTAAATAACTGTTTTTATTATATCGTAAATGATTGAAAATTTATTAAAATTAATAATAACATTATTGATTGATGTTGTAAATTATTATGCAAATTCTTTGGCCAGGTGGAACGAAGAAATCCTTTCTGGTGTCGATGTGATAGAGGATTCATTATAGAACGGAAATCCAGGAAAGAAGGTAGCCGTAGGCGACTGTATTATGCATGTCCTCTTTCAGTGGTAAATAATCATACGTTTTGCTCAGTTATGTAAATAATTTGTCTGTTAAAAATACATTTCTTATAATTTTCTTAACATGTAACAGCCAGGTACAAAAGACTATGGGTGTCGATACTTCATGTGGAAAGATGATTTTGAAAACACGTACTTTAATCAAGCCTCATCTTCAACGCAGTGCTCAAACTGCGTTGCTAAAGATAATGAGATCAAGCTGTTGAAGACAAGAATAAAGACGTTGGAGATGGAGTTAGAATTGGCAAGGAATCCTGAGGATCACGCTTGTCAGTCGGGTGCAAGGCTCCATGATCTTTTGAATGAGATGAATAATCTTCATATGTCGTAGATGATGTTGTTTTTAAATAATGTGTTAACGTTATTGTTTAATTGAATGATAACATTTGTTGTTATAGTCGTTTAATGTGGTAACGTTTAACGTTATACATTACGTGAATTAAATTAGACATAATACATTATATAAAAAAAAAAAAAAAAAAAAAAAAAAAAAAAACACCGACAAAAAAGGACAAAAGAAGAAGAAAAAAAACAACAAAGTACACCTAAGTCCATAGGGAGGGCGTGGATAAAATAATAGAGAGGGCGTGGATATCATGGGCCTAACGGAAATGAGGCCCTATAAGTATTTTTTTTAAAACAATAATCAATACACGTGTACAAATTAAATAATGTTATCCCTAAATAAAACATACGTGCATACAATTATAAAAACAGAAAACAATGGGCAACTTGGGAAACATAGGGTAGAGTGGTAGACCAAAGGGACATCCCATGGTTTTCGATTTCATTAACCACGTTTTTAAAGCCATTACGGAAAAATTTATGGTGTCTGACACGTAAGATATGTGAGGCTGAAAAAAAAACTTAAGTGATGCGAGTCTATAATCCATGCCACTTAATCTTTTATGCCTTCAACAGTACTGTATCCTCATTACTGTATACGCTATAAAGAGTTTGATGCAAGCTTTATGTAATATTTTCTGTAAATTATGTTTGTTGATGTCATGTTATCCGAACCTTATAATTTTACATATTCAAAACACATCTGTTAATAAACACAAATGAAAATCGACATCTGATATAGAAAAACCAGTGTCAAAAAAGTTTATCAATAAAATGTGAGAAGGTTCAACTTCATTTCTTACTTGACGAAAACAACTGAGATATTGACACACCTACTTTTCAGAAAAAGAAGTGGTTTACCTTGTGTTTGTGTGACCGTGGGCTCAAATCTTATCGGTTAAAAGATCATTAACTCCATTACTTTATATTTTCTAAAAATTCTATGTCCACAAAAGATTTACGAAAAAGTTTTCACACAATGATATGACAAGATCATTTGTCCAATCAAATTAATTCTTACTTTTCATAATTGTTTTAATCGGATAATGATCATGTCACGTCATTGTGTGAAAACTTTTTTGTAAATATTTTGTGGATATACAATTTATCTACAATTTCGGCCGTTATCTTTAATTAAGCACAAAACAAACAGCATTAGTTTGGGTTGGGCCAATTGACCCAATTTTAGTACTCTTAGTTTTAGTAGAATAAAAATATACCTGCTTTTGATCCGTCAAGGAATTTGGCCCATTTCAACTCAATTGATCCACCTATTAACATTTTGACGTGTTGAATGATAGGCCGATCTATCTATTGCCTCACGCAGTTAAAACAATGTAATTAGTAATAGAGTAAATGAGATAACAAGTATGCAAAGAAATATATTAAGATATTGCAACTTAAAGTAGATATGTTATGTTCAGTATGATATAAAATATCTTTTTATTAAAAGTAACATATAAATGAGATAATAAGTAGGCAGTATGCATGAGAGATTTTTTCTTACATTTGAATTACTACTCTCATGCATTCTGCTAAACAATAGTGCTATATATAATAACTATATATATAAGCTAATAATTCAAGCCAAATACACATGAACTGGCCTTATATAACTTCTATTATCAGGCGATAAATCTAAATATTCGTCACTTTGTAGAAGCAAAACTTGGAAATTAGTGGCATCTTGCTATAACTGTATATATATGCAGGGGTATCATCAAATAATTGAAGCAAACAGCTACTTTGCAGCTATCTGCAAGAAGAAAAAAAAAAACTGATTAGAGAACTTTATTAGCTCAACTTTAATATATGATATTTGTTTTGTTCTAGTAATACTAGTTTTTCACTGTGTGTCAAAACAAACAATATCTTTCTGTAAATGTGATAAACCATTTTATTAGTTTACCCAACTTCTAGTTCTAGTTTGAAGTAATAGTTATGTATCTTCCCAAAACTATACTAGGCTTTTAACTATTAACAATGACATGGATGGTTTTGTAACTTTTCAAAGACTGTATGTTACTATGATTCATGAAATAGCTGATTTTTAAAGTGAGGTAATTCAAAAACTACATATACAGAACAATTCAAACTCAGAATTTTCAAACATTAAACACAAAAGAATTTCAGATTTGGCTTTCGAATGATGAGGTAACCCAAAGCATACAATAAAACCATGATAAATTATAGAGTAGCAGGTTTGTATATAAAATAAATTTCATTACAATTAGATCATAGCAACATTTTTTTTAAATGTTCTAACCCATTTTGGCCAGTAAATATAACTATTCTACCCAACAACAAATATTTTAAAATTTGTTAGAGTATCTGAAAATGCATATACATACTGTTAGCTTTCAATTGACATTAATGCAGTTAACAACTAGAAGAAGCTTTACCTGATAAATGAATGGATCTGTTCTCCCTCCAGCTCCTGACCTTCTCACCTCCCCTTTCCTCAGCAACCTGCCATGTCATCACCCATTTACAAGTGTCAATTACCCATGTAACCAAATTTACCATGCCACATGGCAACTTTTTATAAATAACTTTATGCCATGTCAGCACTAAAATATACAGTACTACTTTTTATCTTTTACTTATAAATGTCACAAAGTCAGGACTGAATGTTAACAATAGACTGATGCCACCTGGCACCTTTTTTATAAATAACTTTATGCCATGTCATCACCAATACACACGTGTCATGCACTTTATGCCACGTGGCACTCTGCAATATGTTTAAAATTTAAAACAGAGTCAACATCTTACATTCTCAATGCTTTGCTAGTATCAGGACTATCACCAAGCAACTCTCTGATCCTAACTTCAGAAGCACATCCAATACAAGCCAACACATTCAAAATCGCTTCAGATCGACGCATCAAACGAGCCGAACTCAACACATAAAGCGGCTTCTTCTTCTTCATCTTCATCTTCATTTTCACATCCCTAACCACCTTCCTCCCTCTCCTTATCCTCAACTCACGGCTTCTCGAGCTAGAAACCATGCTCCTCGAGCTAGAAACCATGCTCCTCGAACTAGAAACTATGCTCCTCGAGCTCGAAACCAAGCTACTTGAACCACCAGACAAACACAACGAGCCTTCTGAAGTCAAACACGAGCTACCAGACCTCCCAGACACAACAATAGCACTCGATTTCTTACGACAATCAGATAACCATAACGTCCTTGATCTACTCTTTCTAACTACCTACAATTACACATCATCCATAATTCCATCAGTTTACAGATTCATCTCTCAAATCACGATCATCAACACAAATTCGTTCGGATCATTAATTCACCAAAACAATCACATGTGCATACTAACGATCTCAACTAACAACGACTAAGCTCGGTAACAGCAAAGTCCACGAGTTACGCAATATAAAACCGTACGGACCATCACATCAAATCAAAATAATAAATAAACAATTATCGCATCTGTATACTTACGGACACACTTCAAATGAAATAAATAGTTGCGCAACAATAATTTAATCTGTTTAATATCAAATTAAGCACAAAGTATGAATATATTTCAAATTTGAACCAAACAGAGCGCTAATTAGGCTCGTTGATCACTTATTTTAACATAAACCTAATCGATCGTAGACTAACATGAAATTAGGCTCGAATGATCAAATCGAAGCTTATCGAAACCGTAATTCATCAATAACGCATCAAACTGCACATTCATAAAGCTAGATCTAACAAACAGAGCGTAGGATTGAATACCTTAAGCTTAAACTCGCGATCGAAACAAGAAATAGAAGAAGTAACCATACGCAAACCACGTGCATGAGCTTCATCAGACGAATAAACATCATCGCTACTCACAATAGATGAAGCGGTTGATCTCGATAACAATAAGCTCTCCGAATAATCGATATCTCGCTTCGTTTTCGTTCCGTAACTGTTTATCGCATTCAAAAACACTAACAAATTATCAATCTAGCTACAAATAAACGTAAAACTGGAACTAACACACTTAGGTGTGATTACGTCATCAAAACAGTAAAATTAGCTTAATAAATACAGTGTAAATCAACGTATAAATTACGTCATCGAAACAGTAAAATCAGCTTACTCGAGTGTAACTCAACGTATAATGAAGAAACTGATACACTTAGTTGTGATTACGTCATCAAAACAGTAAAAATAGCTTAATCGAGCTGTAAAATCAACGTAAACTGATGAACTAACGTGATGAGATTACAGTTAGTTGTGATTACGTCACAGTAAATTAACGTGAAATTGACGTAACGTGATGATAAAATCAGTAAAAAAATAATTAACCGAGGTGAAAATTGGAGTTACCTTGAGGATGAAGAAAGAAGGAGAAGAGCAGAAGCAACGAGTTGTTCAGATGAATTAGGAAAACGTGATTTCATTTTTTTATATATTTTTTTAAATAATTTGAATGAGGAGGAAGAGGCGGGAGTGAATAGTGATTTGAAATTTTTGGGATATTTGTTGTGAGTTTGTTTGTTAGTTTAAGTGAGTGTGTGTGATGAAAGACGGTTAAGTTTTGTGGACACGTGTCAGCTCCGTGTTGGCTAGGTAATAAGCTTATGAAATGAAATGTGTGTTCATGTGTGTTAAATACTTGTGAAAATATTTCTAACAAATTTTGTGACCGATGACTATAAACATTGTATTAAGGGAAAATTCTCTAAGTACCCCACAAGTACAAGGGTGCTCACCTTAAATGCCAAAAAAAAAAAAAAATTATTCAAGTACCTCATGGGAGAGGGTCGTCCAAATATCTTGGTCGGATCTCATAAAATAGTGACATGTATCCCTATATATGTCCCCACCAAGTACTAACACAATACTACTTTATACAGGTACCACATTTCTTGGGCGACTGGGCCCACATTTCTTGGGCGACTTGGTTTTTTTGTCTTTTTGTCAAAAAGTTAATAATGGAGTTAAGTACATTTTTGGTCCTTGTGGTTTGATTATTGTTTCATTTTTGTTACACACATTCTTTCATTATTATCTTCTTCATCAAAAAATCATATCCAAAACCCAGATTATATCCAAAACCCAGATTATATAATATATACATTCTTATACCTATCAAAACCAATGTCACGACCATTTCCAATCAAAACCCAGATCTGGGATTTTTTGAGAGCTTGTGTTTGTCATATTTGTTCCTCTTTATTTATTTCTACCTATACTACTGTAGCCTCTTTCGTGGCACCCTCTTTCATTTACCTACTCTTTCATCTCAAACACTCCTTTAATTTCAGCCTTACCATTGCATCTTTCTTCTCTTTTTTACTACTTTGGAATAGCACATGAGTTTTTCTCCTTTTTATCATCTTTTCTTTTTAGATCGATATATGAAAATATATGGTGGTGTGTCACGGGGTTACACGGCGCGTCGAGAGCTCATGAGCTCCAGAAAGGTTCTAGGTACACCGATCTATCGAATCGGCAAAGAAAAGGTCTCGCCGGAAAATTTTCCGGCAATGGTGGTTGCCGAACGTTGGCAGGGTTTTGGCCGGAGGAGAAGGCGGCGAGGGGTGGGGGTGAGAGAGAGAGTGTGTGTGTGTTATATGTGGTGTTATCCAAGTGAAAGTGAAGTTTTTAGATGACCAGAACCGTTTCATCATGAGGAATGTCAAGGGACCAGTCAGAGAAGGTGATGTCCTTACCTTGCTCGAGTCTGAGAGGGAAGCCAGAAGGTTGCGTTGATTTTGTCTTAGTTTGTTGTTACCTTTTGATTTTGATGTGTGAGACTTGATTAAGATTTGGTATTGTTAAATGTTTGGATCTGGAAGCATACTTTTGATCAAAGTTTACTAGCTTTAGTTGTCAGATTTTGAATGGTGAGTTGATCAAATGCTTAATCTTCTAAAAAAATGTCAAGGAACACATATTATTATCTTCTAAAAAATGAAACAATAATCAAATCACAAGGACCAAAAATGTACTTAACTCTATTATTAACTTTTTGACAAAAAGACAAAAAAGCCAAGTCGCCCAAGAAATGTGGGCCCAGTCGCTCAAGAAAGTACATGTTGTAAGTGGTACTATGTTAGTACTTGGTAGGGACATGGTAGGGGACATTTGACACAATTTTATGAAATCCGCCCAAGATATTTGGGCGACCCTCTCCCATGGGGTATTTAGGGGGAAAAAATTTTGGGCATTTAGGGTGAGCACCCTTGTACTTGTGGGGTATTTGAAGATTTATGGGGTCACATTTAAGTTATGAGATCACAATACCTAAGGCCACTTCCAACAATAACTCAGCCTTAAATTTTAAGGCACTGCCACGTCAGCTTTAACACACCTTAACTTAACTCAGCTTTAACCCTTCCAACAATAACTCAGCTTTAACACACCTTAACTCAAATATTTTCAAATTCAACCCCTAACTTATAAATTACTTCATTTTTTTTTAAACATAACATTCATTCATTAAACAACATAACATTACATACTTAAATAAAAAAAACTTACAACGAAATTAAAAAAATAAATAAAAATAACAACGAAATTAAAAATTACATCATAAAAATAAAGACAATCCTAAATCTACTGTGGAGGATCTGGGAGGTTTTATTTTTTCACAATTCGAGCTTTTTCTTGGTTGATATACCACACCACGTTCGGAGGCTGCCCGTCGGTGTTCGTCATCAAAAATTTCATTTCCTCTAGCCTCGTTATCGCCTCCTCTTTTTCTTTGGTTGCCCGATACGCGGCTTCGGCCATTTCCCTTTTGTGACGATACTCGGATGTCATATTCTCCACGAATTGCAATGACGAGCTCGTTCCTCCCGTACTCGCTCCCGTGCTCGTTCCTCCCGTGCTCTCGGATCGAGCTTTCTTTGCAGCACGCCTTCCCATTGGCCTTGGTTGTTCATCACGACCAAACAACGCCTCATTTGTTTCGCTTGGTTGTTCATCGCCGGTTAAATCAATTCCTTCTGGCGCGTCCCATTTCACATGCCCCCGTAAAACCTCCCAAGCCTCCTCGTTGCTAAAAGGAGCGGTTTTGTGCTCGTCCCGATACATTTCTCGGGCACGTTTCAGGATATCCAATTCACTTTCCCCACTTCTTTCTTGGCATTTGGAACATTTGTAGTACGCGTTGAACTTTGTGCAATCACGGTTCAACGTTTTCCATTTGCTTTGGATCATATCCTTGTTTATTTGTTGGTAATTGAGTCTATTAAACTCATTTTGCACCCGTTGCCAAAACGTATCCCTGCTTTGATTTTTCTCCACTTGTGCATCTTCCGTCGCTGCAACATAACACCGTGCAAGTAATTTTTCCTCTTGCGGGTTTGATGCGTGGTTTTGCAACCTTACAACAGGTTTTACCTCTCGAGGGATCTCAAGAGGCTTACAACCCCACCAGGCAGTGTACCTGACCGATGTAGTATAGTGTAGTGGTAAGTACGGGGGATTGATCGTTCTCCACAGGGAATAGTGTTCGTTAGGTATGAAAAACTACTCTAATAGGTCTAAGGGTGAGAGAAGATTCTTTTTATGTTTTTTATATTTTTATGAAAGCAAGTAAAATCTCGGGTTTGAAAGAGTGGGCGGAATTAGTTGCTAGTCAACTAACCCAAATTACTACGAATGCAATTAAAATAAAATAACAAAAATGAAAAGGTTGGTGAAAACTTATGTGGAGGGAAATGTGTTTACTTAGATTTCCTTACTCCCTAACTATCTTTTACCGGTTGATTAGTGTGTATTAGTTGCGTGGATGACGGGTGTATTCCTTAATACCATTCGTGGGGTGGCGTACGTACTTCCCCAACTCTACAAGCTCCTACTTCACTCCTATGTCGAGCCGGCTAGGAAGCTCCTAACATGGGATCACTAGAATTCGCTTGTGCATTAAATACAACCATAAAAACCTTTAGTACGCATTGGTTCATGTTTCTTAAGACGTTCAAGCAAGTTACCGAATAGGAAGTTAGCCAGTTTTCTTAAGCCTAACATAGATGAACAATCATCCAATACAACTAACAACACACTAATAACCAATAATCAATAGCTAGGTTTCATTAGATCTAAGCAAACACAAGATAAATCTAGCCTAGCATGTTAAACAAAAGACAAGAACAAGATAGAATCAAACAACACATAAACATATTGAATGATTAATTGATAACTTATCTTCAATGTAACATGGAAGATCTCAAGGCAAAAAGCCTTGAAAGAGCTGCCAAATTCGTCCTAGGGTTTTCACACACAAAGTTCCCCAAATAAGTTCCACAATAAGTTCCACACTAATGACAAAAAATTGCAAAACTATATATAGACTTTCAGATCTGACGGCGTCACGTTATGGAGTGTGACGCCGTCACCTCGCCGCTTTTAGGGTTCCCGGATGACCTTCTTGACGCCGTCCCTCTTTAGCTCTCCAAAATCCGTTCTGGCCTATCAAGGCTTGACGCCGTCAGGATTATGCGTGACGCCGTCCCTCTCTAAATTAAGCCGTGACGACCTTGATCATATTAAAGCTTGACGCCGTCAGAATTTCATGCAAATTTCACTGGCTTATCATGAGTAATTTTCACATCCACCATTTTATTGCCAAGCCGTGACGCCGTCTGGAGAGGATCCTGACGCCGTCAAAGGTAACTTTTAGTATGATTTTGAGACTTTGTCGTTTTCTTCACTTTTATGCTCCAAAAACGTCCAAAATGCTTCCTTTTCCAGATTTCTTCTCAAAAGTACCTAAAATGACAAAAGGAACGATTTAGGGCAATATTTGATCAAATAAATACGATTTAGGGCTTAAATGACCCCTTAAAAGCGGTACACTTTTCGCTTCATCAGGGTTCCAACGTTTGATGAGGTTGGGAACGTTTTCTTCATCATCATCTTCCAAAGGTTCGGGGTTTCTTGATTTTCTAGCCTTTCGTTTGATACGCCCGGTCTTGGTTTTCTTTGGAGGAGACGTTGGAGTGTCGGGAACATCATGTGTTGAGGTTTGGGATTGTTGTGATTGTTGGTTGAAGTGGAGATTGGCGAAATTGGTGTTTAGGTTCGCTTGTTGTTGTTTGTCGAAAAATAGCGCTTGTTGATATTGTTCGTAAGCTTCTTGGCTCGACACACCAAGTGGGTTCGGGATTGAAGATGAGCCGGCGTTTGGGTTTGAAGATGAGCCGGCGTTGGGGTTATTCCACCCGGTGTTTAAGAGGTTAAAGAACGTATCGTTCCCGTCGTCGTTTAGGTTGAACCCGAACATTTTTTTTTTGGTTGAAGGTTGAAGAAGATAGTGTAATATGTAGTGTATTTAGTTGTGGAGGTGTGAAAAAAAATATGGTGTGAAATGGTTATTTATAGGAGATTGAAAATTGTTTTGAATTTTTTTTTTTTTTTTTTTTTTTTTTTTTTTTTTTTTTTTTTTTTTTTGCATTTCAACGGTTAGAAAAATTTAGGGGGCTAAAATGAAAAGTTATTTGAATTACAACGGATAGATAGTGACACATTCAGGGGCCAAAAGTGACAAAAAAATTTTTTTTTTTTACATTTCATACCCTTAACGTGGCGTTAAGGGTATAACGCAACCCTTAACGCCGCGTTAACGCCTCACCATTCCAACGGTTAAAGCCCCTTAACGTGCGTTAAACTTGCAAAAAAAGTCCCTTTAACGCAAAGTTGCGTTATGCGTTGGAATAGCTCTAAGAATGCTAAGATATCAACTTTTCTTTGATGTTTATTGGTTCAGTTTTCTGGTTTAGTGGTAATTTGGTTCGAGTTTTTCATTTTAAAAAGTCATAGAGATAAAACCAAACCAATTTTAAATTGGATACAACCAAACTAAACACTATATTCGATTTCAGTTCGGTTCCAAATTTCAGTTAACTTCATAACATAATGTGTTAAATGGTTGACAAACGGCAATAAAAGTTTTAGACGCGACATTGAAAATCATGGAACTAAAGTACCTTTACGTAGATGACTAAATGTATTTTTATTTCATGTGGACAAAGAAACTACCGGGTTTTTTTCGATTCGATCCGGTAATAATTTTGTTAATTCGTAAACAAAACCAAACACCAATTAACTATTTCAGTTTGGTTCAAACCCAAACCATAAATCAACTAAAAATTTTGTTTGTTTTATTCAATTTCGATAATGTTTATTCATTTATCTATTTATTGTCAAACTAAACACAAAACAACCCTAATAACACCTTCTCAAAAATAATTAGACTGCCCGTATCAATGGATCGTGAGAATGAGTGAGTGACAAAAGTCACGGGTGAGCCCACAACACACAAACACACTCATGGGTGAGCAAGGAGAAAAACAACTCACAATGGTGAGTCTTTAGCTTTTCGGTTTTTGTGAAAATGAGCGGGTTAACTCTCGCGTTGCTGCAGGGCGGCCATGTTTATGTTCATTAAAGTTATGTTAATGTTTTGTGTCGGCTTCATAGTCAAGATGGAAAATTGGGCTGCCATGTCCATTATTAAGTATGCATGCATAACAATTTTACACCTAAAGAATGTGGAATGCGTTGATGCAAATAATTTTCTAAAAATGTTATTTATATCTTTCGATAACTTCACGTTTTTAGGATGACAAAATGTGAAAACACTTTACGTTAAAATTAACGTAAATAAGTTTTTAGTCGAAAGATCTCATTCCTACGCAAATCACTCTAGGTATGAACAAACAAATTTACAACTTGACAAATGATCAAAGAAGTGAATTTATGTTTAAAACTTCACATTTTTAATGTGACATAACATTTTTTCAAAAATACACTTTACAAATTATTTTTGAATTATTAAGAAATGTTTTATTGGAAAAATAAGTTTAAATATCATAACAGCTATTTTCCCCCCCAAAATCAGCTCCAAACTTCCCCAAATAAACTTTCACCACTAAAGACAAAAAGAGGAGCGTTTTTGTCTGTCACGGTACCACTAAATTTAGTGGTACCGTGTCCTCATAACGGCTAGATTTCTTCTGCCTATAAATACCAGCCATCTTCACAGTTTTTTGGCATCCTTTTTCACACATATCTTTCTGAGTTCAATACTCTCACCACATCTTTTCTTCTTTATCATTTAGTTTAGTTTTCTTTTGTTTAAAGAGTGATACAATCATCCAACCAAGTGATCACCTTCATTCCTCTACTAGTGCAAGAGAAGAACACAAGGTATCAAAGAAGATACAAAGTGTTGTAGTTATAGTTAGAGCACTTGTAACACTTGTTACATACTTGTTGTATCCTTGCATACATCAAGTTCATTTTTCTTTTGAGAGTTTGTGAGAGTAGATCATTGTGATCTTATCGAGATCTTGGAGATCTCTTGTAGCTTGTGGGCTTGTGTATTGATCAAGTGGATCAAGGGTAGATCGGGTAGATCGAGTCTAGTGTGTTGATTGTGTGAAGTAGAAAGGACCGTGTGGATCGTGGTAGATTGGTACTAGCTAAGATTAGTACTCGAAATTTAGCTTAGTGTCGGAAATAAGGATAAGCGACGTTGTATGGTTTTCTCCGCCTGAAGGGAGCTTTGTTGACATAGTGCTTAGAACTCTCGAGTGTGGTACTCGGGGAGTGGAGTAGGGCGAAGAAGAGCTTCGTGACCGAACCACTATAAATCTTTTTGTCCCGGTTTGATCTTTCCATCTCTTTTCTTCATAATTATTGTTTATACTAGTTAGTATTGTTTAGTGTTCATATTGGTGTTGATTGATTTCACACAAGAATCAAATCAAAGTTTTTCACAAGTAAAGTTTTGAAACAACTTAAAAACCGGTAAAACTATTCAACCCCCCCCCCTTCTAGTTTTCCACAATTGGTACCAGAGCCACGTCAGTCAAGATTTTAAAGTAAATTGTATTTTAAAACTTGAATCGATCAATGGATTCCGAAAAATATCAAGAAGGGCAATCTATACAAAGACCACCACTTTTCGAAACCGATTGTTTTATATATTGGAAAACAAGATTCGAAACGTATGTGAAATCAAAAGACATTGATCTTTGGCATATTATTACCGAGGGTGACTTTCAACCGATTCAAAAGAATCCGGAAACTAAAAGAGATGAAATAGTTCCTTATAGTAAACAAAGTGATGAACTTAAAAGAAAACTAGCCAAAAATGGTGAGGCTAAAATGATGATTTATAATGCTTTGCCGAAAAAGGAATTTGAAAGAATTTTTATGTGTAATACGGCAAAATAAATTTGGAAAACTTTGTTAGTCACTCACCAAGATAATAATCAAGTCAAAGAGAACAAGATAGATCTTCTTGTGCAACAATATGAATAATTTTCCATTCCGGAAGATGAATCTATTGATAATGCTTTTGCTAGATTCAATACTATTATTACTAGTCTTAAAGCTCTTGATGAAGGTTATTCTAGCAAGAACTATGTTAGGAAGTTTCTTAGGTCTCTACGTCCCAAATGGAGAGCAAAGGTCACCGCCATTGAAGAGTCAAAGGACTTAGCGACATTATCACTTGATGAACTAATAGGAAACTTGAAGGTTCATGAGATGATAATCAAGAAAGACTCCGATATAGTCAAAGGCAAAAGCGAGAGAGTTAGATCTCTAGCATTGAAAGCCAAAAAGTAGTCTAGTGATGAGGAATGTCCAGGTTCCGATAGTGAAGATGAAGAGTATGCGTTAGCCGTTAGAGACTTTAAAAAGTTCTTTAGGAGAAGAGGTAGGTTCGTTAGGCAACCTCGTGATGATAAGAAGCCGTCACAAAAGAACCGAGATGAGAAGAAAGGAAAAAGTGATAGGAGATGTTTTAGATGCGGAGATTCTAATCACCTCATAGGAGAATGTCCTAAACCACCGAAAACCAACAACCAAAGAGCTTTCATTGGAGGCTCTTAGATTGATAGCGGTGAAGAAGAAGAGAAGAAGCCCAACGACGAAACATGTCTTATGGCTCAGGCTTCAAATGAGGTACATTCCGACTCTTCTTATTATAGTAATGATAATTCGTCAATAGATGATAACATATTATATGATGAATATAATAAACTATGTGAGGTAAGTTCTAAAATTTTAAGTAGAAACAAAACACTAAAATTAAAATTGCATGAACTCGAAGTGCAAATTTTAGAACTGAAAGACCAAGTAAAAAGACTTGAGAAAAATAAAGAAGTAGATGTTGGATGTAGATCATGCATGTGTCTTCGAGTAGAAAATGAAAAACTCAAAGAAAACACTTTAAGGATCATTAAGTTTGAAAAAAGGACAAAGTCACTTAATGATATGCTTGATAACATTAGGTATAGTGAACATGCCGAAGCGGGCTTAGGATTTGACCCAAATAAAGCTTCAACAAGTAAAACGAAACAAGTAAAATTTGTCAAACCCACAAGTTCTGTCGAAAATGTGGACGGTACCATTAAAGGTATAGACAACACCACTAAAGTTAGTGATACCGTGGTACCGTCTGGTGCTGGGGACAGAACTGAATCGAATCTGAAAAATAATTCAAGTCCTAAACCAAGTCACATAGTTGTTAATAGTTTCAAAGTACCTATTGCTAGTAAAGAGGAAGTCAAAAGCTTTTACAAACCTTTGTCAACCCTCGGGCTTGGCTTTGTAAAACCCGACACTAGGTCAAAGACTCCTCCACCTAGAAAAACAAATGTTCCTAAACCTCGGTCAAGAACTCTTCTACCGAGAGGTAACTCTAGAAGACAAAGTTATCCAAGTAACTATCCCGTTACTTGGAATAACCGTCAACTACAAAGTTACTTACCATGGGAAATTTGTCCTCCGTTCCAACATCCTAACCAAATGCAACTAATGCATGGGATGTTTAATACTAACAACTTTGGACCCATGAGATATTGGGGACCAAATGTTTGAATGTTTGTCTTATTCAATAGATATGCATGGGAATCGACTTGGAGCCCGACGAATGGGTCAAGGATAGTGGATGCACTAATCATATGACGGGTAACCGAAGTCTATTCTCATCATACAAGGCGTACAACGGAGGTAATGTCACTTTCGGTAGCAAACTTAAGGGCAACATCATAGGCAAAAGTATGATTACTCAAAACTCCCTCACTATTAGAAATGTTGAGCATGTAGATAACTTAGGATTTAACTTGCTTAGCATTAGTCAAATGGTAGACAATAAGTGTAGAGTTATATTCTCTGAAGAGGGTAGTGAGATCACTAAGAATGGCAAAACCATAGGCAAAGGAGTTAGGAAGAATGGCTTGTTTGTTATGAAAATAGGAAATAAGCCTCAAGATAAGATTTGCCTAGCTACCATAGATGATAATTCCACTCTATGGCATAGGAGACTAGGTCACGCCAATATACGCTTGATACAATCATTGGCGTCTAAGGAACTAGTTAGAAACCTACCTAAGATTAAGTTTGATAAACACTTTTGTGATGCTTGTAAAGTTGGAAAACAAGCTCATTCTAGTCACAAAGCTCAGAACATGGTCTCGACCTCTAGATGCCTAGAACTCCTTCACATGGACTTATTTGGTCCATCCGCCGTACGGAGCTACGGAGAAAATTACTATACCTTAGTAATAGTTGATGACTACTCTAGGTATACTTGGACTAGATTCCTTAAGAATAAGACACAAGCTTTCGAGGAATTCGAAATCTTTAGTAAAGAAGGTCCAAAATCAACTAGGGTGTACAATAGTCTCAATTAGGACGGATCATGGTCAGGAATTTGATAACGAAGTGCAATTTGGACTATATTGTGATGCTAATGGTATTACACACAATTTCTCGGCTCCACGCACTCCACAATCAAATGGGGTAGTTGAGCGGAAAAATCGTACTCTAAAAGAGAAGAGTAGAACGATGTTGAATGAACAATCAATGCCGCAAAAGTTTTGGTGTAATGTGGTGGACACCTCAACTTATATACTAAATAGGATTCTAATTAGACCTATCTTAGGAAAAACACCATACGAAATCTTAAAAGGTAGGAAACCTACTCTCGATTACTTTAGAGTGTTTGGAAGCAAGTGCTTCATACTAAACACTAAAGACTACCTCACCAAGTTTGACCCAAAGTCTTACGAAGGTGTTTTCCTAGGTTACTCCCAAAATAGTAAAGCCTATGTTATCCTAAACAAGGAAACAATGAAAGTCGAAGAATCACTCAACGTGACATTCGATGAAAGCCCTCCACCAACTAAGACATCACCCTTGGTGGATGATGACTTAGATGAGGAAGAAGCCATTAAGGTTAATGGCAAGAAAACCTTAGAAAATGACATTGATGATGAAATAGTTGAAGTTGACGAAGTTGTCAACATTAAGGAATCCAAGAACCATCCTATTGAAAATGTCATAGGAAACCTAAACCAAAGAACTCTTAGGTCACAAGCACAAAACAAAAGTCATTTCTTTTGTTTTATATCTATCGTAGAACCTAAGAATGTCAGTGAAGCAATTAAGGATGAAAGATGGATAGTTGCCATGCAAGAAGAGTTACATCAATTCACCGCAAACCAAGTTTGGGATTTAGTACCTCCACCTAAGAATCAAACCATCATAGGAACTAAGTGGGTGTTTAGAAATAAACTTGACGAAAATGGCGTCGTAACTAGAAATAAGGCAAGGTTGGTAGCCCAAGGCTATAACCAACAAGAAGGAATAGATTACGACGAAACTTATGCACCCGTAGCTAGATTAGAGTCTATTAGGATACTCCTTGCCTATGCTTGTGCCTTAGACTTTAAATTTTACCAAATGGACGTGAAAAGTGCATTCCTAAATGTTTATATCAACGAGGAGGTATACGTTGCACAACCTCCGGGATTCGTTGATTTTGAGAAACCGAATCATGTCTATAAACTCAAGAAAGCTCTCTATGGTCTCAAACAAGCTCCTAAAGCTTGGTATGACAGATTAAAGGCAATCTTGATTGAACATGAATATACCATGGGAATGGTTGACAACACACTTTTCACGAAGAAACGAAATTCACATCTCATCGTTGTTCAAATATATGTCGACGACATCATATTTGGCTCAACTTGTCCAGAACTGTGTGATGATTTCTCTAAGATCATGCGTGACGAGTTTGAGATGAGCATGACGGGCGAATTAAATTTCTTCCTTGGTCTACAAATAAAACAAATGGAAGATGTTATCTTCTTTAATCAATCTAAGTATAGTAAGGAGGTGCTTAAGAAATTTAGTTTAGAAGAGTCTAAGCCCATGAAAACTCCCATGTCCACAGAAACGAAAATCATGAAAGATGAAGAAGGTGAGTCCGCGGAAAGCACTAAGTATAGAGGTATGATAGGAAGTTTATTATACCTCACGGTGTAACCACCCGTAATTTTCCAACCATTATTTTAATGATAAAAATAAACTTAGTATTATTTGAAAATTTATTTGAGCATTTCTGAGCCTATTTGACTATTTCGGGAAGTTATCTCGCATGCCGTAGCATACAGTAGCCCTCCAACCTTCCTGACACCTACTGGTAACTTATTTACAAAATCGAGAAATCATCACGCTTTTCTGAAAAACACAACACCACACGCATACCGACACAAATCTAGTAACGGCATAAAACCAATACTTATCATCCGGAACCCAAAACTTTGTTTTCATATGGCTTTTATAGAAACGTTCTCGAAAACAGTATCTTTCGTGCTCACGACAACCCAAAAAACACTAAATTATACCGGAGCTCAGCGAAACATGGGGTACACTTAAATACCCACCAATGATATAAAGGCCAAACTACAAATTTACCCTTTATAATTTATCCAACCCACTCACTTAATATAAATATATATATAAACCGTATAACAAATATAAATGTTTTCTTTTTTTTACTCTCTTATCCCTACACCTTGATTCCCTCTCTCCCTCCTATCGTCATCCAGCGTCCCCCACCTCTGAATATCGCAGATCCGAGTTCATCCTTGATGACAGCAAAAATACAAAACGGTCCCTAGCGTCCTTGAAGCCACACAGGCCTGTCAGAGTCAACGCATCAAAACAATAAACTGATAAAGATTGAGGACGATTATATCTTGTTTTGGCCATGGTTCGACTGATAACGAAGAAAGAAGAGTCAAACTTTCCCCCTCCTCCTTCTTTATAGCCTACCTAAGATTCCCAGGAAAAACCACAACTCAATTTGTTATCAAAAATCAAAAGAGTACGCTGTGCGGCTGTGGTGGTTTTTCCTGCTGGATCGGACCGGGTTTGTTCGGTATTCAACATCCTTTTGGTCTTTCTGTCATTCGAGATATACCATTGTAAGGTTTTAATTCGAATTCTCTTCTTGCTTCATTGCTACTGATAGTTATATACATTGAAATCTTGAGTTGGTTTTCAAGATGTAAACCGATTAGTATAAAATTTTGTAAGTTTTCGTGGATAAAATACTCGACTAAATCTGTTTTGATTATCTTTTTTCGTGTGGTACAACGGATTAAAATGTGGTGTTTGTTTGTTAAATGAACCGAGTCGACTCACTGAGTCAACTCAGTGAGTGAGTCACTCTTTGATCATTCTTGTTGTGTGCTACTTGGTTCTGTGTCTCGCCATTTAGTGTTAAATTTGGTTGGTCACTGGTTGCGTTTGATTTTGTTGGTCACTGGTTGATCTCGGTTGTGCTTGGATTTAGATTTTTTTTTTATCTCGGTTGTGTTTAGGGTTGTTTGAGAAGTATTGCTTATGGCTTATTATAGCTTTTTAGTTTAACAAGATTATATAACTTTGATTAATATATGTTGACGGAGCAAAACTGTTAAAAGGGTGATTGTTTGGCTCGGTTTATGAGCTGCCAAGAGGGGGTGTGCTCATTTGGTTTTGGTCTTGACTCGTAAATGGGTAGAGCTTATTGTGTCGAGTCAGGATGGGTCTCTGGTTTGAACCTTTGGTTTAGTTGTTTGCGTTACCAGTCAAGGGAAAACACACTCACATAGGATGTGTGTCTATATGTGGTTAGCCAAATTATGTATCGGTCTTACTGTTTTAATGACCCACCTGTAGGATAAATTTGATCCTCCTAATTTTTATGTTACAAGTCAGTGTTGGTAAGACATAGGTTGATTTCAAACTTTGACTTTGGGTTACAAACATGTTGTATGGGCGTAAGCATTTCGCGAGTCTGCCACACATATCCAATGCGTATAAAAATAATCCTCTCGTATCTCAAACGAGAACTGCTCATAACACATGTGGAATGATGACACAAGTCATCTAAAACATGGTTCATTTCTCTTATACGAACACAGTCTAGTCGTCTCGAATTAACTATTCGTGAGAATGAATTATAAAACATCGTTGATTGATGTATTAAAAAGCTTTTCACTCTAAAATAAGTCATGACCCAGCTGTACAGTTTGATAAAAACAACCACGTACGTCTTTTCACATATTTCTTTTATCACAAGTTGTAAATAGCAAACACTTTTGGATTTGAAAGTCTATATACTCCGTATTAAACAGAATGGATATATCATGACCAATATAGAATGTGTTATTTGTGTCAAAATGGGCCAAGGAGCCCAACTAATTAGAAGTATGTTTGAATTTATAAACATCTTCGATCTAAGACCGATAATAAAGCGAAATTATTGATTTTACTCAATATAACACATTTTTCTAAATCATTTTAACCTATGTTTTACTTATAAAACATACTTGTCTTATAAAACTATTTGGATTACTGGGTAAATAACGAAACTTACAAATTGACTTACTTCGTTTATATTTTTCCTTGTCGCTGTTTTCCTTGACTTCGTTTGTCATTCCCTTCTCGACTCAAGTCCTCGTCCGTTTCTTTTTTTTAGCTCGACTGCGTCGACTTTCTATTCCAATTTGGCGTGAGTATTCTTGAGTCTATACTGTCTTACCACCACACGAAACGTTAACACTAAACTTTTTACAAACTTTGATACAAGTAATCCACGAAAACTAAGACGCTTGTCTTTTAAAACTCTTTTACTTTACGAGACGTATTCTGAGATAACTATATATATATATTAGGTTGTGCCGATCCGGCACCGTTGTGCCTGTATCCTCGATACCATTGTGTTTTGCTCTTGATGCCAGTTGTGACCATTGTAATATTTCTGCGCTGCTGCAAGCTAAGGTGAGTTCATGGCCCCTACTTTTACTTGTTTTTAAACTGTTCTTGGGGGAGAATACATGCTCGTTTTAACTAAACTCAATGATTGTTTATTTGAAATCTGCGAACTGTTTACTCAATATCTGACTGTTGAGCTGAATTATTTGAATTGGTTATTTGAAGGCATTATGTGATTGACTGATATGTAACCCCACTCTATTTAAACTTGTTTTACAATCGGGGTGAGAAACATGCAAAACTATTTTATGGACCAACACTCTTGTTATCAAACTATTACGCGGATTAGCCTAAGCACTATTATGTCCCAAATTGCCCAAACTCATGAACCGTCAATTCCTGCTGGGAAGCGCGAATGTTATAAATAGATCTATTGGGAGTAACGTCCCCGTTCGGGTTGACTGGATAGGCAAACGAACGTATACCATGTCGAAACTACAAGTGTCTGGGATACACACTTGCCGTGCCACTGATATTTAACATGCTTCTAGAGCATGCACACTGTTATAGCTTCGGTTACATGAACTTAGAGCTAGCGTAATAAACTATTTTATTTTGGGTTGCTTACCCTACACTTGGTCCACATCACAAACTTTACTTGAAGGTAAACACTATTTTCAGGACATTGTGAGCGACACAATGGTCACAAAACTCTTATGGAACTCACAGTATTTTTACTGCTTTATTACAAATCTATGAACTCACCAACCTCGTGTTGACACTTTTTAGCATGTATTTTCAGGTTTAAGGCGATAATCTAGTTCTGAAGGCTTTTGGCATGGCATGGCATGGTCATAGAAGACTCTGATGCATTTGGGACCACTTGAAATCTTTTATGGGCTTATATTTTCGCACCATTTTTGAAATGTTGTAAACAAATCACTTTTGAATATGAAATCTATTTTAAATGGTTGAGGTAAAACCATTCTTTATACTTTGTGTTGTGATACCAATTTAGTAGCACCCAAACATGTATGCTTCCGCTGGACCCGATTTTGGGGGTGTTACAGATTGGCATCAGAGCCAAGGTTATAGAGAACTGGGTATTTTTAAAACCTAGACTATAACCGCTTTTACGAAAACTTAACCCTATGACCGCCACATGCCTGCCTGCCAAGCTGATGCCTCATTATGCTTTTTTTTTGTGCTAATATAATTGATGAGATGTGCACACTGTTATCGGATAAGTATATCCATCTATTTTCGCTATCTACTATAAGTATCTTCGACATACTTATACACACGCATCATACTCGTCGTAGCATTACGCCTTTTTTCTACACAATCTCATCGATCGTCCTCAAGTGTAGACATCCACCTTAATTACTTAAGCAGCTTTTAAAAGTAAGGGACATATTACTGATGTAACTGAGCTAAGTATTCAAAAATTTATTGAACCTCGGTAGAATATAGACTGATCACCTATATTCGACCAGGGACAGTGGGATATAGCCTGATCACCTATGTCCGACTCAGAGGTAAATTTTGCGATACTCAGAGTAGTTATACTAGGAGTTATGTCCAGATTGATTTTCTACTTGACTCCCAAAAGTTTAAAATTTCTGTGTGTACATAATCACTGCCTAACATTAGGGTGCGTTTGTTTGTCAGATTTGAGCAGAAAACACGCCACAAGAAAAAGCCATAACTCATTGAATACTTAACCAAAACACTTCGTTCTTTTTCCTACTGTTAGAGAACTAAAAGACCTTTGTTTCACAAGTTATTTTATAATCCTATTCGTTGCCTTGCTACTATACCACAAACTAAACTGAAGTTTGTTATTACCTTGTAAATAATAAATTGTTTTCCATTACTCTATAAACTGTTTTACAAATCATTTTATAAACTCTTTTGCAATCACCCGGTGAACTATCCACTCACCTAGAAAACATTTATATTACTACCTCTTGGTACCGTTAAAGTAAATTGAATACTTATGAAATCTGTAGTGACATCTTTCTAAAACACTCACCTGGGTACGTGAGATTTTTCTGCTCAAACCTTATCAAACTTTTAAATGTCAAACGCCAACTTTTGTGAAAATTATCCCATCCACACCATGACTAAGAACCGTTTCACGAAATTTCGAATATTTTGAAATCGTGTCACCCTACGTATCTGTTGATCTCTAACAAAGGAATATGTATTAGCTGGGAAGTTATTTTGGTCAAATTCGTATAAAGACCTACTCAAATAATGTTTTCGAACAAGATTTCTATCCAACCCAATGAGGAGGAAAAACACACCACTTCCGATCAAACCTTGACAACCAGTCATCATGCTACCTTATCACTCTAAATCAGAACATATGTCTCATCAACTCACAAAAAAATGAGAAAAACCGATGGTAGACAACCTGGGTACCCTCCTACAAACAAAGAAAAACCTCTGAACAGCCAGGTGAGACTCAAATCTGTTCTCTTCCCAGACACCAATTTAACGAATAACATAAACTGAAATCCGGGATGGATTTCGCGTAAGGAGGGTAGACTGTAACCACCCGTAATTTTCCAACCATTATTTTAATGATAAAAATAGACTTAGTATTATTTGACAATTTATTTGAGCATTTCTGAGCCTATTTGACTATTTCGGGAAGTTATCTCGCATGCCGTAGCATACAGTAGCCCTCCAACCTTCCTGACACCTACTGGTAACTTATTTACAAAACCGAGAAATCATCGCGCTTTTCTGAAAAACACAACACCACACGCATACCGACACAAATCTAGTAACGGCATAAAACCAATACTTATCATCCGGAACCCAAAACTTTGTTTTCATATGGCTTTTATAGAAACGTTCTCGAAAACAGTATCTTTCGTGCTCACGACAACCCGAAAAACACTAAATTATACCGGAGCTCAGCGAAACATGGGGTACACTTAAATACCCACCAATGATATAAAGGCCAAACTACAAATTTACCCTTTATAATTTATCCAACCCTAAATGTTTTCTTTTTTTCACTCTCTTATCCCCACACCTTGATTCCCTCTCTCCCTCCTATCGTCATCCAGCGTCCCCCACCTCTGAATATCGCAGATCCGAGTTCATCCTTGATGACAACAAAAATACAAACGGTCCCTAGCGTCCTTGAAGCCACACAGGCCTGTCAGAGTCAACGCATCAAAACAATAAGCTGATAAAGATTGAGGACGATTATATCTTGTTTTGGCCATGGTTCGACTGATAACGAAGAAAGAAGAGTCAAACTTTCCCCCTCCTCCTTCTTTATAGCCTACCCAAGATTCCCAGGAAAAACCACAACTCAATTTGTTATCAAAAATCAAAAGAGTACGCTGTGCGGCTGTGGTGGTTTTTCCTGCTGGATCGGACCGGGTTTGTTCGGTATTCAACATCCTTTTGGTCTCTCTGTCATTCGAGATATACCATTGTAAGGTTTTAATTCGAATTCTCTTCTTGATTCATTGCTACTGATAGTTATATACATTGAAATCTTGAGTTGGTTTTCAAGATGTAAACCGATTAGTATAAAATTTTGTAAGTTTTCGTGGATAAAATACTCGACTAAATCTGTTTTGATTATCTTTTTTCGTGTGGTACAACGGATTAAAGTGTGGTGTTTGTTTGTTAAATGAACCGAGTCGACTCACTGAGTCAACTCAGTGAGTGAGTCACTCTTTGATCATTCTTGTTGTGTGCTACTTGGTTCTGTGTCTCGCCATTTAGTGTTAAATCTTGTTGGTCACTGGTTGCGTTTGATTTTGTTGGTCACTGGTTGATCTCGGTTGTGCTTGGATTTAGATTTTTTTTATCTCGGTTGTGTTTGGGGTTGTTTGAGAAGTCTTCCTTATGGCTTATTATAGCTTTTTAGTTTAACAAGATTATATAACTTTGATTAATATATGTTGACGGAGCAAAACTGTTAAAAGGGTGATTGTTTGGCTCGGTTTATGAGCTGCCAAGAGGGGGTGTGCTCATTTGGTTTTGGTCTTGACTCGTAAATGGGTAGAGCTTATTGTGTCGAGTCAGGATGGGTCTCTGGTTTGAACCTGTGGTTTAGTTGTTTGCGTTACCAGTCAAGGGAAAACACACTCACAGAGGATGTGTGTCTATATGTGGTTAGCCAAATTATGTATTGGTCTTACTGTTTTAATGACCCACCTGTAGGATAAATTTGATCCTCCTAATTTTTATGTTACAAGTCAGTGTTGGTAAGACATAGGTTGATTTCAAACTTTGACTTTGGGTTACAAACATGTTGTATGGGCGTAAGCATTTCGCGAGTCTGCCACACATATCCAATGCGTATAAAAATAATCCTCTCGTATCTCAAACGAGAACTGCTCATAACACATGTGGAATGATGACACAAGTCATCTAAAACATGGTTCATTTCTCTTATACGAACACAGTCTAGTCGTCTCGAATTAACTATTCGTGAGAATGAATTATAAAACATCGTTGATTGATGTATTAAAAAGCTTTTCACTCTAAAATAAGTCATGACCCAGCTGTACAGTTTGATAAAAACAACCACGTACGTCTTTTCACATATTTCTTTTATCACAAGTTGTAAATAGCAAACACTTTTGGATTTGAAAGTCTATATACTCCGTATTAAACAGAATGGATATATCATGACCAATATAGAATGTGTTATTTGTGTCAAAATGGGCCAAGGAGCCCAACTAATTAGAAGTATGTTTGAATTTATAAACATCTTCGATCTAAGACCGATAATAAAGCGAAATTATTGATTTTACTCAATATAACACATTTTTCTAAATCATTTTAACCTATGTTTTACTTATAAAACATACTTGTCTTATAAAACTATTTGGATTACTGGGTAAATAACGAAACTTACAAATTGACTTACTTCGTTTATATTTTTCCTTGTCGCTGTTTTCCTTGACTTCGTTTGTCATTCCCTTCTCGACTCAAGTTCTCGTCCGTTTCTTTTTTTTTAGCTCGACTGTGTCGATTTTCTATTCCAATTTGGCGTGAGTATTCTTGAGTCTATACTGTCTTACCACCACACGAAACGTTAACACTAAACTTTTTACAAACTTTGATACGAGTAATCCACGAAAACTAAGACGCTTGTCTTTTAAAACTCTTTTACTTTACGAGACGTATTCTGAGATAACTATATATATATATTAGGTTGTGCCGATCCGGCACCGTTGTGCCTGTATCCTCGATACCATTGTGTTTTGCTCTTGATGCCAGTTGTGACCATTGTAATATTTTTGCGCTGCTGCAAGCTAAGGTGAGTTCATGGCCCCTACTTTTACTTGTTTTTAAACTGTTCTTGGGGGAGAATACATGCTCGTTTTAACTAAACTCAATGATTGTTTATTTGAAATCTGCGAACTGTTTACTCAATATCTGACTGTTGAGCTGAATTATTTGAATTGGTTATTTGAAGGCATTATGTGATTGACTGATATGTAACCCCACTCTATTTAAACTTGTTTTACAATCGGGGTGAGAAACATGCAAAACTATTTTATGGACCAACACTCTTGTTATCAAACTATTACGCGGATTAGCCTAAGCACTATTATGTCCCAAATTGCCCAAACTCATGAACCGTCAATTCCTGCTGGGAAGCGCGAATGTTATAAATAGATCTATTGGGAGTAACGTCCCCGTTCGGGTTGACTGGATAGGCAAACGAACGTATACCATGTCGAAACTACAAGTGTCTGGGATACACACTTGCCGTGCCACTGATATTTAACATGCTTCTAGAGCATGCACACTGTTATAGCTTCGGTTACATGAACTTAGAGCTAGCGTAATAAACTATTTTATTTTGGGTTGCTTACCCTACACTTGGTCCACATCACAAACTTTACTTGAAGGTAAACACTATTTTCAGGACATTGTGAGCGACACAATGGTCACAAAACTCTTATGGAACTCACAGTATTTTTACTGCTTTATTACAAATCTATGAACTCACCAACCTCGTGTTGACACTTTTTAGCATGTATTTTCAGGTTTAAGGCGATAAGCTAGTTATGAAGGCTTTTTTCATGGCATGGCATGGTCATAGAAGACTCTGATGCATTTGGGACCACTTGAAATCTTTTATGGGCTTATATTTTCGCACCATTTTTGAAATGTTGTAAACAAATCACTTTTGAATATGAAATCTATTTTAAATGGTTGAGGTAAAACCATTCTTTATACTTTGTGTTGTGATACCAATTTAGTAGCACCCAAACATGTATGCTTCCGCTGGACCCGATTTTGGGGGTGTTACACACGGCAAGTAGGCCCGATATCATGTTTAGTGTCTCCCTTTGTGCTCGCTTCCAAGAGGATCCCAAAACCTCTCACCTTGTAGCGGTTAAGCGTATCTTCCGATACATTAAAGGCACTATACACTTGTGATTATTCTATCCCAAGGGGACCGATGTAGAAACTATTGTCTATGCCGAATCTGATCATGCGGGAGATTATGTGGATCGAAAAAGTACGAGTGGCGTTTGTACCTTCATGGGTTGTTGTCTAACTTCTTGGTTCTCCAAGAAACAAACGGCTCTTGCTATCTGCACGACCGAAGCCGAGTACGTAAGCATCGGAAAGGCATGTCAACAAGCACTATGGATGAAACAAGCTCTTATTGACTATGACATCCATCTAGACGACGTTCCCATTATGTGCGATAACAAAGGTGCTATTGACTTAAGCAAAAACCTTGTTCAACACTCTCGTACTAAGCACATCGAAATTCGTCACCACTTCCTTCGCGATAACGTTCAGAAAGGAAACATTTCTATTGAGAAAGTTCTCTCTCAAGACAATATCGCCGATATCTTGACCAAACCTCTCAAACAAGAATCCTTCTACTATCTTCTTCTAGGTCTAGGAATGATGGAACATATTCCATAAATCTTATGACTATTTAAATATTTCACTGGAAATATTGAAGTCATCTCGTGTGTCTCATCTCATGACTCTTTAAATATTTCAATGGAAATATTGAGTCATTCTTCACATCCCTCGTATGACTACTTGAATATTTCACTGGAAGTATTAAAGTCATCTCCTTTCGTCTAGTCTAGGTTCTCTCGTCAAAAGAATTTGTTAGGTATAAATTCTTTCCTCGTGTCAAAAAGTCTCACTAAAACTGTGAGACTTATTCGTCAAAAAGCAAAATGGGATGAAAATTCATCCCAGCAGATCACGGCACCACTAAAGTGGCACGACACCATTAAATTTAATGGTACCGTGGTATCGTGTATCTGACAATGCTCGTATTTCAGTCTTTTCTTTCCGCATTATTCACTTTTAAACTTTCCCAACTTCTGCAATTGCTGTCAAGACCAAACCTCACAACCCAAAATTCAATTACACCCTTTCAAGATCATATTCAAGGCATTAATTTTCAAGATTATCAACCACTTCCACTGTTTCAACATAAATTGTAAGTCATTTTACTCTACTTTTCTTTAATCTTGAGTCTAGGGTTTGTTCAGACATGAAAATTGAATTGGGGTTTTCAATTTTTATTGAGTCTCTATGAAATTAAGACTAGGATTAGGCAATGTATAACCTTCATGATTCCCTTTATATAGGATTTGCATAAACCCACTTAAATCACATATTTTGGTTCAAACCGTGTTTTTATTAGATTAAGTAGGTTTAAGAGGAATCATGTCTAGAATATTTGCAATTAGGATTAAGAGTTATTAACATTCTAACTTTTCAAAATTTTTGGCACCAAAACATTGAAGTCGCCAAACACCCCAATTTCATTGTTTTCGAAAAATTTCACGAAACTAGGATCATGAAACATTTTTCGTGCATTGTTGATACAAACTAAAAACGTTTTTCTCATGCATACATGATCTCACGAATATTGATCGAATTACATAACTAATATGTATTTATCGACGTATTCGTCTTAGCAAAAGTGAAGTTAGGAGCGTTTGGGTAATCTCATTATTTTTAGTTCTAGAGTCGAGATTACCGCACCTCCACATGGTTTGCATATAGGCACACACTAGGCACGTTTCGTTAAAGCAACTACTCTCAATTTTATTTTTTCCAAAAATTCTCTTATAGGTAACAAAAATGTCTCATGAGTATGATTTTGATCATCTTCTAACCGACACCTATACTCCCGAAATCTCTCGTGAACCTACAACACCCGGTAGTCACATTCGTGCATATATTAATCTTGAAACCCGTCGGTTTCATGAAGGTCGAGTCGTTGATCCATCCTTAGTTTATCATAGGGATATCAACATCTCATTTAGAGCTATAGGATTCAATTGCTTACTACACATTAACGAGCACATTTGTCCTCGTTTTGTGTTGGAATTCTTTCGACAAGTTGAACTCGTACGTAACGAGGATCAATCTCTGTCACTATGGTTTTGGATCCGAAACTTCAAATTCGTCTTGACTCTTGAGCAATTTGCTCAAATTCTTCGAATCCCCAATCATGGGCAATGTGCCTATACTGAAGATTGGTGTCTCGAGTTCCTCTTCAACTATCAAGAAGAGGATAGTCCGTATTGTTCCTACATACCCTCTCCAACCGAACTTACCAAACTCATTCGTACTCATAAGTACTCCTCTTACCCAAATCCAACGAAAATTCGTTTTGAAGAGGTTCGTTATGAACTACTTTCTTGCGCAGTCATCCTGCGAGAAAATGTTCTAAGTCTAATAGGAAATCGTGAGCAACTTCCGGCGTGTTGTGCTCACATGATTTACTGTCTTCTTACTCAACAACCATACAATCTTGCCTACTTCTTCGCTAAGCAAATTGTACATCTCAAGGGTAACAAAAATAAATTGATACCCTATGGGATGTTCCTAACTCGTCTTTATCACAACTTCATGAACTCTCATCCATATCTTAGTGGTCCTCAATACTCACTTTTCGATCCCGTCATGAAACCCCTCAATGAGTCTTATGTCTCATCCATCCTCATTTCTGAAACCTCCACCAGCTATGCACCCTTTGATGATCCAAATCATGAGGAAGAGATGCATGCTCAAGACAAGAGTGTGATAAAAACGGGAGCAAGCTCAAGTCATAAGTAGTTTGGGAGGGATTAGTACTTCTATTAGGATTTATCTATGATAAATTATATTAGGGATTAATACTCTTTGCTATCTTACATGCTTGACATTTATCCTATCACCTTGCATGATTTTCAATTACATGATTCTTGGATGATAGCTTATTTTGTCCTTTTTGTTTGCATGCTTATAGATTATCTTAGAAAATTGCATGATAATCTTTAATTGCTAGGAGTAGCTTAATATAGGACACATTAGGCAAATAAATATTTAGTGATTTGAGGCAGTAACATTTCCTGCAAATAGTTCCCCTAGAAAACTTCCCTCTAGCTACCCAGAATTAGGCTGTACAGGAAAATTTGTGACTCACATGTCACGGTACCATTAAATAGGCCACGGTACCGTGTGGTATTTAGTGGTACCGTGCCCTTGTTTGATGAATTTTCACTGTTTCCTCTAGATCCCTGCATCCCTAACCTCAAACCTGCAGAATTTTGCAAACTCACATACACCCCAAGATTCTCTTACTACACCATAGGACACTACCACGAACTTTAATTCAAATCCCACCACTCTTGCCTATATAAGGCCTCACCATTGCAAGCTTATCTTGCATCTCATCTTCAACCTCACACCACTCAATCACCATGTCTTCCACACAAGGATCAACAACCCACATCTCAAAGAAACCTAGGATAACCGTAAGACCACTATCCAAACCTCTCTTTGTTGATCTCACAAAAGATGATGAAGTCACAACACCACCTTCTCAAGCCACTCCTCACTCACCATCTCCACCTAATGCTCCTTCCAAAACATCTTCCACTAGAACCACATCTTCATCATCTCCCTCTCTCAATACTATGCCATCATCCATGGACTACACATTATCACCCATCACTCCATTAGATTATGCCATGCCAACCCCATCACCAACTAACTCACCACCACCTCCTTCCCCAATCATGGGCCAACCTATCCAACCTCATCCATTTGATCTACATAGTGCTAATTGCCTATGTTGCCTCCACAACCGTAACCTCATCTTCTCCTTGAGAGATGAGATGCATTTCATGTTCTCCTATGTGGAGCATCTCTTGACACCACCACCACCTCCAATTATGTCACCATCTCCACCTCCTACTAGCCCACTTAACTAGACATGTTCATGTTTAGTTTCCCACAATAAACCCTAAGGACCCTTTTTGGAAATGAAGCTTGTCTTAGGGCCTCTTGTCACTAAGGATTTATGCTTCTTGTTGTTTGTCTTTAAGTTTGTGATGTAGTCATACTTATGTATGACATTTCTTTTAATGAATGGATGGGCATGTTTTTTTTTTTTTTTTTTTTTTTTTTTTTTTTTTTTTTTGGCTACTTAACCATTTTCTTATTTATGGTTGGATATTTGTCTTGATTGCTACATGTTAGATATTCTATATTTGTCATCTAACTTTGTTTTGTAGCAAGAACCATTGCTCGATTCCTTGGTGTTCTCCAAACGAGGGGGGGTATACATCAAGGGGGAGCCTTAGCAACCTTTTTGCTTCGACAAAAAGGGAGAGAAATGGGATATAAACTCATTAAAAACTTGTTAAAATTAATTTTAACTTAAAATGAGTTTAGGTTTTGTCATCATCAAAAAAGGGGAGATTGTTGATGCAAATAATGTTCTAAAAACGTTATTTATATCTTTCGATAACTTCACGATTTGAGGATGACAAAACGTGAAAACACTTTACGTGAAAATTAACGTAAATAAGTTTTTAGTCGAAAGATCCCATTTCTACGCAAATCACTCTAGGTATGAACAAAAAAATTTACAGCTTGACAAATGATCAATGAAGTGAATTTGTGTTTAAAACTTCACATTTTTAATGTGACAAAACATTTTTTCAAAAATACACTTTATAAGTTATTTTTGAATTATTAAGAAATGTTTTATTGGAAAAATAAGTTTAAATATCATAACAGCTATTTTCTCCCCCAAAATCAGCTCCAAACTTCCCCAAATAAACTTTCACCACTAAAGACAAAAACAGGAGCGTTTTTGTCTCGCACGGTACCACTAAATTTAGTGGTACCATGTCCTCATAACGGCTAGATTTCTTCTGCCTATAAATACCAGCCCTCTTCACAGTTTTTGGGCATCCTTTTTCACACATATCTTTCTGAGTTCAATACTCTCACCACATCTTTTCTTCTTTATCATTTAGTTTAGTTTTCTTTTGTTTAAAGAGTGATCCAATCATCCAACCAAGTGATCACCTTCATTCCTCTACTAGTGCAAGAGAAGAACACAAGGTATCAAAGAAGATACAAAGTGTTGTAGTTATAGTTAGAGAACTTGTAACACTTGTTACATACTTGTTGTATCCTTGCATATATCAAGTTCATTTTTCTTTTGAGAGTTTGTGAGAGTAGATCATTTTGATCTTATCGAGATCTTGGAGATCTCTTGTAGCTTGTGGGCTTGTGTATTGATCAAGTGTAGATCGGGTAGATCGAGTCTAGTGTGTTGATTGTGTGAAGTAGAAAGGATCGTGTGGATCGTGGTAGATTGGTACTAGCTAAGATTAGTACTCGACATTTAGCTTAGTGTCGGAAATAAGGATAAGCGACGTTGTATGGTTTTCTCCGCCTGAAGGGAGCTTTGTTGACATAGTGCTTAGAACTCTCGAGTGTGGTACTCGGGGAGTGGAGTAGGGCGAAGAACAGCTTCGTGACCGAACCACTATAAGTCTCTTTGTCCTGGTTTGATCTTTCCATCTCTTTTCTTCATAATTAATGTTTATACTAGTTAGTATTGTTTAGTGTTTATATTGGTGTTGATTGATTTCACACAAGAATCAAATCAAAGTTTTTCACAAGTAAAGTTTTGAAACAACTTAAAAACCGGTAAAACTATTCAACCCCCCCTTCTAGTTTTCCACAGAACGTCGTTGCATATAACTGACCATAAGTAATTGGACCAATAACAATTAACTTGGTAGGAGCAACATTCCTATTGCCATACAACGTATTCTTGCCATAGATGTTATGTAAAAAAGAACATAAGATAGAACTTTAGTTTGTATCAATGCGCCAATTAGGTTCCTATCCACATGCATGATTAAACCCAACTGTCGTGTTTCTTATCAATCCTGAGCTTAATACAGAATTAAGATATGTCGATATGACTCAGAAAATGTTTATAACTCGTGTACACTACATATTATATAAAATTGGAAAACACTTCATTATAGAAAAGAAGTCAGCAGCCTACTTTCAAATGAGTATAACATCAACATTACATTTGATAAAGAGGATATAAATATTCAAAACCATAAAACTGCAATTCTGCATTTCATGACACTCTATTCCTTCTATGTGTTCCTTTCATATTTTCCATTGCTACTCCTCATAAGTATTGGAAGGTGTAATAGAAATTTATCATCATCATTGTAAATAAGAGATAACATACAACTTGATATGTAGAATATGTGTCCTTGTAGGTGATACAGACCATACAACTTTAGATAAAAACATTCAAATCTACTTATAGGATAACGATACACGCAATTTAATATAGTTAAGAAATACCTAAATTTTAACATAGATATCCAATTCCTGGTCTAAAATAAATTTGGTCCGAATATACTTATGAAAACAGAAAGTTACCAAGAGCACGGGTAACGGAATTTTCAAAATTGTCGTAGTCTCTCTAATGTTGTTCAGAATGATGCGTAGGGGTGGCAATACTTTTTGTACAGCAAGCATCATATGTGACTTCCTGTGGGTTTTGAGCCTGTACCATCATATCATAGAACTTAACAAAAATAATGATAAAAAGGTTACATTTTGTGTATTGCTTACTAACTGGTAACGATTTTAAGAAATTTATCTACTATCCACACACGCCTATAAGCAACGTCGGATCCTGATCATACACAAATAAATACAAATCAGCATAAAGACACTTGTTTTATATACTAAAGTATTGAAAATAAATACTTGGTACATTAACATATCAACATAACCGAGCATGAAATAGGCTTTCCTGGTTTCCTTGATCTTCTGGCCCCTTCTTTTCATTGGCTTATTAGCAACATTCAATTAAAAAATTTGCCAAAAACTACGTCGACACCATCTTTATTAGCAGCGAAACCTATGATTGGATCACGAACTTGTGTTAAAATAAGCTGAAACTACAACAAAACATTTGGTTAAGGTACCATAGGCCACCAACTCATGAGCTTGAGGTACCTCTCACATGATGGTAGTACAAATCATAAGCAATTTTACTTGTAGCTTAGTGTGAATCGTTTATGTAAGAAACATATATGTGACGTGGCGATGACCATCTGCCACATCTTATTCTTGTCTTAATATTTGAGTGCATATTAAGTTTAGAAATCCCATTTTATCAGATACATATTAAGTTTATTAACCCCTGTTCAATTGGATTTGTTAAATAGATTGAATGCATAACTTGCCTGTTAATATTGATGGAAAGCAGCCAAGTCATAATGGGGAAATTTTTCTGTAATACCGATGCTCAAGTGTAAGAATAGCAACTCCAACTTCTTTGCCAAAACATGTATAAAGTTATCGAATCAGGTATGACACATCATGGATATTGAAAAAAGAATAGCAACACCAACTTCTTTATATGTTAAACACACAAATTCATACCAAAACAAATGCAAAACTTATCTTTGTATTATTATTTCATTGCAACATGACTTATTTTGAATTGAAAAAAGGATGGCTTGAAAACAGAACACAAACCTGAAAACTTAACAAAGACAACTTTTAGCCGTCCTTTTACTTCTTCTACCTCCGCCTTCATCAGGAAAGTATGGAGGTTTGATGGCTGTAATCAGCCGGAGTGATTTAATGTCATTTGGTGAAGTCCTTTCAATAAACACAATAGGCAAATAAGCAATCCAAACACCATTTAAAATGGTCAACTAACAAAATTGTCATTATAAACACGTGGTTTACCTGCTTATGTGGTTATGGCCTCGTCACGACCGTATATAGAATTTCATCCGATAGTAGCATTTAATCAAACACTTTATGGGCATCTTCCAAATTGCCACCAAAGAAGTTATAAGTATAGATGATGTAACAATCATATCCACAACTAATAAACTGACAGAAATTTGACATCAAAATACTAAATCAAAATACCCAGAAAAATTAAAAACTTGAAGATATTGAAAAAGATAAAGAAACCATTCCCCGGTCAAAGAGGCGTTCCTATTTGTACTTCATCCTTTCTTTGTAATCCATGAACCCCTCTCAAAATTGCTCAAACCTGCAATTAAACAAAAACCCATGGATAAAAAAATACAGACCTTTTTGTAAAAAAAATTATCTAGAATTCGATTTGTTTTTTTGTAATCAATGGATCTCATTCAAAATAGTTGGAACCTACAACTAAACAGAAACCCATGAATAAAAGTGCAAAATTATTATTATTATATATATATATATATATATATATATATATATATATATATAAATAATAAAAAAAAAAAATTGCTGTTTAGGGGTTCGATTGATGATGGTTTTTGAAGATGGATGTGGTTTTGGGGATTCGATTGATGTATTAGTTTATTGAAGATGGATGTGGAAGGTTCGGGAATCGGTGATCTGGAAGGATCTGTGAGGAGGGGAGTAAAATAGATACAGATGTGATGCTGGTAATAAATTAATCTACACTTGTGTGGTTGTGAATGCATAACAGGATAATTACGGAGAAACGGTGCTGAACAGTAAATTTCCCAACTACTTTGAATGAATGACTAAACGACACACTAAACCTTAAGGTACTCTTGGGCTGTAAATTGCATTTTCTAATTCACAAAGGACCAATCAGATGCCAAATTAACAAAAAACGGACCCTTTAAAATTTTACTGTTTGCACCGTCACATTTCCATCTTTAGTATATAAATAATTATAATGTAGGGCTTCTAGTGTAAGTTAATATTATTTACTAGTATTTGGTTTGTGAGTGTGTATAGAGTATTTAGTGGGGTATGTTTGTATAAAGTAGATATTTAATTGAAAGTTGAGGGTAGTGTGATTGATAAGGGTGAATGGTGAGTGGGAGTGTGAGTGAAAAGTTGAAGAGAGAAAGCTAATATGGCGATGAGGTGAAAGTTAAGTGAGTGTGTTTTACAGTAACGGATAAAGGTAATCTTAAATGAAATTTTGTCATTAGTGGCAATCGTGGTAGGCTGGTAGTTACTAAGACCACACTTTTCTATTTTTCATTTTCCCTAAAACAATACATTACCTTAAGTAAAATTTAAAATGCATATCAGTTACAGTTACATGTATAAAATTTAGTTCAAATGCAATATTTTATTTTATTTAAATTATGTAATTTTAACATGATTTTTTTTAAGAAAAGTGGATTGATTTAATATAAGATCATATAGTTATTGATATACCTGATCCTCTAACAATCACGTACAGTAGAAAATCTATAAATTAATACTAGCAAGGTATCCGCGCGTTGCGGCGGCGATACTCTGTGAT
The DNA here is from genome assembly GCA_021014915.2 of Artemisia tridentata subsp. tridentata. Lineage (NCBI taxonomy): Eukaryota > Viridiplantae > Streptophyta > Magnoliopsida > Asterales > Asteraceae > Artemisia > Artemisia tridentata. Next base: position 165,173,839 of record CP139507.1, on the reverse strand, counting down.
TAAAGTTCAGGCACTAACAAATAACAATGACAAAATGATTAACCTGAGAAAAACAAGAAGAAAATGATCCCAGTCCGGCCCGATTAATCTGTTTTTACCGGTTCCGACGATTCTCTTAAGTTCGTTTCGACTATTGGCTAAACGAACCAGTGGTGACTCCGATTCCCGGTTAAACTGGTTGGTCTGGTTCGGTTTTTAAAACCATATGTATCATCAACTTGTTTCCATATAAATTGTATAAAGCTTTGTGCGTTTTATTAGTTTATACAATATGTATAATGACATGTATTTTTCATTGTATGAGTGTTTTAAAAATAAAATTTATTAGATATTTATTGGAGGACTATTACAAGTCTACAAATTTAAGATTTTAAAATTTTCAGATGTAACTTTATTTTTCATTATTGGTAAGTTTGTTGCTTAAAATTTTAAAACTTCTTGAAAAAGTGCCAAATACATTACTATAAAGTAGTATAGATTCATGAAACCATCAAAATTTGTTAATTATAAAAGTTATTAAATTTTTGATAATAAAAATCTATAAATTAATGAGTCGGGATCTGAAAGAAGTATTATTTTAGAGATGAGTGAATTACATAAATGGTCCATGTGGTTTGTCGAAAATTTCACCTATCATCCCTCAAACTTAAAAGTTGCATATATCATCCATATCGCCTCCAAAGAATAACACCCGTGGTCCTTAAAAGGACCACGAGTGTTACACTTTGGAACTTAAAAAAATTTCACATATCGTCCCTAAAAGGACCACGAGTGTTATTCTTTGGAGGTGATAGGGACGATATATGTAACTTTTTAGTTTGAGGGACGATAGGTGAAATTTTTGACAAACCACATGGACCATTTATGTAATTTACTCTTTAGAGATTAATTAAGTGACTATTAATTGATCGAGTTTTCGCTATTGGTTTTGATAGTGTACGTTATAAATTAAAATTTTATCTGTCCAGCACTAAATTTGTCATGTGTCGCTAGACCATGTGTTTTGGTATCGATACATTCTTTTGGATGTAGGATCATAAACATTGTTTCTTTTGTACAAACGTAGTTGGAAATTTTGTACTTTTATTTGGTCCAAGTGAAAAAAATAAATAAATAAATAAAGCAATAAACTAGGTTATTCTCTGCATTCCTTGTCGAGAGGCATGAAATACAAATATGTCAGCGTTTAGGCTAAACGGAATGGAGATGAGTTTGTCCGTGAGTGACTGACTCGAGCACGAGTCTCCCAAAACAGATGCCCAAGTCACGCGCGAGTTGGGGCAAAAAAAATACACTATATGGTGAGTGACTGACCAAGGTATTAAACGAATATATGTGGGGCCCAAAGCAATATTACCGTTTAACTTTATAAAAAAAAAAAAATAAAAAAAAAAAAAAAAACCCACTACCCAATATTTGACCTATAAATACCCAATAACTTCACTATTTTTAAACCCAACTCCAATATTTTTTATACTCTTATACTCTTAGCAATTTGCTTCTCATTTTAGCTACAAAAATGTCTCAAGAAAACACTCCCTGTAACACCAACCGTCGACAACGAAGAACTAGCCAAGGCACTCCCCCGACACCCGATGGAACATTTGTTCTCGGAAATACTTCACAATCAAACTTTCGACCACAACCATACTATCCTTACCCAAGCCTACCATACTGAAACCCACTCCCACAACCAATCTTTTCTCAATACTCACAAACAAACGCGTTTAGCCAATTCTCCTCACAACCAAACGCGTTCCTATTCGATAACCCCAACTACCCGTCACAAACCCATATGGGTGGTTCGTCACCACAATGACCCATGTCTCCCATTTCTTTATTTTCAAATGACGATGGACCATCCCGGCAAATTTCATGGACCACTGAGGAAGAAATTGCGATGTGCAAAGGTTGGGTAAATGAAACAGAAAATAGAGCCATGGGTAATGCGAGGAAGGGAAACGGATTTTGGAATGATGTTATAAAATACATGGTGAGCAAAACAAAAAAAGAAGGTCGTCGAACGTACGACATGGTAAACAGGAAATGGAAGACGGTGCGCCCGAACGTGGCTCGATTTTGTGGAGTGTACAATAACCTCAAGCGTATGGCGTCTCATTTAGCTACAAAAATGTCTCAAGAAAACACTCCCCGTAACACCAACCGTCGACAACGAAGAACTAGCCAAGGCACTCCCCCGACACCCGACGGAACATTTGTTCTCGGAAATACTTCACAATCAAACTTTCGACCACAACCATACTATCCTTACCCAAACCTACAGTAGCAACCTGTAGATTTCCCCAGTCATTAGTAAATGTTAATCAAGTATTAATCCATCATTACAGTTTGCTTAACCATTTTTACGAGCAAAATTTGAAAATTTTGTTTAATATATTACAAAGAATAAAAAACGTTGTTACGTGATTCACGATACTTTGGAATGAGCTCACACACGCACCACGATAACCCATTTCACAAATGAAAACCAAACGGATCCTTAATTCTTATTTCTTGGCCCAACACTATTCCAGTCCACACTATTCAAGCCCAAATTTTCATTTTTTCTTTTATTCCTAATCGAACCAACGTGCATTTACTTGGCCACTTTTATTCCATATTTTGACACACAAGCTACACTTTATTTTGCATGTTTCGAATCTCTATACCTCAAGGATTCGAGATTGATAAGCCATATTGTATAATTCGAACATTTGCTATTAAAAGGAACACTAAAGTAAACACCACTCGACACAAGTACAAACTCAATCCAAATTCAACCAAATTCGACCAAACTTGTTTTTACCTATGCGTTTTGCATTGTTTTTGGCCTAATAACCTCCACAAACATTTTCACACTCTCCCTAATTCATTTGGTCACGTATAGAAAGTCGTGTGGACTTATATGTATCGAAACAATATTTGAACCAAGCCACTTGGTTCCTACCTTCTTTAAACCGAATCACACTTACAACACTCAAGTTGCCTAGCTAGATTATTCTCTCAAATCTTATCTAATCCTGCCACAATCAATTTGAGCCAAGTTGTATACATAAAATACATTATATCATCCTACACATGCATGTATATATACGTAACACTCACACACTCATTCACACTCTAAAACATATTACACACACATATTTGTAACACCCCAACCCGACAAGGGTAAAGATATCACAAAAATGGTTTCATATCAGATCAAAACAAAGCATACATTTACAGTAATACAAGAATCTCAAAGGTTACAAATGAAATACTGAAAGTACAAGGTTACAAATGCGAATACAAATTCTAAAAATATAATATCTTCTAATCAACTCTAATCCAGAATAACTATCAAGTCTTCTAAGTCCAAGGTACTCTCCACTCATTCCCAGCTCCCTACTAAACCTGCCGCAGGAAAAGAAATGCGGCTGAGCTTAAAAAGCCCAGTGAACAGATATATATAAACGAAAACGAAAGCAAAAGGAAATGAACATATATGGTATAGTGCAATGGAATAACATAAGGTATAGACAAAGGTACAAAGTAAGAAAGGGAAAAGGGAAGGTCAGTAATCCACCACGAGCCCACACAAATCACATCACATATCACAATCCTGTAGCAATCTAGAGGGAATACCTCTCAAGTAACCAGATAATAAGAGGGGTGTCCTCATGTATCAAATTGGAGTGATCAGCTCCCACATTTTGTGAAAGACGTGGATTGCACCCATGCATCAGTCACCGAATAATATCACATATCACATCACAAATACGTACCTAGGATGCATCCATGCGCCCCCCACACAAATCACATTGGCCATAATAATATAAAGCGCGCATATCACAATCACAATGGGGACGGTGTGGAAAATCACTCGACCACACGGGAGTCATGCCATTGGTGCATCAATGACATGGCCATGTTACCTTCATGGCTAGGAAACACATTTGGCTCGGGTATCAAACTGAAGGGTCAAAGGTCAAAGGTCCAAATCAAAGCAAAGGTTCAAATAGTCTAAGTCATCGAATCATGGTCAAAGTCCCAATATCAAAGCAAAGGTTCAAATAGTCTAAGTCATCATCGGAGGTTCAAAATCAAATGGTTCATTTAAAGTAATCTTTATCAAATGATTTTCATAAAAATAATCTTTAATAACGGTTGTCACAAAAGTAGTCTTTAAACGTAGTTTTCATAAAAGCTTAGCCAAATTCCAATTAAAAGTGGTAGCGCATATTTCATAAACGTCATTTTAAAAATAGTTTTTCCTCAAAACATTTCCATGATATAATTGAAAAGGTTTTCACATCTAGTTACCAAAATCAAATGAATCCTCGAAGTATCCAGTGAGTCGAATACTAATATCACAAGGTAACGAACGAATATCAAATGGATCATTATAGAGGCTCAAAGCAAAAGGGTCATATCGAACATCAAAGTCTAAAAGAATCAAACAAACGAACCAAAGTGTAGGGGAAACATAGCAATGGCTTAGGGAATCTTAAAACGAATCAAGATAAATGAGTCATGAGAGGAGAAAACACCCTTACTGAAAAAGGGTAGAATATATGTACCTTAACGAAATACGCAAGCAAAAGAAATGAAAAGAAAATCAAGCAGGAGATCACTCCTTCTTCACCCGATCTACAAGTAATCATAATGTACTTATAAGTTTCATAGTCATAAGGTCCCATTTTAATTGTCTTTCAATTTTAGGTAACTTTCCAAAAATAGTAAGTTTCCATATTTAGTAACTTTAGTTATTAACATTCCCGTATGTTAATTTAAGTATTAAAGATGACCATATTCGTAGTTTAAGGTTCATAATGTCCTTTACATAAGTTTAGGGTTCATAAAGTAGTTTCCATGATTTTAGGGTTTATTATGACATTATCACAAGTTTAGGGATTAGTATGAAATTCTTATAAAGTTAGGGTGTAAAATGTAATTATTATAAAGTTACAGGTTTTCACAAGTTAGGTCCTTTAATTTTAAAAGAATGACAAGTTAAACCTTTTAGTTTTAGAAGATAACACATAACACCATTTTAATCTTTTTAACCCGTAACAGTCTTTTACACATACGAATTTAACACGTTTCAAATAATTTATGAATCATATTAATACTTCGAAATAAAATCTATAAAAATTCACACACATTCCATAATGTCTTAAGTATCTTAGGTAATTTTTCCAGATTTTATAAAGTTGTCTAGGTATGAATG